>CM052702.1:27389522-27434890 GCA_028551405.1 Uromys caudimaculatus | reverse complement strand
TCCTAATCCTTTAGAATAGTTTCCCTCTCTGGTGTCTATGCATTCAAATATGTGAGTCTATTCAAATTATCACACTTGGTTAAAAAGAGAAGACAGAAAAATACAGTGTAAACTACCTAGATTTTAATTATCCACGCCTCTGTTATTTTGTTTCAGAAGAGTTATCTACTATTGCAATATTTGTCTTAGTATTATTTTGAACATATATACGTACACACACACACACACACACACACACACACACACACACACACACACTATTGATATATTTTAATAGAATCAACAGAAAAGATGAAACCCTTCATCTTGTGGGTGATGATATATCTCAATGCAGGTTGCTTGGCATGCACGAGGCCACTGGACCAGATTTCTAACAGTGCAAGAAATTAATTTCAAAATAGATAATTAATCTATGATAGTAAAATTTAAAAGTCCATATAAAAATGAAAAAGGCTTTGAGAGAGGTTCTCATTATGGAGCCTTATTGGCATGCACCTTGCTCTGTAGACCAGGCTAGCCTTGAATTCACAGGAATCCATCAGCCTCTGCCTCTCAAGTGGGGAGATTAAAAATATGTTTACCTTGACCAGCAGAAAAGAAAAATGAAAATATTCAAACTGTAATTTTTCTCACTAAACATAATCCCTAGCAATATATGCTATAGTTTTACATGATTTTATAGCTTATGTTTCTTGACTATGTAAAACTGTATTATTCTCTTTAATTTCCTACCACATTTTGGTGATTGTATTCTCTTTCATTGTATAATTGTGTCATGAATGCATAAACTATCCATGAAGACATTTTCACAATTTTTCATAAACAATACTTCAAGGAACATCTTTGTAGATAGCTTTAGTAGTTCTCATTTTTAGAAATAAAGTAGGTGGTTCAAAGGTAGTAACATTTTTGAGATTTTGATATGTATTACCAAGTTCTCCTTAAATATAGCAATTTATACTTCTGAGAACAATAACAAATCTTACTTCTTAAATTCTTCGTCTATTTCCTATTCTTTTATCAATTATATGAATAAATAAAAATTATTTATTTATAAAAATAATTCATTTTTAACTTTTAAAAGTTAACATTTTAAAGTTGCAATTCTAGCCCACTAACATTTTAAGGTACAGTCTAGTCTATTTTTTTTTAATCATATGAACTGAAAATATAAAATGTAACACGCATGCTGAGTAAATCTGGATCAATTACTAGATAGAAAGCATTTGTATCTCCTTCTTCCTCCCCAATATCTTCCCTCCTTCCTCACTCTCTTTCTCTCTTTCTTACTCTTTTCTTTTTCCTCTTTTCCTTTTTCTCTGAGATGGGGGTGTCATTTGATCCTGAGGCCTCAGCTTTCCAAGAGATGGGACTTTGGGTTTATTTTGAATTTCCTGTTCAATATGAATTGAGAAATACTAAGAACTCAGTCCAACAAGGATGAGTAAAGGCAAGTGAAGGGTCTTTCAGACATGGCCAGCTAACACTAGGCCTGCTAAGATAGACTACTGGGAATACATGACAGGTAAATTCTGGCATGAATGATCAGGAGGCCTGGGCACTGAAACTGAGCAGACAAAGCAGCATCAGGACAGAATCTCAATGGGAAATTACCTTAGATTAAAGCTAAAAGAAACATCTTAACTAGAGTCTGTGCTGTCAGCAAGTTTATAGCCTTAGCCACCAACTTCCCATCCAGTTCATGGGGTTAAACCCTGAAATTTCTGAATGTTCACTGTCCATTTACTACAGTTTGCTTATTTGTCATTTCTTAAACATCTTTACTGTCCTGTTAGGTCAGGTCTATATGCAATGTGTATAAGATGAGCATGGCCTGTGACTGTCTTCAGGGAGCATGAGGAGGAGGAGTGACCTGGAAGCAGAGTGGCTGCCCCTTCTTGGCAGTGATGAGCAGGTGTCCTCCTGGGGAGATCAATGTTGTCCTGCCCTTTTAGTAGCTAGAGCATACAAGATGCAGGAGACAGAGTAGGGACTTACACCAGTGTAAAGCCATTCTGTACCAGGTGAGCACCACGGTCCTCTGGGGAGACCTCTTTTTGGCAACCCAAGTGACAAAGCAACATCAAGACACAATGATGAAGGCTGTTTACAGAACTGCAGGCAGGAAACACAAAAGCACTGGCAAAGAGTAAAAATACTTTTCCTCTGTTCTATCCATCATAAGCAGTGCTAGCCCCATTGCATTGCCAGTGTAGGTGCCCATTATAGGAACAATTGTTTCCATTCTTGTGGGAATGGCCCTCACAGCTACATCTTGCCATGGAACTCATTGGGAGATGGTGAAAGTGTCCTTTGAAACATTTGCCATGCATATTGCAAAGGCACATGTTTTCAAGTCTTGTCAAAGGAGGGAGCATTGGATGCTAAGCTATTGAACAATCTTCAAAGTCAGAATGTCTAACTGTACAGTGACTCGATCTGTCTAATGACAATGCATTAAATCCTCCTATCTGTCCTTCATCAGGGCCCATGACTGGTTTGGACTTTGTGGGACCTCTCTAGCAGATTGGTAAGCCACTCCAGCAGAAGGCAGAAATGGAGATACATACTATCTGAATGTTACCTGAATATTTAGTAAGTATTTACTACTCATGCCCCCACAGCAAGATAAATAGATAACAGGAAAACTCAGATGGCTTTGGCCTTTTGTCACTGAATGTCCTAATTGTTTGTTTCCAAAGTATCAAAAGTTAGCTTACTTGAAAATTGATATGTCATTAGTTTTGACAAATATCAAAGGCTTTTGCCTAAGCAGAAAATACTCAATGGTAGTAAAATTCAAATATCAGTATTTTTCTTTCCATGAAGAATGTCATGGAACTTAGTTGCTGCTTACTCATGGTAAATAATTTCCAGATCATCCCTCAAATTTTGGAAGGACTTACTTTTAAGAAATTTTAACATTCAATATAATACTTTCATTTTGTGAATTTGATATTTTAATAATAACCTGCCATTCCAGAATGACTTCCCAAGGGACATCTTAAGAAAGCAGCTGAGCCATCTAGAATGAAGATAGTGATTTGATCTGTTCATTCATAAACAAGCTTTCATGTGGCCAAGTCCTGAATAAAATTTATATTATAACGAACTTATTAGATAACTCATGTAATAATTAGATTACATGAGTAATTTCATAGCTTATGAGTTCCACAATAATTCACTTAATGGGCATGGATTTTGTTTTTGCTTTCCAATATGTTATTTAAACAACCTTCTTCACTCTGATTTGCTCAACTTCTCCATTATAAACTGTAGCTTAGCCAGATACATTCCGTTAAGAACATTAGCTGCTATCGTAGGCTAGCATGGAAAAGGAGCTTCCTAGGCAGCATAGAAGGAGCAGTAAGTAGCATGGCTATGAGATGACTTCAGGGACTGATATTATTTCATTAGAAGGATTTTAATAATATCTCCTTAAAGAAGAAAATACTCAAGAGATCAGAAAATCTAAACTGATTCTGTTTTTGTAGAAAGTTGATCCAGAAACATCAATGGCTCAATCAAAGTCAGTTGTGGGCCCAAGACTATAATCCATGTTAATGAGCTCAAGTCAATGGTTTCCATCCACCTGTCCATCCGTCCATCAATCATCTGTCTCTTTGCCAGTCTCTTTCTGCTTCCCTCTTGTTCCCTTCCTTTTTAGAGTACAGTTTTCTGAACGATCTTGATCTCTGAAAGTATTAACATATGGAATGAAGTAACAAATAATTTTAGTCAGACTATGTGATTCTGAACTTTGAAATAAAGAATTTGAAATAATGTGAACCTGTTTTATTAAAGAATTTAATTGAATTGTTCTGAATTTACTTAAATTATTTACTATTTTAACATGTGTGGTACCTACTTAAGTCATAATTAACTTATTCTGTTTTTACTCTTACTTTTTGCACCACCTTACTTTCTAAAGAGATGAAATTAAAGTGGGCAAACTAGCTAATGGACTCCTTGTGGGGAGACTATACTGGCAGGAAGTCTTAAAAAATTGTGCATTTTCATAAACTGTGGAACATTAGCAAACCTCTGCTGGCCCACATGCCTCTTCTGACCTAGCACAATTTCTTAGTATAGTTTTCCTTTACAAGTTGTTATTTTTCAACTCTACTTCCTAATGATATAATAGTAATAATAATGAAATATTAACAGTCAGTGTTCCAAAGTCTGATTTTAATTAGATAATCCATTAATTTAGTAATAACACAGTCTGTGTTTCTTCTAAAATTCTGACTCAAAGCCAAGACATTGACAAAGGTGAAAAGAGACTGATGGAGGAGGCTGGCTGGCTGGCAGGGTTCAGATTGCTGATAATGCAGAACATCTGTTTCCACATGTACAGAGGCAGGAAGGATGAGAGTTTTGATTAATTCAGGACACAGAACATGTCATCCCTCCACAATTCACGTATGCATTATTACAATCAGTCTGACAAAAGCCCATGAGGCAAGATTTACTATTAGCCCAGTCACATGCTGAGTACAAGGGTTGACATCTGCCTTGGGAGGTCAGTGCTGTCTAGTCCTATTTTTTTTTTTTTTTTTTTTTTTTGCTGTTGTTGTTTCTTTTCAGGACAGGGTTTCTCTGTGTATCCCTGACTGTCCTGGAACTCACTCTGTAGACCAGACTGGCCTCAAACTCAGAAATCCGCCTGCCTCTGCCTCCCAAGTGCTGGGATTAAAGGCGTGTGCCACCACTGCCCGGCGTCTGGTCCCATTTGAAGACGACTACCAACCCTGGGAATGTCCTGAGGACCTGGCTCCTAGTTCAATGTGTGTGTGTGTGTGTGTGTGTGTGTGTGTGTGTGTGTGTGTGTGTGTGTAGGCTCTTTTGCTGGTGTTTAGTTCTGTTAGTCAGACGGTGGCCTTTGCTGATATCCACTTCTCCTTATAAAATAGAGGCTAGTCATTTCCCTAGATGGTCCACAGACATGACAAGATCCAATCAAAATTAGAAATAGTATTCACAGTGAATAAGCTCCCCTTGTACTTCTAGACTGTCCTCAGTGTGTCATCCTGGTGGTCATTGTAAGACAATTCTCTTTACGTTGTATCTTAAGATCCCAGCTGATATGTACTCTGTGTATTACCTTTTTCTCCTCTACACAGCACATTCCCAGCAATACACACTATTGTTACAAGGTCCTCTATGTCTCCTTTTGTAAAATATATTTATTTATGTATTTATGTATTTATTTATTTATGTGTGTGTATCTGTGGTGGTGAGGGGTGTGTGTGTGTGTGTGTGTGTGTGTGTGTGTGTGTGTGTGTGTGTGTATGCCATGTGTATTCATTCAAGTGCTCTCAAAGGTCAGAATAGGGCATTGGATATTTTATCCCTTGGAACTGAAGTGACAGGCAATTATGACTTGTCTAACACGAGTGTCATGACAGAACTCTGGTCCTCTCAAATAGCAGCAAGTGCCCTTAATAACTAACACTTCTCTCTAGCTCTATTCCCTTTTTTTGATCCTGAGAAGCAGCAACTAAAGAGATGCTAGATAATTTCTAAAAACCTTTTATGACAAAGTGTATAAAAGTTAATGACAAATGACTTAGCTTTAAATATACTTGACAAAACTTAATACTTAGTCACTAAATTCAAGGAATTCATCTACTATACTTAATAAAGCTAAACAATGCAAAAAAAGTCAATCTTTCATAACACCATGAGGATCCCTAACTCAAGAAAAGAAATGCCAGTCTAGTTACTGAATTTTAAGCATTCTTAACAATGGTAGGATTTTATGACATCTAGAATGATATTTTTAAAAATTTGTGTGTGCGGCCGGGTAGTGGTGCCACACACCTTTAATCCCAGCACTTGGGAGGCAGAGGCAGGTGGATTTCTGAGTTCAAGGCCAACCTGGTCTACACAGTGATTTCCAGGACAGCCAGGGCTACACAGAGAAACCCTGTCTCGAAAAACCAAAAAAAAAAAAAAAAAAAAAAATTCGTGTGTGCAGGCATGCGTGCTTGCATGCATGTGTGTGTGGTGTGGTGTGGTGTGTGTGTGTGTGTGTGTGTGTGTATTCATGCAGGTACCTGTGAAGGCCAAAGAGAGTGTTAGATACTTTAGAGTTGGAGTTGCAGGCTGTTGTGAGATATCCAATGTGGGTTCTGGGAAACAAGCTCAGGCCCTCAGAAAGAGCAGTGAATACTCTTAGCTGCTGAGCCACCTCTCAAGCCCCCTAGAATAATTTTATCTCTTGAAATTATTCTAATTTTTTTGTTTTCACAATAAATATTGCTGATCATTTTCTCCACTGACATCTCTAAACAATAAACAAACTTCTCCATTCTTTGACTGCCACCCTTGAGGGGGAGGAAAGATACAGGCATAGTGTGTTACATCTCAGGCAGTCTGTCTTTTCAACAGTAATATGACTTACAAAATGATTAATACAATATGGCACTTCTAAAATTTGGAGTGTGTCCTGAAAAGAAAGATGACATCAGTCAGGCAAATCTTCTAGCATGTTTTTTCAACATTTTTTTGAGTCATATTCAGTATATGTCAAACTACATATTTGAATGTCTGATCTTGTAAGTGTTAGCATTCACATAAGTTGTGAGTCCATCACCTTGGTCAAAAGAACAAAGTCAACTGACTGCAGTCTGAATTTCCTTGTGTTCCTTGGTACCTCCTAGTCTTGTTCCGTGTCTCCTGGACTCTCCTCCAATTTCAGGCAACCATTTATCTTCACCGGATCCTCTTGCTCCTGATAAAATTTCCATACAGATCTTTTTGCTCTGTATTATCTCCCACAACAAAAAGAGTTACCTCTCATCTGAGAAAGATCCATTTTGTCTCTCCTTCCTCCCGTCTTCCAGGAGGCTGAGCATAAGTGTCTCATCTCTCTAGGCAGCCTACTGCTTCTCTGTGGATACTTGTAAGTGAGCATTCTCCCATTGCAACAGCCTGAATCAAACTATCTTCTTTTCTGCCTTGTGCATTTTGGAGTGACAGTATGGTCCTATGACCTCACCTTTATTCCCGTGTATTCCACCTAAGTAATGAAGTCTCCATAGAGACCCATGTGTGCCTTTTTCCCCACCATGTGGCCTGGCTCTGGTGCCTGCTCCTTGGATTTCAAATCTCAGGAGTACTCTCTGTAAATGAGGCAATGGTTTGTAGAAACTTTACATCTGTTGAAAAGCAACAGAGAATCAGGTCTGTTAGTCCTTTCTACATGTCCACGCTGGGTTGAAATCAATTATAGCTCCCTCATCTCTGGGAAGAGAAGGGCTTGCTGATGTGGGCCAGTGGGTTTGTGATCCTGTGTTTATATCTGACCCAGGCTTGATAGTTTTGCTTGTACTTACTGTTATACATCATGCTTTTCAGAATATTTTGTCATATAAATTGTTGAATGTCCATTTGTAAACAGGTGCTCTAGCCTATTTTATGACTACATTGTATTTCTCTGTACAGTTTTAAATAATTATTTTAACAACACTGCAGCATTAGGTTATTTCTAGTCTTTATACTATTATAAATAATAGTGAGTGATTTTGTATGTAGGCCATTTCCTTCTTTTTTTAAATTTTAGGTTAGCAGACACGGTGGCTTCCTCATGCATACATGTCATTATACCTTGTTCTAATTTGGTTCTCTCCTTCATTGTCCCCACACCACTGGGGTGGTGGTCTGCCTTTCTCTAGTTAGTTCTGCTTTTTTTTTATGTGTATTCTTTATTCTATTTTACACCTCACTTAAGACCTTACCTTCTCCTCATTATAGTTTTGTGACTAAACAAACATATAGAATTACACACACATACAAGTGCAATTTATATTTAATTGAATGTATAATAGAAAATATGGTGTTTGCCTTTCACTCAACACAATGAATTCAAATTTCATACATTTTATGTAAATGTCAGTACTTCATTTTTCTGTGGCTGTATAAAATTCTGTGTATATATGTACCACATGTTGTTTATTATTTATTCTTTGTTTCTTTACTCAATTATCATTATTCTTCATATTTTAAATCTATACTGGATCTCTTTCTTGTAAACAGTCTAGCTATAAACATGGATATATAAGTGTCTCTGTGGTGTTTTGACTCAGAGATTTTCAGGTATATCCACAAGCTCTATTGGACTATATGGCAAATCTATTTTCAATTTTTTTGTGACTTACAGAATAACTTCTATAGTAGCTGCATAAGTTCACAGTGCTGCAGGGATGAATGAGGTCCTTCTTTCTACTTCTTCTCTCCAGAATTTGCTGTCATCTGTTTTCCTGATGATTTCTATTCTGAGTGCACTGAGATAGAAATTCAAAGTACTTAACTTGCATTTTTTCCCCTGATGGCAAAGAATGCTCAACACTCTTTAAAATTATTTATTTTTCATTTGTATTTTTCTTTGGAAAACTGTCTATTAAGTTCAAAAACCCACTTATTGATTGGATTTTTACTTTTTGCTTTAATTTTCACAGTTACTTGTATGTCCCGGGTTTTGATGCCTTGTCTGGTGTAGTCAGCAGAAGTGTATCAGTTTCTTAGGATCTGTCTTCACTCTGGTGATTGTTCCCTTGGTTGTAGAGTATATTGATCAGGGTTTTATTTAGGAACAGAACTCTGTGTGTGTGTGTGTGTGTGTGTGATTCAAGGTATATATGAGTATGGTCCAGGTAGTCTACCATGGGCTGTCTCCAGACAGAAACGCCAAAGATCCAATTGTTCCGTATGAGACTAGATATCTCTGCACTCCTAATCTGGCTCTGGTGGCTTAGAGGATTTTTAGAGAGCTTCCAATCTTCAGTCTATGTTGGAATCTCAAAGATCATTCTAATACAAACCAAGGAATGCTGTAGTAACAGGATAGATGCATTTTCCAGCAAAAGTGAGGGCAAGCAGGCATGAAGCAAAGCTTCCTTCATGCATGCCTTTTTATCTGAGCTGCCACCAAAAGAATAGCCTCTATTTAGGCTTTTATGCTTCAAATATTATAATTAAGAAAATTCCTCAAAGGTGTTCCCATAGCTTGCATTTTAGTTGATTCCAGACTTAGTCAAGTTGATAATACAGATTAGCCATCACGTGGAGAAATTTGTTAATTTCATCCTTAATCTCATTTTCCAATTCTTGATATTATTTTAATGAATAAATTATTTTTCATTAAAAATAATCATGCAGAGTTATCAAGTTGGCTCATCAGATAAAGGTAACCAAGTCTGAGGAACTGAACTTGATCCATAGGAGTCACATGATTAGAGAGAGAATTAGCTCATACAAGTTATCCTCTGATCCCCACAAATATGCCACATGGGTGTGTGTGTGTGTGTGTGTGTGTGTGTGTGTGTATAATATAATAAACATTGAATAAATGAGAAAATCAGAAAAGCAAGATATATATCATATATCATATGTTGAGGAGGAAAGAGGAGATTACAGAAACCATAAAAACCATGGTTACTTAAGGCTGGGTGAGGGATTGGCATGGAGGGAGGCAAGGGTTAAATACATTTGTGTGTGTGTACACATACACACACACACAAATACATTTTTAAGAAATTGTGTATGTTTATGGAGTGCAATACAAAGTTTAGATTGTAGAAGATTTGGCTGAGCTAATCAACATGCCTATCACCTAAACATTATCTTTTAATGTGTGTGATAAGAATGCTAAACTATTCTGTTGGGAACACTGATACTTCCTGCAGTCTCACAAACGGGGCTAAAGCTGAGTGCCCTAGTCCAGGTGAAATGTGCAAGTTTAACCCTTATCTCCCTCCACGTCAGTCCCTCACTCAGCCTCTGGTAGGCATGGATTTTATGGTTTCTACAACCCCTACTCTTTCCTCCCCACATGGGAGACTCGGAAGTGTGTATCTCGTTTTCCTGGCTGTCGCATTTATTCAGTGGTTAGTATATTGTCCTCCAGTCACACTCATGTTACATAAATGACGGAACTGTCTTTGTTTTAAAGGTGTGTGATGCTTTGTTGTATACTAAGGCACATTTCCTTTATCTACCCATTTAACATACCTACCAATATACTTTTTATAGTATGGTCAGTGTGGACAATGAGACAATGCACTTGGGTGTGAGATATCTCTTCAGCATGTCTATTCCAATTTCTTCTTTTTAAAAAACATTTTTTATTGAAATTTTTTTTTCATTGAGTGGAGCTTAAGTCATATCAGACATTGGTTGTCCGCTCTAACAAGTTCTGTGCTATAATTGCCCTAGCATGTCTTTAAGGCAGAACAGATTGTTGGTCAAAGGCTTTGTGGCTGAGTTGGTGTCCACGTTTGCTTTTATTGTTTTTTTTCCCCCCCAGTAGTCTGCGGAGTATCTTCCCACACCAAAGAGACTAGAACATAATGGTGAAGGTTCCAAGTAGGCGTCTACTTCTCCATGTTTAATGAGTTATATAGATGTTTTCCATGGCCACGAGGCCCGAATTGTCAGATTGCAGCGAGCAGCTCTTTGTCTTAGCATCAGTATGGGTTGTTCAACAGTACTTGGGTAACCAAGAACCAGAGACTAGATAGCCCAAAGACCTAAGGTAAAACCAAACATAACTGGTTTAAAACAGACAAATAAGATGAACAATAAAATTATTCCTAATGATATTCTGATATACTGATAGACAATGCCTTATCCATTTATCATCAGAGAGGCTCCCTCTGGCAGCAGATGGGAACAGATACAGAGACCCACAGCCAGACATTAAACAGAGAGACAGTCTAAATTGAAGGTCTCCAACAAATCCTTCAGAGTTCAGAGAATCTGTCAGAAGAGGTGGAAAGAGTGTAAGAGTTAATTTTATACCCAGTCAACTTGTTAATCAGCTGCAGAAATTCTCTGGTAGAATTTTGGGGGTCACTTATGTATACTATCATATTATCCACAAATAGTGATACCTTGACATATTCTTTCCCAATTTGTATTCCCTTGATATCCTTTTGTTGTATAATTGCTCTAGCTAGAACTTCAAGTACTATATTGAATGTACAGGGAGAGAGTCTTGTCTTGTCCCTGATTTTAGTGGGATTGCTTTAAGTTTCTCTCCATTTCATTTGATGTTGGCTGTTGGTCTGCTATATATTGCTTTTATTATGTTTAGGTAAAGGCTTTGAATTCCTGATCTCTCCAAGACTTTTAACGTGAAGAGGTGTTGTATTTTGTCCAAGGCTTTTTCAGCATCTAATGAGAGGATCATGTGATTTTTTTTCTTTGAGTTTGTATAGCAGAATTTTCCCCTAATTGATTAAATAATAAAGATGATAAGAAGCCAGTCACTGGGTGAGAAGGAGGCAGGGCTTCTGGGTCCAGGAGAGGAAGAGGGAATGCAGGAAAGAGGAAGGCCTTTTGGACAGCGGGAGCAAAGTGGACAAGATGTAGGCCAGGCACTGATAGTTTTGGTAACAGAATCCACCAGAATCCGCCACTGGCCGACTTCTAACATAGAATAGTTGGTGAATTTAGGATGATAGATTCTGTGTCCAGTGATTGTGTTATCTGTTGATTCTAAACTAAGATTGTCTGGTGGTTTCCATTTTGTGGTGATTCAACTGAGCTCCAGGGAAAGGTAACCGCAGTGAAGCATGGGTTTCTGAGAGCAAACTCCAGCTAGAGGTGGAAATTTGGAAGTGCTGATCCATTTGGCAGCAGCCAGCCTGGAGGGTTAGATGACTGGGAACAGCGGTTCAGCTGCGAACTTCGAGAAGTTGGGCGGACGCTGCATGGGGTTAGCCATGGGCAGGGAGACAGTGGAGCCAGAGAGTAACCGGCAATAGCATGTTTTTTGTTTTTTTAAACATTACACAAAACAGGTTTGTTTATATAGTGGATTAAGTTGATGGATTTTCATATATTGAACCATCCCTGCATCTCTAGGATAAAGCATACTTGATCGTGGTGAATGATCATTTTGATGTGTGCTTGAATTCAGTTTGTAAGAATTTTACTGAGTATCTTTGCATCAATATGCATAAGCAAAATTGGTCTGAAGTTCTGCTTCTTTTGTGGGTCTTTGTGTGGTTTAGGTATCAGAGTAACTGTGGCTTCATAGAATAAATCTGTTTTGTGGAATAGTTTGAGCAGTATTGTGGTATTAGCTCTTTGAAGGTCTGGTTAGAATTCTACACTAAATCTATCTGGTCCTGGGCTTCTTTTGGTTGGGAAGTTTTTAATGACTTCTACTTTCTTCAGGGTTATGGGACTGTTTAGATAGTTTACCTGATCTTGATTTAACTTTGGTACATGGTATCTGTCTAGAAAATCATACATTTCACCTAGATTTGCCAGTTTTTTTGAGTACAGGTTTTTTTTTTTTAAAGTAAGATTTGATTATTTTTTGAATTTCTTCAGTTTCTATTGTTATGCCTTCCTTTTCATTTCTGATTTTGTTAATTTGGATACTGTCTCTGTGCCCTTTCCATTTTGTTCATAGCAGCCTTATTCATAATAGCCAGAAGCTAGAAACAACCCAGATTTCTTTCAACTGATGAATGGTTACAGAAAATGTAGTTCATTTACACAATGGAATACTATTCAGCTATTAAAAATGAGGACATCATGAATTTTGTAGGCAAATGGATGGAACTAGAAAATATCATCCTGAGTAAGGTAACTCAGTCACAAAAGGACATACATAGTCTGTATCCACTGATTTAAGTGGATATTAGTCAAAATGTACAGAATACCCATGATGCAACCCACAGACTGTAACAAGTTTAACAAGAAGGAAGACCAAAGTGAGAATGCTTCAATCCTACTTAGAAGGGAAAACAAAGTAATCAGGGGAGGCAGAAGGAGGGAGGGACCTCAGTGGAGAGGAGAGGGGGAGGGGAAAGGGAGGCAGAATCAGGTATAATGGGGAGACAGGAGAGAAGTCCAGAAGGGTCAGGAAAATGAATGGAAATATGCAACTTCGGGGCTTGGGGGCAAGCACAACCTCTAGAAAGTTCCAGAAAACTGGAATGTTAGAGGCTTCCAGGACTCAATGGGGATGACCTTAGTTGAAATGCCCAACAATGGGGAGAAGAGATCAGAAGAGACCACCTCCAGTAGATAGAGGGCCCGCAGTGAAGGAATGGGGTCACCAACCTACCTTCAAAATTTTTGACCCAGGATTATTCCTGACTAAAAGAAATATAGAGCCAAAAATGGAACAGAGATTGAAGGAAAGGTTATCCAGGCACTGGCACAACTTGGGATTTATCCCATGGGATAAACTTGGGATTTATCCTGACATTAATACTGAAGCCATGTTGTGCTTGCAGACAGGAGCCTAGCATGACTTTCCTATGAAAGGATCTACCAGTAGCTGACTGAGACAGATGCAGATACTCACAACCACACATTGGACTGAGGTCAGAGCCCCCTATGGAAGAGTTAGAGGAAGGATTGAAGGAGTTGAAAGGGAGGCAACCTCACAGGAAGACCAAAGATATCAACTAACCTGGACCCCTGGGGGCTCCTAAGCCACCAACCAAAGAGCATACATGGACTGGTCCGTGGCCCCCGGCACATATGTAGCAGGACTGCCTTGTCTGGGCTCAGTGGGAGAGGATGCTCCTAATCCTGTAGAGACTTGATGTCCCAGGGGGGCAAGCTCAAGGGGGATGCAAGCTTGGGGGTGAGCTGGGGGTGCGTGGCTAGGTGGGGGCGTGGGGTGGGGGAATCATTCAGAGGCAAAGGGGAGGGAGATGGTGTAAAGAACTCTTGGAGGAGGAACAGGGAAGTATGGTGACTTTTGGAATGTAAATAAATGAAACAATTAAAAAAATTAAAAAATAATTCTCTCACACACACACACACACACACACACACACACACACACACACACAAAAAGAATGTAAGAGTCAGAGGGGATGGAGGACACCAGGAAAACAAGGGCCTCTTACTGAGCTAAGCAAGGAGCATATGAACTCAGAGTCTGAAGCAGCAAGCAGCCTATGCCAGGTCCTCTGCATATATATCTATTAGCTTATTATTTTTATGGAACTCCTGACTATGAGAACAAGTGGGTCTCTATTTTGCCTATCCTGGGAATCTTCCATCTGTTGAGTTGCAGCATTCAACGTCAATATAAAACTTTTGCTTCATCTTATTGTATTTTGCTTTGTTATGTTTGGTTGTTATCACTTAGAAGTCTGTTTTTTTCTAATGAGAGACACAAAGGGAGTGGATCTGAAGGAGAGGGGAGGAAAGTAGGGGCTGGGAGGAGTAATGGAAGGGAGAACTACAATCAGGATATATCATATGAGAAAAGACTTTATTTTCAATTAAAGAAAAATAAAATTTTTATACAATATATTCTGCTCATGGTCTCCCCTCCTTCATCTCTTCCCAGATCCTCCCCACCTCTTCCCCAGTTATACTCCATGCCCCCTTTTCATCTCTCTCTCTTTTAGAAAATAAACAGGTAACTACAATGGACCAGAATAAAACAAAACAAATAGAAGAAAAAATTGAAGAAAAACGTGCACAGGCGCGCACACACACACGTACACACGCACACCATAAAAACACAAAACTAGAAACCATAATATATAAGTGAAAGACCAGTAAAGAAAAAAAAAAAACCCTCCAAAATACCCGAGTTAGTTTTGTGTTGATCATCTACACTGGACATGAGGTCTGCTCGTAAGTATGGTTTGTTTACCCAGTGAGACTCCACTGGAGAAAACTAGTATTTCCTTTGCAAGCATCGACACTTGGGGATAGCTCCTAGATTAGGCATGGGAGTCCGTGTCCACTTCCCCTCTCAGCACTGGGACTTATCTAGTTTGGACCTGTGGAGGCTATGTGCTTGCTGCCACACTCTCTGTGTGTTCATGTGTGTCTTGGTGTCTAGGTACTGTTGTGGTCTATAATATCCCCCACGGGCTTTTATGCTTGAGCACTTGGTTCCTAGAGTTGGGGTCTAGTTGAAGAAATGGGTTACTTGGAGGGGGAGAAGTCACACAATAGTTTTGTTCCACTTGTAGCCTGAGCTCTGTGTTTCTTGGTTGGACACAAGTAGCAAGCTGTCATAGTTCCCACCGTCAAGGAACAGACTGCATCTCCTGCCATGATGAATCTAATCTTACAAAGGTGCAAACCCTTCCTTCCCTGATTCTGTCTGGTACTTTGGCCACAATGTGAGGAATGTGACTGACAGACTAACTTAGTGGCTCACCTCAGAATTGCTGGGTCTCACAGTACTTCTACTTCGGGGTATTTGAAGAAGTTTCATACCATTTTTAAACATGGTGGCACTAATTTATATTTTCACCTACAGTTCACAAAAGCTATACTCTCTCATCCATAATATCTACATGTCTTCATGATATTGGCCATTCTAACAGGTGTGAGCTCATAGCTCCTGTGTTTTTAATCTGCAATTTCATGTACATGTGGTGATTTGTATCTGGGGAAAGAACATGTAATCAATGGCTCTGAGAAGTCTGGACATGCACACTCAGAAGAAAAAAATAATAAAATAGATGAAAACATTTTAAATTTTCAAATGGACCTCAAACCCAACATAGTAACATAGTTGCAGCTCCCTTAGTGATTACTAAAGGATGATTTTTTGCTTCCCCCAGCTCCTATATTGGAGTTATAAACCTTGGTACCTCAGAGTGACTGTATTTGGAGATAGAGTCCTTAGAAAGGTAAATTGAGGTGTGGATGGGTCATATTTACTAAGGTCTTGTCTTACTAAGAAGAGATTAGGACAGACAAAGAGTCTCTCTCTCTCTCTCTCTCTCTCTCTCTCTCTCTCTCTCTCTCTCACACACACACACACACACACACACACACACACACACACACACACACACACACTCACACACATGGAGAAGACACCATCAATTCCTTCAGAAGGTACGGAAGAAGCCTAACTTGCAGCTGATCCACAACGAGGAAATGAATTGCAGTCTGGTAGCCTACTCTGTGGCTGGTGGTCCCAACAGCTTGAGTCACACTGTCATAAGCAGTCAGCATATGAAGGAAAGCATCATCCTGGAGCGTCCTGGTTCCAGTGTCACCCCTGAGCAGAATATCCTTTGTCCCAACACTAAGGGACTGCACCCACCAGGCTTCCTGTGTGTAGGGATGAATTCCCCTGAGCTTCTGGCTCAGAAGAGCACTCTGCAGGGGACTTAATTCATGAAAAGAGTTGCACATGAGTGGTCATGACTACCCTGGTGGATGGCACAAGCTGTGTTGTGATGGAATGTCCTGCTCTTGTCTGGTTTCCGTGGATTTCTCTAAGCTAATAAAGGCAAACATCTATTATGAGAGGCTTTCAGAAAAGGCTTCAAACAGGTGAGAGGTGATTCCTGGACACAATAGAGGCAGTGATGGTAGGTCCACTAAACAGATGAGTAGATATTAACCTCATGTAAGTCAGTCGTGGCTCTGACCAATTAATCCAGAGAACAAACATGAGTAATTTTCAGGTAGGGCATCATGTAGCTTGACTAAAAAAGAACTATTGGAACAAGGAAGATAAAAATTAAAATGTCTTTTGGAAGATGTCAAAGCCAGGCCACTGTCACAGCTTATGATATACATGTGGACCCCCCTTTCCACCTTAGTGAGCCCTACCCACAGACCTATGTTGACATAAGGTCTTCACATTGTGCGTTCTGACTAACTCAGGTGGAGGAATCATATAGAATTGGTCTCAAAATTATGAAAGGATGCTCAGAAAAACGATACCCACTATGGTAGGAAATGAGTTTTGAAATTGAGAGCACCAGGGGAAAGTACATAATTCAGTCAACGGCTAAGGCTGAAAAAGCCACTGCAAAGTTGATTTACTCACTGCTCAGTGCCAGGTCCAAATGGAACTGCAGTAGAGAAATTAGCATTCGATTATTGCATAGCAGTTTTGAAAACCTGAGCCTTGGCCAATTTGTTTTCCTAAATCTATGTAACATTAGCTAACGTGGCTGAAGCTGTAATATTTTTCAGGCTCTGACTGATGCCAAGATCCTTTAGCTAAAGAGTAAAAACTGGATTCATAGTTACATGTATTCTCCATCTCTAAGACATCTCAGATAGCTCACTGAGGTTTTTTTTTTTTTTTTTTTTTTTCCGAGACAGGGCTTCTCTGTATAGCCCTGGCTGTCCTGGAACTCACTCTGTAGACCACTCTGGCTGGCCTCGAACTCAGAAATCCACCTGCCTCTGCCTTCTGAGTGCTGGGGTTAAAGGCGTGCGCCACCACTGCCTGGCTAGAGGTTTTTGTTTGTTTGTTTGTTTGTTTTTTGTTTTTTTTAAAATATGAATGATAGTTTGACACAAGTCCCTCCCTCTGGTGCTCCTTGTATCGCCTGGCATCTTAGACACAGGACAGGAGTCCTGTGACAGTAATAGGAGGAAGGAGACCAAGGAGTGGTCCCCAGAGATCTGGAGCAAGTCCCACAGAGGAGCCCCGAGGACCGTGTAGGTAAGGAAGAAAGAAGCTGGCCTGTTACAGGGTGGGCTGTAGTGGGGACACAAACACTCACACTGCTCCCCTGGAAGATACAATAGCAGCCTTATCGAGGGATGGCATGAAACTGTGGGACCCTACAGCCGGAGGTGAACATGACCCCATTTTTTTCCTTCCCCACTTCTTTTGTCTCCATCAGTTGAGTTTTCATTTTCCTAAGAAGTAGGCCATTTCTCTTTATCTGCAGTGAATTTCTTTCCTTCATTATACCACAAAGAAAGGGGTGGCTTAGGGGCCCCAACTATAACCCCAGTCAAGCCACATTGGCTCTATTCCCACAGTGGCCAAGCATAGAGATAAGTGGTCATACTGAAGTGGTTTTGTACTTATGGTTAGAAGCAGAGACCCAATCCCAAACCAGAAGGGACACACATATCTTAGGACCAACAGAAGAGAAAGTCATTAGTCAGGATACTTGAAATGCCCCCTAAAATCCATTCTCCCTGTCCCCCCCTCCGTCTAGGAGTCTCAGCCTCTGAATTGAACTTGCCAGAAAACTTCCCTCTTCTTTGTCCTGAACTCGTTCTATCATTGGTTTAAATACATGGGCATAAGAAGGATGGGTGCACAGAATCCTTAAAAGTGCCTTAAAATCCCAAGCCCTGGGCTATACATAGTACACCTCTCCATTAACTATGGCAGGCAGCCCTGGAACTCAGCAGGTGTTGGCTTCCATGGTCAGATTCTAGGACCCTCAGAGTCTTTTTCTCCTTTCCTTTTCCACCCTGTGGCTGTATTCAGGTGTCTGAGTCTCACACCTGATCATTTCCTCTCCTGCCTACACATGTAAGTATATTTGGAAATAATCAGAAACAAACAAACCACATCCTTCAATGAGTATTAAAGATTGATTTTTGCCTCCTCCAGCTTCCATATTAGAGCTACAAACCCCTGGATCATAGTTTGACGATAAGGGTCCTTAGAAAGGCAAGTTGAGGCTGGTTGGGTAGGCTATATTCAATAGGACTGCCCTATAAGAATAGATAAGGGCACCCACACAGGGCAGAGTGTGTGATCACACAGGCCTGCTACAGGATCCAACACTGAGCAGCCGAGGTTGGAGTAATGGGAGTTAAGCATTCCTGCTGTTGATGTACCCAGAACAAAGCTTCTAGAGTTTTTGAGGATTTCATACCATGGAAGTCTCTGCAGACTCAGGACTGAGGAAAAAATGGGAGACCTTACTTCCTCATTCTAAGAAGGAGGGGCTTCAGAGACCCAGGACCAGAACATTCCCGACTGGTGGGATTCTGCAGCCTACTGAAGGTTTTGTTGGTATATACTAGGCCGTGTGTCACCTATGGTCCTACAGCCTGCAACCAGACATCATTACAGTTTATCCAGAGAGCTGGGTCTACTCTGCTCTAATCCTCTGAGGAGATGCCTGTGAGCTTTCTTTTTCATCCACGTTGCTGATTTTCTTCTCTTAAAAAAATATTTATTATGTGAGTGTATGTGTGAGCCTGTGTGAGTCTGCATGCATTGCACATAGACAAAAGCCAATGAAGGCTGGAAGAGGGTGTTGGGTCCCCTGAGACTGGAGTTACAGGCAGAGCTGCCTCATGGGTGCTCGGAACCAAGCCTGAATCCTCTGCCAGAGCAGCAAGTGCTGAGCCATCTGTTTCTGGACCCATATATTGCTGGTTTTCTTACCCATTTTTCTGACTTTCCTCTTAAGATGTTGAATAGAATGACTCAGAGTTCTTGGGCCTTCTGGCAGCAAATGCCAGATAGCTCCAGATTTTGATCCATTTGCTGTCACGGGGATCAGTTCTAACCCACTGAAAAACTTTTTTGAGTTAGTGAGAGTCATTCCTGACCACTGAATGCAGCTTCTCAACAATCTCTATGCACTTCCCAGCCTGAGCTAGCTCCCTGCCACCTGTAGTGTTTGGCTGGTTCGGTTGCTCTCCACTGCCTCCCTGGGCCTCCCCTTACTAGGAGGCTGAAGCAGGACAAATTAAGGTTCTCTGACCTATGACCTATGGATGTTCTCTGTTCTTAGATCCTCTGTCTAACTTAGTTTTCAACAACACATTCTTCTGTAAGATGGCCCCAGCTGCTGCTTTGCCACAGCTTATGTATAAATTCCCATGCCCTTTGTTGTTCACTGTCTACTTGGTAGGAAATTCTACCAAGATAAAAGCTGAATATAATTTTATTGTTCATTTCTAGAACTTAAAAAAAAAAACAAAAACCCAATGTGCATGACACCTGAGTTGTCAGCTTTCGACACAGGGTGTCAATTCAGTGGATTACTCACCAAAGCTTCCTGTCAACTCACCTCTGGACTGTGACAGTCATAATTACTCATTACAATCTTAGTCCTTCCACTGATGGCCTTTGTGCTCTCAAATGACAAGCCACACTTTCTTCTTCTGGATGACATGGAGATCGTCATGGCTGTGTATTTACTAATTATGACAGTAAAATCTCCATTGGCTTATGAGTAAAAAAAGACTGCTTTTGCAGAAAGGAAAAGGATTCTTCCACCCTCTTCCACTTTTATGTGAGTACTATATAGTACAGGCTAGTCTGAAACTCATGATCCTCCTGCCTCTGTGTCTGGAGGACTTGGAATACAGGTGTTAACCACTCCACCTGAGGACAGGTCTCTTGGTTTATTTGTCTTATTTTCAGTAGGCTTGCTAAGTTTAGAATTCAGTATTTCATATAGTTACATCTAAAAACAACTCAGAGTTACAGTGATCCTTTAAGTTAGAATTCGGCTATGAAAATCAGTAACTAAGAAATAGGGGGAAGAAAGGTGGGAAGGAGGCGGGGAGAGGGAGAAGAAATGGCTGCTTTCCGGGCCATGTGTCCCCTGCATTGTGGATGTTACAATGTGTAACCACTTTGTTTTTGTCTCCGAGAAGAAACAATTGTCATCGCTATCAGTTTCTCCCTTGAACTTTTACCCCACAAAAAAGAAAGAATAGCAAACAAGCATATGATTTCCAAGCTGTAGCAAGGGGAGAAGCCAGCTATTTTCTTTTTTCTCTTTCCTTTGTTTCTGTTTGTCTTTTTCTTTTCTTTCTCTTTTCTTTTGTCTTTTGTCTTTTTTCTTTTCTCTTTTCTTTTTTCTTTCCTTCCCTTCCTTCCTTCCTTCCTTCCTTCCTTCCTTCCTTCCTTCCTTCCTTCCTTCCTTCCTTCCTTCTTTCTTTCTTTTTCTTTCTTTCTTTCTCATTCTTCTTTCCATTCTTTCTCCTCACCTCTGTTTCATTCTTTACTTCCCTATTTTTTTCATCTTTCTTTTTGAACAACTTTGTGCAGAAGAA
Source organism: Uromys caudimaculatus (assembly GCA_028551405.1). Taxonomy (NCBI): domain Eukaryota; kingdom Metazoa; phylum Chordata; class Mammalia; order Rodentia; family Muridae; genus Uromys; species Uromys caudimaculatus. The sequence goes on along the minus strand of CM052702.1, from coordinate 27,414,145 downwards.
ATGGACCAGGACCCTGCTGACAATACTGAGAGTCAGGTGACTTTGGTTTTCTAGAAGTCACACTGAATGTTAGAAACCAACAAAAAACAGATAGATTAAAACTAAAATGACATTGTGTTCCACTCAATGCTTATAAATATTTTTATTTCAGCCTGGGCTGCTAGTCAAAACTCAGTACTTCCAGCTACTGCTGGGACAAAGAGTGGAGCTCTGAGGCGTGGGTTGAGGGGATTCCTGGAAAGTAGCGGGGGCAGATGAGGGGCACAACCTCATGTGCTGGAGCAGGGAGGAGCAATCCCATAAAATATGCCATACTTATCATAGTTCATACATAATTAATAGAATTTTGTGAGACTTAAGTAATGTATATAAAGCACTTTGCATATTCTCAGTATATATATAATGTATGATAAATGTTAATATACCTACAGGATTTTTCTTTCTGGGCAAAAGTGTCCTTGAATACTGAGCCCATGCTAATAGGACTGATCTAGTGGCCACTGCTTGTGGACAGTAAGCTGTGGACAGGGACAACTGGCTAGGGAATGTCAGTTCCCTGGTCCTCAGTTCTTCATGATACTGGTCTTCTAAAAGCATTATTAGTGGCATATCTCTTAAGTACCACATACATTTTAAACTGTATAGCTCACAATTACAAAGTTTTCATGTAAAACTGAAGGAGGCAGTCTGTCAGAAAAGAAAAATGATTACATATGACAATGCATACTGAAATATAAAATTCTACCAGAGGCACAGACACTCCATAAGAGCAGGGGATTCCTTCCTGTTTACAGTCGGAGTACTTCACAGCTACTGACCATCAGTGGAAAGTGTACTTTATAGTGCACAGATTTCATGGCTGGTAAACATGTGTGAAGTGCACTTTAATTGGTCAAGTGCCTATCCAAAACTGTTACATACACGCAAAATAGCCAACAACAGAAAACCCAAACCCGAACCAAAACAAAGTTCTTTACATTTTTAAAATGTTTTTTTTATAAGTCTTATTTTAAACATTTTAGTTCCAAACAGAGAGTCAGTTATGAAGACAGTGGAATTTTTGAGTGAAAGCTTTACAAATGGCCAAGTGCAATATTTTTTTACTTAGTAGCTTTTCATACAATATATTTTGATCATGTTTTCCCCTCCTTCATCTCCTCCCAGATCTTTCCTACTTCCTACCCATCCAACTTCATGTTCTTTCTTGCTAAAAACAAACTAAAACAAAATACAAAAATCAGACAAACAAAAACAAAATACAACAAAAATACCAAAGCAAAAATCAAATGAAACAAGAACAATAACAAAAGCCACAGAGTCCATTGTGTGTTGTTCAGCTGTGCCAGGCTATGGCACTGCCCTGCCCTGGGTGTGGTAGACCTAGTGTCACCACAGTGGAGAAAACGAGTTATCTGTTTCTGTCTAGGCATGAATTGTAAATAGTTTCTTGGTTAGGGATGGTACTTTGTGTCCACTTCCCCCTCTCTGTGCTGAGTTCATATGTATAGCAACCTTGTTGAAGGCAGCATATTTTTTTACGATATACTTTTATAAGAAAAATGTTCAGAATGGTGTGTTCTTAACATGACAGAAAAGTTTCTTTCAGAACCTTTTCCAAAAGTGTTGAGTAAATGATCATCTCTTACTTCATGGTTAGGAATTGGACCTCCAGAGAGGGGTCATCTGGTGGTGAGAATGATGTCCTTCAGGCCACGGACTCATTCATATTCAGTTCTGAGCTGAGCTTAATCTTAACCCTGGTACATATCTGGGGGTGGGAAGGCATCAGTATTCTTCCCAATTCCAGTTTCTTAGAACATAGTAATAATTTCACTGACAATGTGGCTTTGGAGCCCATGACAGTGAATTCAGGACACTTAATACCAGGTGGTAGGTGTGATGGTCCATTTTGATTGTTCATTCAGTTGGTATAATAAACATATATAGATTCGTGTGCAAGTAAGGGCATTTCCAGAGACAGGAAGATTATGAGGACTCTGCCCTAACAAACAGATTAGTCCCTCCGTGGATTTTTCACTCTGATGTCATTACTGAGAAGTGGTAAAAGGTAGGAGACAGGGCCTAGTTGGAAGGATGATGCCATTGGGGTATATATTCCTGTAGCTATATCAATGCTGGTCCTTTCTTGTATTTCCCCATTCTCTTCTTCCTGGTAAGGATTTCTCTGTTTTGCCACAGCCTACAGAAATTACCTTTGTATCTGGGTCACAATGGTGAAAAGCAAATGATTTAATGGTGGCCTGAGCTCAGCTATTAGCCTCTGACTAAATAGAAGGATTACTATCAGATAAATAGATACTAAACTCAGCATTCTTCAGAAATCTTGTCAAGCTATTTACTGTTTGTCAGGAAAGCTACTCCTCCCCTTGAACACTTGTAACAACCAACTGCCTTCAGCAAGTCACACTTAGTTCCTGATTAACTCTAACAGCCTATGCCAGTTCAAAGTTTCCATGCTATTCTGCAGGTTGTTATGGCCTGCATTCCATCTTCTGCTCTAATTCTCAGGATGTTCTGGTTCATGCATCCCTCCTCCTGTCCCCATAAAACTGGTATGGCTCTTCCTGCTGCCTGCTGCCACCTTCCCACCCCCAGCAGTCTGAAACCCCGTGGTGTTTTCCCTCATGGAGTGGTCTACTTTAGTGGTTGCATATCATTCCTGGTTATATCATGCAGATGAAACTGTTATCGGGCAGGAGCTTAAAAAGATGCTGTTGGTCAAAGTGGTGATGGTCCAAAGTGTATACTAGGCTTCCTTGTTTCTGGAAGTGTAGGCCAGTGCGTATGGCAAAACCGTACATTTTAGTAGGCTTGTCTTAAAACACAGGGAAGCTGCTTGATTTGCTTTTCAAGCAAATGGGGCTGAATCTAGGGTGCATTTTTTCCCCCCAGTTTTATTGTTTCGGGCAAACTACTTACTTACCTGAGAACCAGCATCTCACCATTTTCATTGGATATGGTAATATGGCTCCACAAGCCCGAGGATTTTCTGAATATACAAAGAATCTCTGACTGCGAATGACAGTGTGGACAGTTATTAGCAAGTTCAATCTGCTTCCTGTATGTCACCTGCTGGATAGCTGAAGGAGACAGAAGGCACTACTTGCAGGCCACAATGAAGTGGGTGGAATGTGTGGAAAGACACATAGAAAACATTAGTAGTAAAATCCTTATGTGTTAGAACAAGGCCATTTCTAAATTCATCTGTCCTGGTCTTTTCATGCAGGACTTTGGATCCAGTAGAAGCATGTCAGAGTTCTAATGACCTCATGATTTTATTTTACTTTTTGATGGAATGGTAATAGATGGAAAATGACTACAGAAAAAGTTCTTATCGATTTTACATCCTAATATAATTGAAATATGCTGAACACAGTTGCATTGCTTTGTTGCAAGAAATATTTGTATTGCTAAACAAATCATCTCCACCCTCTGCTTGTTAAATCTCTTCAGGGAAAGGGCCACGGATGGAAGGTGAGGCTTCAGAAATGTGATATAGGAACTCTACTAATGAACCACACCCAGTCTTGAAATTCAGCCTTTCTTTGCATAACAAAGGCTGCTATTGAAAATTTGAACCACAAGGCTTGGAGATTTACACTGAATCCTCAACCCACTTTCCTGGACTTTCTGCCTCCAGTCACCTGGTTTCTTCTTGCACTTTCTTTGCTGTTCATGGGTGTTTTTCTGTCACACTCTGTACTTGTTGTTCCTCTGCCTGCCATGTCTTTTACCAAACTGTCTCAACTAATCTGGAACTCACGCTTTTCCAGGAAATAGAAGTTGGATAGCAAACCCTCATGGTGTTTCCACAGGAGCTTGTATATTTACATGTCATAATACCTGCATTTGCCCCACTGTCCGCACTAAATTCAAGACCTCAGGAAGTGTGTTCTGAGCAGAAACCTGTTATAGGAAAGGGTGGATCTTGCTCATCATTTCTTCCTAAGTTCCAGTAGAATTGATACAATTCTAAGACAAATTTGTATCATGAACTGTAGATACTACTTTCTCATAGACAGTAACAACCAAGGTAGGATGTAAAACATACTAAATACAGTGGAAACTAAGATTCTGGCTGAGCATCTCTGCATTGCTTTCCCAGAACCCATCACATGAGCATTTTGTGTAAGCATAGTGACTGAAAGTATGTGGTGCTCTGTGAAAGCAAACCCAATTTAAGCCCAACTCCTTCTTTGATCCAGACTTCCCTTTAGTTAATTTGATTTCATTGTGTAAATTTTACATTACCTATGAGGGGCAATCAGATTTAAGAGATGTGTAAGTCTGGCTAGAAAATCAAAAACAGGGAATAGAACACAAAAACAGGTAGCCTATAATTATCTACATTTTCCCCACCTACCTTGCATAAATACAAGCTATTTTCAGGACCTCCAGCAGTTTGGTATCAGGAAAGGACTCCTTGGGTGCTATTCATTAGATCTGGGCAAAGTTCTTTCTAGTTCTACCAAAGGCAAAGGCACACCCCATTTTGTAGATATGTTCTACACTATGGTGCTAACCAATCATCAAGTGGCCAAGAATCCTCTCAACCATGGGTAAAAGTGTTCAGCTGGAACTGCTCTGTGTTCGAGGCTTTCTTAGTATCAGGAGATGTGGGTCATAGAGATGACAACATCTGTCTTGATAAAGTAGTCCAGTAAATATCACAGCAAAATTCATTATCAATTTTTATTTCCTACCATACACCAAATGTACAGCACTGAACACAATTTTGTTGCATTGATGTAAGAAATATTAATCATTTGGAGAAACAGTATACAAACAAACTACTTCAAATAAAAACGCATACATCACTGCCTTTGTTTTTGTTTACAAAAGACCCAATTTACAGTATCAACCATTAACATAGTTGAAAAGAAAATAATTCAGTGCATGTTACAAAACACAAGTACCAAGGAGGCAAATAAATACAGACACACTTCATAAAACTATGTGAACATAAATAAATTAACTGAAGCCATGTAAATTATAGTAATAAATACGTAAGATTGTAAGTGATCTCTTTAAATAAAATATATAACAAACTTGTTAAAATATTTAGCAAAGTAAACTTCTGTCTTTGTAATAAGTGAGCCCATTTGTGTGCTTCTTTGAAGTATTGTGTAGCAAAATGTTCAAAGACATACTTTAATAGGAAACTTTGTGTCCCATTTATAGTAGACACTAATCGCAGTAGCTGCTTATTTTAAAATTGAGCTTTAAATAAACACCTTTCCTACCTAAGAACAGACATCTCATTTTCACTAAACTAAGATTCAAGAGTTCAAATGAACCCCAAGCCAAAGATAAGAGCCACTTGATGCATAACAATATCCACGGTTCCATGAGACTGGAGTGACTGTACCACTTTTCATGTGTCTGAGCAAGTAACAGTAGTAACAGTGAATTCAAGCCTGTGAATGCCATCACACTAAATCTAAATATTCATGAGGCTAATAAAAAATAAACACTTTTATTATAGCACAGAAAATTAAGCCCACACTAAAGTTCATGTGTACTTTTACATAGAGGCACATCTGCACATGAAATGTGTGTGCACACCAAAAAGGCAGTTTAGCTGGTTGTCTATACCTTTCCTTAAAAAAAATAAATATAAAAAAACTTTTGAAACAATGCTTAACTACTTTACAATCCCTGAAATAGACATTGCCTTTACTATAGCAACTTCTAAACTCTGATTCCGTTGAGATTGTAGGTTGAATTTCATGTGTGGATGAGTGTGGGTGCATATATATGTGTGGGCTGTGGTAGTGTGTGTGTGTGTAGATGTGTGTGTGTGTATGAGCATGAATGTGTGTGTGTATGTGTATGTGTGTGCGTGTGTGTGTGTGTGTGTGTGTGTGTGTGTGGTGTGTAGCATACTTTGTGTCACTTGTAGTTCAAGAGTTTTATCAAATTGAAAACTGCCTTATTTCCTAGGGAAGCAAAGACCAATGCTGCCAATATTCAAGGTAACCACTCAGATTGGAATAACATTTTTTTTTTAGACCTTCTGTTTTCCATTCTTTTCCAGTCAACCCAGTAAGATAAATGCTATTTCAGGGGATATGGTATCTACAAAATTTTCATTTGGATGTGTCTGTATTTGTACGTACAAATCTACACCAATATTGTCACTTGTATATTGTACCAACGTGTAGCAGGAAAAGCCTGGCTGGTCACATCGAAGCTTATTTCTCATCTTGGGAAAGGGTTGCTAACTAGCCAAAGTGACTTGAAAAACAAAAAGACAAATCTGTTTCACTTAAAATGTATGCTTTAAACAGTCCAAATAAATAATTCATATTAATTAAATCTGTGCAGCCATGTGGAATAGTATGATGACTATTTTATTTAATTATTGCTATCAAGTTCTGAGTGCAGTTTGCTAACATCCTGTGCTTTTGTGAGTGCGGATGTCCCACTAGTGGGCGCCATTTATCTTCATAATTCTTCACAGCTCACATTACCAAAAAACATTTATAAAAACAAAACCAGTAAAGGGGAAATGGAAGTGCACAGAAGAAAGCAAGCTTGACCATTGTGTAGTCCTGAATCGGGATTTCCTTCACATATTTGTTTTGTTTTGTTTTTCTCATTTAAACCCAGAAAGATATTTGATTTGAGAACAGCATTTCTATTTAAATCCTATTAGAAGATAAATTAATAAACACACCTGTAAAAATATGGTAGACTTCAAAATGCAGTTAAAAGATAAAAAACTCTTTGATTAGTAATAAATAAAATATAAAATGTCACATTTATTTTTACATATACTTTACAAAATAAAGAGTGCAATGAAGAAAGAAAAGAAAAAGATAAGAAAATAAATGAGATCTAATAATTGACTGCATTGCTTTTAATCCAAAGAGTTTATCATAGTTTTTCTTTCCTTTTTATGTCAGCTGGGGAAAAATAAGTGCAATGTTGCAATTATAAACGCAGGGGACAGCCTCCAGGCTCCAGGGGTATTATGCCCCTGTGGACTGTGGGAGTTCATGGCTGTAGTAACCTCTGTTTCCCGCATCCTGTCGTCCTACACATGGATGCCCTTCACCGCCTGCTTGATGCTTTCCAGGAGAGCTTTGCATTCTGGGGAATAGTCCCGTTCCAGATTGCTGTACATGTCTGTGAGAGTATTTACATATGCTTCAAAATTCTGCTCATTGATAGGCCCCTGATGGAGACAAAGCACATGGAAACCAATCACAGAGATTCGGCTGCCCCAAGAAAAATCAGGAGATAGTGACAAATGTTGCCAACTTACATTAATAGGAAGACAAGGGTTTATAGGACTGTGGCACTTTGGGATAGAACAGAAAAAATGTGAGTGTGTGTGTGGTTTATCTGTTCACTCTTAATTCATGGCATTAATGGAATGTGATTGAATACTATCGGGGATCAATCTGGAGCCATATAAAGAATGCATCTAGCTGCTGAGCTAAGGTCTCCAAACTATGTGTCTTGCCTTGGGAAGAGTCTGGACCCCATTTGCACTTCCTCAATACAAAACCAGCTGTCTGTGGAAAGTTCAGAGGATGCAGATTTGCTTTTGCCAAGTGGTTGTTTAACAGTCCTAGACTGGAATGGCAGGGATTGTAAATTTAAGCCAGTTGTTTATTAATAGTTGTAATTTTTTTTCTACTATGGCAGCTCTGTTTATTTTGCCCTCTGTTTCTTTAGGGAGAGTATCAGTGTTAGAAGGGCCAGACTTTTTCACTTTTACCCTTGGGGGTATTTTGGCATCTTCTTTGCCTAATATAATGGTTTAGTTAATTTATTTGTTTTGCTTTTGTGAGACAGGGTCTCACTTTGTAATCTCGGTTGGCCAGGTACACTTTTTGTACATCAGTCTGGTCTTCAACTCCCAGAGATCTACCCACCTCTGCCTCCCAAATGCTAGAATTAAAGGGAAGTGCCATGATGCTAGAACAGATAGACAGACAGGTAGACAGACAGACAGACAGACACAATGTATATGGATGCTTTGCATGTATGTCTGTGCACTACATATGTACTTTGTGCCTGTGGAGGCCAGAAGAGGGTGTCCTATATCCTGGAACTAGAGTAACAGCCTAAGCTGCCTCGTGGGTGTTGGAAATTGAACCTGAGTCCCGTGGAAGGGTAACCAGTGCTCTTAATTGCTGAACTATATTTCCAACCTTGTAATACATTTTATAATGGTTACATACTAGCTGTGTATAAACTGTATGCACAAGAGGCAGGGAATGCCTGACAAAAGGGAATATTCCCCTGTCATGGTGCCTCCATGTTCCCACCTTTTTGAAAACCCATGGTAAATGACTTATTACTCCGAAAGCTACTTGGAAGGAGGAACTTAAAAATGAGCAAATACCTAAGGAGTACAGAAAATGACTATCATCACTAATGTTTAGAAGATAAGCTTTCTAAATCTGCAGATGATTTTGTGTGCCCAGCACAGTTTAGATCTGGAATATGCATACTATCTAGTTGTGATGATTCCCTTTTAGTTTCTATCTCTACTGCGTATGTGTTTCTTATAGTAACATGCAAGCAGACAAAGAATCTGGTGGCAGAGTGGATAAAGACCACATCAGGAAGTTCACTGTCCCACAGCTTCCTCACTCATGCCAGCTATGAATCTTGACCCAGTGATGGAAGCTGAGCCATGACTTTCACCGCTATGTTTGGGAGATCTTAAAGTGTTCGGTGACTAGGGAGCGTTCATGCGATCAGGCATACAATCACTGCTACAGCACCTTGGATGGTCCTTAGATGGCATGTAGATACAATTATCTTGTTGTCAGTCACTTCTGTGGCACTGACAAAGAAGAAAATCCTAAGAAATATACATTTAAAGGAGGAGCTAGAAAAACAGGAAAAAGGAAGATGATAAAACCTAATGATCTCCTTGACATTAGCCAAAGTTAAGTTATTGAATTTTTTTGGTAGGGGAGACATGTCAAAAACATTTAGGATTTAGTGAGATCAAGACTTTGCATTAGCAAGTTGGATAAATTGAGAATTTTAGTATTTTGAACAAAATTATATTTTTATTATATTTCTGTTGCTTTAAGCCCTCTTATGTGTTAACTAGCAATTTTGGTATAAGATTATAGGTTCTGAGGAAATTAACCGCATTAGCATTATAGCCCCCAGCAATGCATCTCTATCTCCAAAGACTGATTTATATTTGTGAAAATGTACAATAAACTTTTTGTGTATCCTAAATAGTTGCATACTTATGAATAAGGAATAAGGGATAAAGGGATAAGAGATAAGGATGCCTTGGTCATACACAAGCATTCTATAGTCCATGAAAAGAAGCTGAATATTACAATGAGTTTATTGGGAATGTTATAGTTCATGAATAGATGATGCTGAGGGATGTATGGAATCACCTGTTTGGAAACATATTTTCAGTGAGTAAGCTCTGGCATCCAGCTTTCATGTAACTATAAAATAGCTTCAAGCAAACCTTCATCCTTAAAGAGTTCTGCCTTTTGGAATGTCAGTATCTACCATGTTCTCAGATGGTGAAATCACTGAGTACGAGAATGAATTGGGGGTAGGTGACTGTTGACTGTTCAGCCACAGGGCAGTCGAACAAAGACACCAAGATAGACGATGGGGCAGCAGAGCCTTGCGCTCAGTCTTACCATCTGTGGAAGCTGGATGTCAGCAAGACTGGAGATGAGAGCCTGGCTAAGCCCTGCCAGCTCCTTCAGCAGACTCTCGTTGCTCTGTTCTATGAGCTTGTTCTCCTCCTCTATGGTCTTCAAGTTGCTCTCCATAGATGTTATCTAGAACAGAGGCAACGACATGAGAAGCAGAGCTAGAGACCTATAAAAGCTCTCTCGGGAAACCAGAGGCCAAGGGATGCCTCCATCCCAAACTGCAGTCCTGCCCTTGCACTTAAGTGCTGGATTCACATCTCAGATTTATACTTTCAACACAGACTTTTCTATGAATTATAGGTCTAGCTTCTCTACATGGCTATATGGTGGAAATCTTAAAGTCAATACACCCCTGAGCAAATCTGCTATTATCCCAATTCTTGCTCCAGTAGCAGGTCTCTTCTTTGTAGTGAATGACAACTTGAATGTTGCCCAGATTCAGGGTTCTTGCCCTTGTACTCCAAGTTCACTGAGAACTTCTTGTAAAATATGCAGGATGAAGCCACTATCTACCTACGCTGTGGCCACTTGGACTCAGCCATTTGGTGTGATGTTATTGCTTCTCACAGGTGACCTTGTGTCAGCTTTGCTCTGCATGGTCTCTCCTTGGTCTTCATTGATATATTACCAAATTTAGTCTTTTCCAGGTCATCAAGGATGACTGAATTCCTCTTAAAGCCCAAACCCTTCAGATGCTCCTTGTTCCATCCAGGGCCATCAACATCAACTAGGTTATTCTGTGTGAACAGCCCAGTGCCATCTCTGGTGCCCTTCTGTAACTTACCCCACCCAGCTATACTGCCTCCAGACATACTCCTCTATCGCTTAAATCTCTTTCTCATGATTTGGGCTTTGGCCCTAGTCTGTCTGAAACAGTCTTTCCCAACAGAGTTGGCTAGCTCCTTCATGTCTAAATCATTACTGACACATTTCTTTTTTGGGGGGGGGCTTGTTCATTCTGTTTAATAAATCCCTCCTTCATATGGCAGCAGATCTCTCTCTCTCTCTCTCTCTCTCTCTCTCTCTCTCTCTCTCTCTCTCACACACACACACACACACACACACACACATTACTGTTTGGCTTCCCTACTAAGATCAAGATCCATGAAGAAGAGGCTGTGTGTTCCTCACTAATGGTTTCAAGAGGAGCCTCATGCTTTCCAAATGGAAGTATCAAGCTCTTCTGTGAACTTCCGTGGCATTCAGAAGATGGGATGAAGAAACTAATTCAGAGGAACTGAACTTCTTAGGTGAGGCCTGCAGAGAGCAGTGGGAAGAAGCTTACACTTTAGGAGGGAGGGAAGGAGAGCAAATGGGAGAATCAGCATGAACGATCCTCTCCCTGCTGCTTGGTCTCACTTTTCCACGTCTAACTTCTTGCATTCAGTTATTTTTGCTTTTTAAGATGGTGAGGATCGAACCCAAAGTCTTGCAATGGATAGGCAAACAATCTACCAACAAGTTACTTCCTCAATAACAGAATTTGTGTGAGCATCTTCAAAATCCTGGACTTTTATTTCCCAGTGGTCTAGACTAGAGATTCCTTTGGAGTTTTGTATAAAATACTTGTATAAGATCTGCTTTTAGCATAAACATCACTGTTCTAGAAGAATTATATTTAAAGAGTTTAATGTTGCATTTGCATTTTTAATAAAACTAAGGACTCTTTACCTGTTTGACACAGTTCTCTACAAAGCACTGCATGCTCTACCAGAGTCTGTACAGTCATCTGCTTTATTTGCTGATGAACAGGAGGTGGGGGGACTTCTATGCTTGCTAGGTAAAGGAGGACTTGCCACTGCTGCTGAGTCAATAGCCACAGGCATGAGCCACTCATTCAAGATTTACAGTGAGTGCCTGACAGAGAAACACATTTCTCTAGGTTATTAGCAATGCTTCAGATGCAAGATTCAGAAAGGTCAATGTTTTGTACCCACTAGGGATCATAATCATTTTAGAGATAACTAATTCATATTTTTTAACCTGGGTCTGAAGTTTCATCATATCTGCTTCAATTTTAAGGTTGGATTCATTCAGTTCCTTTATTTCTTCATCCAGATGCCTAATTTCTTCATCACCATCAATACCTGTGAAGAGTTAACAGTTCACACTGAAATCAAAAGACAAGGCCAGTGGCAGGTGAGTTTATGTTTAAATATGAGATCTTAGTTTATTTTTTTTTATCCAAACTGTATTAGGATTCTGAAAAAAGGAAACAGTTTTGGAATTTAATGCTTTCTAAGAACATGGAGTGGAAAAAAAAGTACCAGCTTTCAAGTGGCCCCACTGTGCTCCACAAGACCCTGTAAGCTCCCATTCCAGCCCCTACAGCATGTCCCATTGTACTCTCTTCATACGGGAAATTGCTATGCCTCTAAAATTAAAATATGTTAGCAGAAATTAAATGAACTAACAGTGTTCAAATCCATGCAACCTCTTGTACAGATGCTGCAAGGATAGTGAGGTCACAGGGGATACCCAGCAATTAAGTATCTGCTTAGTTGAGGTGACCCTTAGGAGCCATGCTCAGAGGCAGAGCTGGGGCAATTGGCAGGTGATGTGGAGACCAGGAACACAGAATAGATTTCTCTGCATGCACTTGGCAAGGCAGTATGTATAGTTTAGGAGAAAGAATACTGTTTGACTGTTGTTCTTGCATTTGGTCACTTACTAATCTTTAGATTTTAATTTCTGTTAAAATATGCATAGTATCTATGTATGAGAATAATTGCAATCAAATGTAGACTGTGGGACAGTGTCCGGTGAACAGGTGTTAGTTTCCATCATTGTTTTGTACAGTGAGTGTGAATACATTTTACACAATTGAAAGTCTGGGAAAGGTAGAAGAGTGCCATAGCCTGGACTGAAGTTAATCTCACCAGCCTGGAGAAATGGCTATACTAGTGCTGACAACAGAGAGGAATGAGTGCAACCTGCTGCATGTTGGTTCAAGAACAATTTCACACAAGCATTTGCAGTTATAATTTTACCAGGACTAAGCTACTGTAGTTTCCTGAGTGAATAGTCCATAACCTGTTGTTATGGCTCAGGTATGCCCCCTAAAAGTTCATGTGATCAAAACTTAACTTCTGGTGTCATATTTAATGGCTGGCAGCAGGATCCTAAGGGGTGAATGGAATTAGATGGAGTCATGAGTAGGGTCCCTGTGATGGCACGAGTAGCTCTATATGGAGAGAGACTGGAACCAGCACATTTGTTCCACACCACACCCTCTACTATGCAGTCAGGAACAGAGGAGTACTCTCCCTTATCCACATGCCTAACAGATGCTGGTGACATGTTCTTGATCTTCCCGTCCTCCCAAACCAGGAACCTAATAGACTTCTGTTCTGTGCACATTGCCAGTACCAAACATTCTTTATAACAACTAAAGATGCAGTATCTACTAAAGGTGAAAGTTCATTTACATTCTCTGGGACCCGTCAATTTCATTCCCAAGGGCATGCCCAAACAGGATGCCCAAAGGTGCACACAGGATGTACTCAGAAGATGTGTACAGCTGAACTTCACAAAAGCCTGATGCTGAAACAAGCCAGATACCTCCCCCATTCCCAGTCATGACGTGGGTAATCCTTGTAAAAAAGATTTATTTTTGACTGTGTGTGTGTGTGTGTGTGTGTGTGTGTGTGTGTGTGTGAGAGAGAGAGAGAGAGAGAGAGAGAGAGAATGGGTGCATGTGGGGCAAAAGGAGGGCATTAGATCTCCCTTGGAGCTGGAGTTACAAGTGGTTGTGAGCTGCTGAATGTGGTACTGGGAACTGAAGTCAGGTCCCATCACGACCAATAAACATTCTAAAGCACTGAGCAATCTGTTCAGCCTTTGGATAATTTGTAATAATATAATATGAAGCAAAATCCTGTAAGACCTGAACTTTTATACACAATGTTATAAAACAGGTGGCTATTTTGTAGGAACTTATGCTTTTTTTAAAAAAAAATTATTTATTATATGTAAGTACACTGTAGCTATCTTTAGACACTTTTTCTTCTCAATCCAGCCTGGCTCTCTGTAGCTGTCTTCAGACACCCCAGAAGAGGGCATCAGATCCTATTATAGATGGTTGTGAGCCACCATGTGGTTGCTGGGAATTGAATCCAGGACCTTTAGAAGAGCAGTCAGTGCTCTTAACCGCTGAGCCATCTCTCCCGCCCTGGAACTTACGCTTTTTAAAAGTGGGCCATGCATGGGCCAAAGAGAGAGAAAAAACAAACAAACCATGCAACAGACTGATTTCACAGTGGATTCTGACACTCAATAAAAAGGAGACAACCAAGATGTGCTCTATCTGTATAGGAAGCAACAGTCTGACATAGCTCCACAGCAGAGAGTGGACGGGGACAAAGACCCATACTAATGGAACTGTGATGCTTCCATTGGAAGAGGTCCATGGTACCTAGAGAACTCTGCTGAATTTCTAAGCACCACACATCTGTAAGGAGATCAGTTTTCTCTCAGGGAGATAATACACAGGAGATAGGGAAGAAGGGATTCTCAGTGACATGCAATTGGGTACTGTCAGCATCTGGCAGCTCTCTGATTAGAGTAAGTGAAACGTTCCCTTGGTACATTTGTCTGAAACAGTGTTTTTCCTTTCTGTCTTTCTACAATCTTACTTCAGGTATTTTTCCAAATAAAGGGTAAGGTGAGAGAAAAGATACGAAGAGTTTTAAAGTGTTTTGCACAAGCTGAGTAACTAAGAAGGCAGGCAACAGAGACATGGGCAATTGACATGAACAACATGAGCATCCTAGTGAAAGAACAGGAAGCACATGGATGCAGGTAGGAGAGAAGTGGGTGTTCCCAACACTGGAGGAAGGTGCACTAGGGGTATGGGTCATGGGACCCTCATGGGACCTGGAGTAGGATCCACAGAATGATTTTAAGGCAGAAAGTTGCTGTGATCTCTTCCCCTCTATTTGTATTCTCTATCAGCTTTTCAGCCTTCCTTCCTCCCTCCCTCCCTCCCCCTCCCTCTCTTCTTTCATAAAGTGCTGGAAATCAAATGTAGGGTCCTGTACACGCAACACAAGTGCTACCCTGATGAGCTGTATCTCCAACAACCTGGCCAATCTTAAAAACACATCTGGATTTTTGTGAAGAAGGAACAGATGGTGAGACAGAGAAGCTAGAAGATGCAGAACAATTATTCCTGGAGTCCTGGTTAGGTGTCAGTCTCTGACCCATGATCATATGATGAGAAGTAAGGGAAAGAGATGGATTCAAATGTAATGTGCAGGCAGAATTTGCTAGACTTATGATAGATTAGGAGACATGAGAAGGAAGGAGCTGTGGTGAGTATTTTGCTATGACAAGTGGTATAGTTATAATGGGACACCTTCACAATGAGAAGGAACAGGGGCCAGAAGTCTGCAGTAGGATGATTAAATGTTCAATTTTGGCTATGCTATGGGATGCTTTTGAGAAGTACGTCTAAGTGAGAGATTGGTAATGGGATTCAGTTAAGATTATGTTTCCCTGATACTCATTGTTAATGAAGATGCCTGCTATAGCTTTATTCTTGTCTGAAGTCCAAGGGACCATGAGTTAAGGCACAGTCTCTAGGGTAGAACTCTGGGGAGGCGGTGTGGATGTTAAGAGGTTAGGCCCTGTAGGAAGGCTTTAGGTATTTGGAAGGCAAACCCTTAAAGGGGCTATGAAACACTGGCCACCTCTTTCCTGGCTTCATGGTTCTAAGGTGAGTGGTTTTGCTCTGGCACATTTTGTTACCATGATATGCTGCCTCATCAGTGGCCATGGCTGGGACCTCCAAAGTTGTGAGTCTACCCAAATCTCAGTTCTTTTAACTTCAAGATTTCTGACCATTTAAAATCACACTGGAAAGCTGACTAACAAGAACGCAGCTACCCAATCAATGGCGTGTGATCTGGAAGATTCTTAATATCAAATGGTTCCTTGAGTTTATTGGGAAGTATGAAACATGACTCAGCAGGTATTAAGTGCTTGTTGAGCAATCCAGTCAACCTGAGTTTGATTCCTAGAGTCCACAAAATAAGATGCCACAGCACCTAGTAGTACCAGTATTCCTATGGGGGATCGAGAGGCTGAGATAACTAGCTTGGAGTAGGCTGGAAAGTAGCATTAACGGGAGGGGAGAACAGACTCATAAACTGCCATAAATTTGAAAGACAGTGGGAGGGGTATGTGAAGGGTTTCATGGGAGGAAAGTGGAGGAGGCACATGTGCACATCATACACACATGATAAATAAATCAACTATTCCTACAGCACCTGCTATGCATCTGGCTCTCTATAATTCTCATCAAATTCATAAATGAAGGGGCTAACATATTATCAATTCTGAGATCTGGGAGGTATTTTAGCAACAGTGTTGAATTTGGTCAGTATCTTTGTACTGTTTTCAGCAAGTACATTACTTATCTACTTCCATGGAGGTGGTGAACCTCTCCACACAGAGCCAGAAGAACCTTCTCTTCTCCAGTGGACCTCATTCCCACAGAGTGGGGCTGAGAAGAGGACTCACATCTTGAATTTCACTTTGAACCACCAAGTAGTAATTCATATGTTTCATGAGACAATCACTCACTCTCTCATTCTATAGATGGGAAACTAAATATCTGAACTGGGATTCAAACATGAGTTCTCTGCCTCCAGAACAACTTCTCATAACCTCACTTAGGGCTTTTGCTATCTGTGACATGCCTTTGTCATGCTCAACTTTAGATAGAATATATTCAAGAGAAATTTCCAGAAATAGCTCCAAAGTTCTTAAAAACTTGGATTTATAGTAAGTTGCTGTAATTGTTCTATTTTACTATCATTTATTGCTAATCTCTTACTGTGCCTAGTTTATAAATTAAACTGCAGCACAGGTGTGTACATATAGGGCTAACACTGTGGTTTAGAGTCCACTGGAGGCTTAGAAGTTGGTGGGGGTTTTGTAATGTGACCTCTACTCACAGATGTCTAATGTGCTTTAGGAAACATAATAGGATGCATACCCATGGTGCTCCTTTAAGTTCATTGTTGGTAGAATGTTGGACTAGCTAGATATTGCTATGGATCAAAGAAAATGTACAAATACCCTATATATGTTTATTCAGTAGTTTGTGCACTTTACCTAATACACATACCACACACACACGTGTGTGTGTGTGTGTGTGTGTGTGTGTGTGTGTGTGTGTGTGTGTGTGTATAAGCTAAGGTGATGTATAGACAGAAAAGCATTAAAGTGTCCTAATTTTGCTGATGGAGAGGTACTGGAGGAGTGAGATACTTCTAAGAAACAGCCGGAGTTCTAGGCAAAGCTCAGCCGCTTAGCATATGGGAGCTAGAAATGGTGGAGGTAGCTGGTCTGTCCCTAACATCGAGGGGCTTAAGCTTTGACTTTCTGAAGGTCTTAGCAGTGGGCAGCCTGGGAGTGGAGAAGCATCTAAAGGATATTGTAGGTAATCCAGATGAAGGTCTCCTAAGTAAGAAGTGAGAGCCAGCTTGGGAGAGCTCTTCTTTCCATGATATCACACCCTCCCACTTAAAAGCCCATATTTGCATCAAATAAGCAAAAAGACTTTCAGAAAAAAGAAATGTGAGAACAATTAAAGGCCCCAGTTTGAGCACAGCAGGAGAGTACACACTCAACATGCAAGGGCTCTGGGCTTCCCTCCCCTGCAGCAAAAATGAAAAGAAAATGGTTCTGGCTCAGCTCTAATCATGTTCCAAAGACAACCTCAGATACAATTCTGAAGCACAGTACTGCTTTGCCATGGTGTACTGGATGCCTCAGGAAGATCTCTGATGGGAAAGAAGTAAGCCTGAGAGAACCTGCAACTGGAAAGCTACTCATGGAGCAAAACAACAATGGGTGCTTCCCAGGGAACTCAGAATTAATGCATCCTAATACTGACTGGGAACTGACACCAAGAACTAGGTAGAGAAACACAGACATAGATACAGACATTAGGGCACCCAGAGTCACCATAAAACATCTGTTTTTAAACAGAAAACAATTAGAAGTTCGAATACAGATGCCAGCAATTGTGTTTATTGAGAATTTATGGGTAATACACACTGGGAACACACATGCATGCACACAGACATGTACTTGCACACACATGTACATGCAGATACACAGGCCCCTGAGAGAAAAACTGTCATTGAAAAGACTGAGGAATACAATCAGTGTGTCTCTCTACTTATCTGTGTGCCATTTCATACCTTTTCTTGCAGGAAAGTCTTATTAAATAGTAGAGGAGACATGGAGAGATCGTTTCTGAGATAGGTTATGATTGTGGCTTAAAGCTGAGGAACCCCCCTTTTTTTGCACATTGAAAGTATGCTTTAATACAGTGCATACTTTCATTTAAAGAGGCCAGTGGTATCTAGTCCCTAGACTTTGATGGAGATGGTGACTTACCCCCAGTTGCTTTGAGCTTGATGGTCATTAGTTCCTCAGAGACCTTGACTTTTTTGATAGCTTGTGCATTAAGAGGACATCCGGATAAGCTGTGAGAAGAGGATTTATACCCATGTGTGAAATGGATGTCATTTCTCATTAAATGATTTTTTTGCTACTTATCTTGATAGTTTTGCCTACTCATTAATTATATCATAACCCACAGTCTCTTTATAGAAAGGAACCAATAGATCTATATTAAATAAAGTCTGAAGGTCCTCAAGTAATGTAAAGTATTTAGCATTTTTCTCTTAAGTCAAAGTACAGATTGTCACTGCTGACGCAACCTCATTCACTTGACAGAACATTGGTCTTATACACTCATGAATGTGTTGGTGGTGGTACAGACTTTATTTTCTGTAGATACAAAACTGCCCACAAAGGTCATGAAGAAGGACAGTTGTCACCTGGCCAAAGTCCATGAAAATAAGACAGATCCTAGTTCTTCCTGTTTTCATTCAAAGTACAGTCTGATCTTTATAGTGACTCAGTTTTAATAATAGACAGCAACAAGCCCCTCTCATTGCAGAAGATTCACTCTACTTATGGGAAGTTTCTAATTGTTTTCTTCAACAGTTAAAATATTATGTTTCATTTTAAAACTCTCTACGCTGAAATGGGAATAAAGGCAGCAGTGGCAGGTGCAGCCAGGGCAAGGAGATCTATTATCTGATCTGAGGCACATGACCCTGCCCATTGAATCACTGCTCTATTCCACAGGCTTCCTTCCTTTAATGTCACTTGTTTTATTTAAATAGCACCAGTGTGATAATGACATCTCTGAATAAAACATGTTTTCCATTGTTTATTAACAAATAATATTCTTGTTCTAAGCAGTCATTAATTCTTTTATGGTTTTGTTGCATCTTTGTAGAAACCACTTTTAGATTAAAACAAAAATGAGAATAATCAACCATCTAAAGTATTTTTCCCCACAGAAATGTCGTTTCAACTTGTCTATAAAACAATCATTTCAACCTGAAGTTCATGATGCTAAGGCCAAGTGGAAGAAAGGTTTTCTGGAGTAAAGTCCTTAATAAACGTGAGCCATTGCATGCTTTAAGAAGAAGGAAACTATTCAACATTAATATTCTATAAAGTATAGAAACTAATATAAAACTTTAATGGTCATATATAATAGGTAACATTATAAAAATGTTATATGGTTTGGTCATCTTGGATAAGTGATAAATTATTTATGAAGGAAAAGACAATGAGAGGCACAACTTGAGGTCAAAACCACTTTGGAGCTTCGTTCTGACATTCATGGCCTACGTAAGATTCATTAAGAGTATGAGCTTGTCTTCCTCTACTGTCACACGCTGTGGTCTTAAACAATGGTTGTGAAGGGGATAAATACTTAACTGGTGAAGGGAAACGTTGAAGGTGATTTTTTAACATAGTGGACAGGATCATTTCATTTGAAACTTCACATCGTTTCCCTTCCAACACCTGTTTTGCAATTTACAGTACATTTCTGGTAGACACTGTTATACAAACTCTAAGGTACCATTTAGCTATCATCACACAGCTTAGAAACAGGACTTCTGACGTGAAAACGAGGCTTTGGGTGGTGGACGCTGCTGAGGAGAGCCTTGGAGCTCACTAGCCCATTAGCTTAGAATACTTGTTGAAGTTTCAGGCCGGTGAAAGATCCTCTCTAAAACAAAAGATGGACAGTCCAGAGGAAAGATGCCTGAGGTTGTCCTCTGGCCTCTGTCTGTGTGTTTAGATCACAGGTCACTCTCAGGTATCTTTCCTCAGGTCTTCACAGACATGCACACACATGCATGTATTATCCTACCCCTATCTCCCATGACAGAAGTCCTTTATGGATCTGGAGGTGAAGCTTGGCAGGTCTGGGAGCAGGCCTATGGGGTGTGGATGCCATTGCAGAAAAACAAAACAAAACCAACCTAAAACACAAGTCTTATATCATTTCCATAAAATCAGCAATTTAATTAAGGCATCTCAAAGCAGAGGTGAACTGTGTCTTCATTTCTTCTCATACTAGATTATGTACATTCAGGGTAGTGTGGCTACAGACTTGCTTGCCTTTTTAAAACAAAATGGAAGGTGACTCAACTTCGGCACATTTGGTTTGTGACTGCTGCTCTTAGATAGGAAACCATGATCCAAACACATTGAAACGAGGTATGCCACAGTGGACATGGGCTTGCACCAAAAGCCATCAAAACACATCACTTGGAAACAAAATGTCCTAAGCAAGTTTCCCTGACAATTTCAAAACAAGCAATCCCTGCAAAGATAATTTTTTGGTATCAATGTTAAGGGTTTCTTCTGACCTCCTCACAGAAAAGTCAAATTTCTCCATAAGCTGATTTCCCTGGCATCTTGAAAGCGATCAATTTCTGTAGGGATTATTTTCTGGTAAAACTGTTCTGTCCTTTTAGAACTGAAAAAGTTTCAAAATGTCCCAACTTTGCTTAGTTTGAATACTGATACCGAGCATAAGGGAATCAAGGTTTCTCTAAGACTATAAGAAGTAGCCTAAAAGACTAGAAGGGGCACTCACTGATTGGAGAAATATATCAAGAATTTTCTAGCTTTTTTTCTTTAGGTGGAATGTGAGCTGGACTAAGATCATCCTTGTGCAACAGAGGGTTGCCTTGAGAGTCAGGGCTTCAGCTATGAGGGAGTGACGTCATTGTAAAGCTCCAGGTCCATGTGTCCCACCAGCACACACATTCTGCTATCCTCCAGGCTGCTGTGTGTGAATCATATCTTCCCAGAAGCAGAACATTGCTGCACTGGCAATTGGGTGGATGCAAGAGAGGTAGGATGACAGAAATACGTAAGTGAAAGCTCACAACTGCCTGACGAAGAGTGGACAGCAGCACTTGGAACTGGAGCAAAGCATTAAAAGACCAAGTCACTTAAAAATAGCAACATAAGCAATATTTTAGAATGTAAGAAACAAATGGAGTTTCTAGAGTGTTTCAAATCTGTGCAGTGAATTTTCAGAAATAGAGAAAATGCATTTTCCATTCTTCAGACTAGTCAAATATCTACTTAGCAGACTAGGTGTTATATATCTAACATGTTATAAATAATGATATGGTGAGAGTTTTGACCTTCACCCAAGTAACACATATCACAATCACACCAACAACAGAAAGACAGAAAACAAGCATTACCTTCTGTGGGTGACAAAAACGTTGTTTACATGACCCAGACCATTGCATCCTGGCAGAGGACAGTGGGGAAGTTCTTGCTTGTTCAGTTTCCAGGAGAGAGGGGCACCATTGAGGGGATTCTCCTTCTGTCTCTTGGCAGCCAGAGGACAGCCAGAAGCTGTGCGGTGTGATGTGTATTTACCTGATATGTGACCTTGGCCATCACACCCTATTACAGGACATCTACAGAAACACAGTAGAGCCATTATCAGAAAGTAACAGTTCTATTCTATACAGAAGCAACCAACAGCAGAGAGTTTCAAAGGACACCACCATATGCTGGCTAATTTTATATCAACTTGACACAGGCTAGAGTCATTAGAGAGGAGAGAACCTCAACTGAGAAAGGCTGTAAGTAAGCCTGTAGAGCATTTTCTTAATTAGTGATTGACGTGGGAGGGCCCAGCCTAATGTAGGTAGGGCCACCCTGGGCTGGTAGTCCTGAGTTCTATCATAGAGAGCAAGTTAGTAAGCAGCACCCATTCATGGCATCAGCTCCTGCCTCCAGGGTTCTGCCCTGCTTGAGTTCCTGTCCTAACTTCTTTCAATGATTGGCCATGATCTGAAATTGTAAGCCCAATAAACATTTTTCTCCCTCACTTGCTTTTGGTCTTGGTGTTTCATTGTAGCTATAGAAACCCTAAGACACACCACAAGTAATGAGACAGCTTTGTGTTGGTAAGAGGTGGGAGGCTCTAAGCTGAGAAATTTCCATGCATCACCTCTTAATGTTCACTGCAAACTCTTTGGTAGAGAATATTATTCCATTTTGCAGGCAGGGAAAAATGAGATTTGTGTAAGAGCTTAGCTTGCTTACTACCCAGTTATCAAGAGATGTAGCCAAGCTCTTACCCACTCTTCTTTCTTTTTTTAAGTTGAAAATAGATTTAAAATAAAATGTATTTTGATTGATTATCATTTTCCCTCCCCCAAGTCCTCCCACATGCTCCCCACCATCCTATCCATACAAACTCACACCCCCTCTCTCTTATTAGACTACAGGCATTAAATAATAATAAAATAAAATAGATAAAAATAAAAGTAAACCAGAATTAGAAAAAACAAACAAAGAAAATGTTCAAGAAACACATACAGGCACAAAGAGAAACACCACAATAAAACAACTTCCACATGTTGTTTTCCTTTAAATCAGATGAGCAAGGGATACATTTCTCTCCCTTCTGCATTGTTAAAGAAGTATAAATATGCAGATATGAATGAGAACATATTCTTGAACTTCTGAACAGTTTGAGTCTTTAGCCAGCAATCCTGACTTTTAGTGATTTATCTCCTCCAGGATTCAATGTGTACTCAGTGACATCCTAAGGCTCCTCTCGGTTAGACAACAAGATACAGCCCACCCCAGTTCTTCGTCGTACTTACCTAAGTTCAGAGTCTTCTTTTTCTTCCTTTGTTGGGGTCATTTTGATCCCACCTTTCCTTGCACGAGGGCAACCAGACAAGCTAAAAGGAATAACCAAGAATGGTACAAGACCCTGTGATTACGAGATTATGACTGGATATCATTGCCAACACATTAGTTCCCATTTGAGAAATGGGGTTTGTCTTACCTTCTGTGGGAGGCATAGTTTCCAGTCACGTGACCAGAACCATCACAACCTGGGGTTGGACACCTAGAAAACACAGGAACACAGTAGGGTGCCTGGTTATGGAAGAGATGGGTACCATGACACATGTAAGTTAAAGAAGATGAGCTGGACTCTTGGTTTAAGCAACTGGCTTTCAGTTAAAGACCCATGCTGAAAACAAACACTTACCATATAAAATCACTGTGTGACACCTGGTTGATAATATATCGTTGTTTATTATACAATCATTTCTTGAGACAAGAAATGTAGCCCTGGCTAGTCTGGGATCATATATGAACCAAGCTGGCCTTGTACTTACAGACATTTGCCTGTCTCTGCTTCCTGAATGGTGGAAAAAAGGCATGTGCTATTATGGCAGACAGGTTTTCTTAAATTCTATCTCAATGAATATTCACAGTTTCACATATTCACAAATATTCACATGTTTTTATATCATAGAATGCCATTCCTGAGACACAAAATAGGGAGTACTACTTTTTTTTTTCAGATAAAATAATTAGCACACATCCAGTTAGTCAGAGAAACAGGCATGCTAACTTTAATCAATAACACACAGAAACGTATTATCTATCATTAGACATGCTTATTTCTTGCCCTTTTCTAGTAATTTTAAAGGTACTTTTTAATTATGTATACATGTTTGCCTTTGTGTGAGTCTGTGCAAGTAAGTGCAGTGCTGCTACAGAGGCCAGAAAAGGCTGTGGGAATTGGAGTTACACATGGTCATGAGCTAGGAATTGAACTTGGGTCCTCTGCAGGAACAGCAGAAACTCATTAATCACTGAGCCACCTCTCCAGCTCTTTATTAAGATTTTCTTTTAGTGCTTTAGTAGCTTATACAACTTCTTATATATGACACACACACGTGTTTATGTTTTCTATTATGTCATAAGTATTTTTTTAAGGAAGTTTTTCTTGAGTATCTAAACGAGATTAGTGAAAGATTTTTTCTTGAATGGATAAAACAGATAAATTATTTGTTAGGTAGTTGCATGAAACAATTATTGACATTGCAACAGGCCTTCTGAACCTACATGCTTCCAGTGTCTTTATGATTTTTTGTAACATGAAATTTAGAGAGAGTACAGGCAGTGATAGCTATAATTGAGATATGGCAATGGAAAAGTTTAGGCTGAGAATGATATTACGTTGTACCTTACATTTCAATCCATTAATTACCAATTCCATACATCTTTCTATTTAAATCTATAAAAATGGCAATCAATATTCAAGACTGTACCTTGACACAATAAATTGTACTTTAACATTTGAAAATGAGAAAAGTATTTGCACATTTCCAAATTCTTATTATTTCTGGTTTAAAAAATGTCAGATTTTTATGTTGCTCATTATTAAGCCTATAAGACGTACTATAATGTGAAATTATTGCATATTTACTATAAATATATTTATATAAAACATCAAATATCAGGAAAATTACAAAATCAATAACTAGATATTAATATGTAACCTAGAGACCTTGTAAACAAAGTAGAACTGAACCGGAATGACGTTTAACAAAAGAGAAAGGCAGCCCACAGCTCACCAGAGACTGACCGTCAGCAGCTTCCTGCGACGGCCGGAAACCTCAGCTTGGGCCACAGGGCCCCACAGCTAATCAGCGCCGGGACAAAGATCCCTCGCCGGAGATCGCAAGACCCAGCAGAGGGCCAAAGACACGC
>CM052702.1:27336616-27389022 GCA_028551405.1 Uromys caudimaculatus | reverse complement strand
AGCCGCCCGCTTTTGGGATCTGGGGGGGTTTCTAGGCCCGCCTACCTCGTCCCTGTGTCTTGCGGGTTCAGGGCAGTACCTGGTGAGCTGTGGGGCGCGTCCCCGGCCCACTCCTGGCTCTTACGATCTGAGTGGGATCTTTGTCCTGGCGCTGATTAGCTGTGGAGCCCTGTGGCCCAAGCTGAGGTTTCCGGCAGTCACCGGAAGCTGGTGACCGACAGTCTCTGTGGCCCGCGGAAAGCGGGCGGAGTCAGTGAGCTCTGCGGACGCGTTGCCCCCGCTAGGGGCTTTTCTGCGTGCCTGGTGAGCTGTGGGGCGTGTCCTTGGCCCACTCCTGGCTCTTGCGATCCCGGCACTGATCAGCTGTGGAGCCCTGTGACCCAAGCTGAGGTTTCCCAAGATTGTGTTTTTATGTCATTTGTTACAAATCACCATAAAACATAAGCATCCATCCCCTTTCCTCCAGTCCCCAGCACGTCAGTCTGGGCAAGACGCACGGGCTCAGCTTCAGCCCTTTCAATGTTCTAACACGTGTTTTTTCTACTACTCAGTCAGGTACAAGTTCATTTTCTCTTCACAAAGCAACAGGGCCACTGAACAATGAGGGCTCCACTAGGGTGAAGAGAGGCACAGAGGACATGCCTCCCAACACTTACTTAAGCTCTTGAGAGTTGGCAGCCATGAGGGACTTCAGAGTCTTGTCTGCTAGAGGACATCCAGAGACACTACAGAGGAAAAAGGAAGAAAAGTACATCACTGACGTGGACAAATATGATGCAAAGTGTGCCATGTCCTGCATCTGTGATGTACATTAAGTTATGGGTGACCAGGGATTGAAAAGAATTAACTGGGATTGAATCTGGTTTTACTATTAATGAACATGGCCTTAAGGCAGTTTCAATTATTTGTTGTAAACTAGATTTGCTATTTATCAAACGAAGGGCTTTAATCTAATGAGAAGTCAGTGATCAGCAGTGACCAGTTGTCCACTGTCACTGCTGCACTAGCCACAGTGAAGCATCAACTTTCAGCCACTGTCCACAGGAAAGGCGATGCTACCATCAAGAAAACAACAGAGAGATCCTTCCATTGCTCAGCCTCACAATGCGTTTATTTATTTGTTCAGAACCAGAAATACTACCTCCATAGTGAGAGGCCCCTGTTCTTTCTTTAATGCTAGGTGGGCTATAGCCTACATGAACCCTGAGTAGATAGGTCTATAACCAGGACCATAATACTCTTTTGAACAAGACTCATTATTTCCACATTCTATATCTAAATCTCCAAAAAATAAAATAACCTCCAGCTCTGACTCATCATTTCCTATCTAGAGAGCTTGCTAGAATAAGCAAGATGCAACTGACCAAGATGATAAAACCGTGAACACATACAAGAGCATTTGGTACCTGCGGTGAGATGCGTAGTTGCCTGTGACGTGGCCGCTTCCATCACACCCTGGCGTCGGGCAGCTGTGGCAGCAGAAAAACATATCATGAATATCAAGTGCATTTCATAGATGATTTTTTCCAGACCAATTACAAAGCATTTTCTCCTTTCAAGACTACGTGCAGAAGCTAAAGCATTAAGAATTTAGAGGTTAAAAAGAGACTTTATAGAGAGGAAAGAAGTAAGCAGAGCATGTCCAGCCACTTCCTTACTTTTTTCTCTTTTCAATGTTTTGTCCAGATTTCCAACTCAGACAATGTGGGAAGTGCTGCTAGCATACTGTCGCAGGGGTTTGCGAGTCAACACTAATGCTGTTCTGTTCTTTGAAAAGATAAATTTATGTTTTCATAACCCCAAAAATGTGGGAACAGAAATCCTGGCAGCAGCTATAAGATACATTATAGAAAGGAATCTTTCTATAGACTCTTAAAACTACCTAGTAACTCTGACATTTTAGAAACTACAAAGAAGAAAATGCTTGACTGAAATGTAAATTGTTATTTACATGGGAAAATTACTGGTGATGGAGAAATAGGCAAGAGATTTAGCTACTAAAACTCTTGAGCAGTTTCACTAAAAGCTGTACCAACACAGCACCCCCCTAATTCACAGCTAACCCCAAAGCAGATTCCAGGCGGTCTACTGTGATCTGTATCTCCTCACACTTCCTAGAAACTTCTGTCTTAGACTTCTTCTATATTTTAAAAAAATATCACAAGAAGTTTGTTATCCTCAAGAGGTACCTTTCCAGTTAGAGAATCCTTGGTTTTCCAAACACTTAAGTCTTTAGATGCTGTTGCCATTGCTCATTTGGAGTGTACAGATGGACTGCAGCCACAAGTGCTATCTGTGGTCGTGTTACGGATCTGAGAGAACGGCAGCTCTATCATTCAGGCATTGGGTTTTCACTGACATCCTGCCCAGAGCAAAGTCCTTTCTATTCGCGCATATTAAATTTACAATGAGGGCTTTTGAAGAAACTTTGGATATTAACATCATGATACTATCCTCCTCTAAGTAGCTTCCCCTTTAGGCACTTATCAATTGTGTTAGGTAAAGAAGATATGAACATTAGGGATCTCAGAGGGATGCTTGTTTTTCAGGGACTGATTTAAATTGGAGCCATTTAATTCTTCTGTCCTTGATTCAGGATGGGATATCAGAAAGTATAAACAATAAAAATATATGTTTAAAAACTAAAAAAGTAATGGAAGATTATATTCAGGCTGAGTTATCTTTTTGGTAAAAATTTAACCATTAAATACAGAAAAAAAATCTCTGAACATTGTTTAACTGGAAAGTGAAGGGCTGTCCAGTGCTTGGGAATACACATGCCCAAATGGCATTCTAAAAGCACTGTGCTCATTTTATTTCTCTTCTGTTTTCAACTATGCTCATTAAGACTGCCAAAAGATGCAAATAAGTTATACTGTTTTTAAATCAATTATCTGTAAATTAACAATGAATAGAGTATAAAGATATAAATTTGATTAGATGAAAAATTAAAGCTTTGTGGTATAAAAAGGTCAAAAGAATAATAATTAGTGGCAATATTATTTCTGACAGGAGAATGATGTTCTTAATTGAGGTCCTGATAGGCTTCTGATATCAGGTATAAATTCAAATATATAGTGAAAAAATGTTATGTAATATTACATACTATCAGTTGGGTGATATATTCTTGGGGGAGATTTCTGATAAAAGTAACAAAGTTAAAGGGCGGAAGCTAGCTAATTCTCTTGGTAACTGATGTTCAAATCTACTCAAGGCAGAGGAGAGTTGACATATTTAAAATTTTTCTTTTGACCAGTTTTGGGTAAACTATCATGGCATAATTATCTCTTAAAAACAAAAATTGAGATATAATGAAGATAGGACAGAAATCAGCACATTAACATAGACACATATAAATCTGAGACTCACATACAAATGTTGAGCAAGGGACATGGGAGATCTGTTAACTTCCAGGGAATTCACAATAGACTCAAAAACATGGTTCAGGGTCTTGGGAGCCTTCCTTTGTATATTTATCTTCATACGCAGGAGTGGTATTCATTACAAAATAATACCACTTCTTTTTTTTTTTTTTCCTCTGGCCCAGGATGGTCAGTCATCATTCACACGCACATAATTTGTAATGATTTTGGCAATTTCTAAAATCCTACCTTGAAAGGATAGAATTTTGCCATTTTGTAACACATTTAAAAAAACAATCACATGGAAAAGAAGTTTTAAAAAGCTGATGCCACATATGCGGCAGAGGAGGGCCTTATTGGCCATCAGTGGGAGGAGAGGCCCTTGGCCTGAGGGTGTTAGATGCTCCAGTGTAGGGGAATCCCAGGGAGGGAAGATGGGAATGGATGGGTGGGTAGGGGAGCACCCTCATAGAGGCAGGGGGAGGGAGGATAGGATAGGGGGTTTCCAAAGGGGAAACCTGGAAAGGGGAAAACATTTGAAATGTAAATAAAATATCAAAAATAAATAAATAGAAGCTGATGCAGGAGCTCAAATAGAAGATTCAAGTGGGAGCAAGTGCTTGGCTCTCATAAGTGGCCTCCTGGAAAGAAAATGTTCTGAGAAATTTGAGTTCTGGTGTGTCTGGTACCCTTCATCCTGTTGTGTAGACCAGTAAGACTCAGGTGAAGCCTGAACTTCGCAACTAACTGTTCATGCTTGACTACAGAATCTGTAAAGAATGCCAGTGTGTAAGCTTCTTTAAAAGCTAGTTGCAGACAGCACCCAGCATTTCTGTCTTCTGAGAGGCTTCATCCGTTAGCTGATGGAGACAGATGTAGAGATCCACAGGCAGGGGGTCTTGTAGAAGAGTCAGGGGTAGGACTGAGGGAGCCAGAGGGGTCAAAGACACCACAAGAAGACCTACAGAGCCAACTATCCTGAGCCCATGGGGGAATCAAAGAGCATGCATGTACTAGGCCTCCTACACATATGTAGTGGTTGTGCAGCTTGGTCTTCATTTGGGTTCCCTAACAACTGGAGCTGGGGCTGTCTTACTTGGACTCTGATGCCTGCCTTTGGATCCCTCTCCCCTGGCTAGGGTCACTTCTCTGGCCTTAGTGGAAGAAGATGTGATCAGTCCTGATGTGACTTGATGTTCCCAGGGTAGGTTGGTACCCGGGGTGGGGGAGGATTCCCTTCTCTAAGAAGAGGGGAGTTAGGAATAGAAGAAGGGGTGCGAGGTGGGACTGGGAGGAGAAGCATCAAGGGAAGCTGCAATGTGGACGTAAAGTAAGTAAATCATAGGAAAAGCTACATGCATGTCAGATAGCAAACTGGTCCTCTCCAAGCAATGGTCTATGAATATCTATTTTGTACAAGGCCCATAGCTACTACTAGCCAACATTTGAAATATGCACTGTATCACAGGCTATTGTGCATGGAACTTGAATATCTGAGAAGTTCACAGTACATATTATGAACTAATTATATGGCCAGGCAGACCCCAAAAAGAGGAAAGAAGAATATCCAT
Organism: Uromys caudimaculatus; assembly: GCA_028551405.1. Classification (NCBI taxonomy): domain Eukaryota; kingdom Metazoa; phylum Chordata; class Mammalia; order Rodentia; family Muridae; genus Uromys; species Uromys caudimaculatus. The sequence continues at coordinate 27,384,089 of CM052702.1, read as the reverse complement.
GTCTGCTGGGTCTTATTCTCAGGGAGGTGGGCAGGCAATAGGAAGCAGAAAGGAAGGAATTATATACACTGGTATGTTGGTGATACTGGTACATACTGGTGAAGAAAGGATCCTGAAACCAGGGTAGAAGTGTCAACTCTATGGTTGAGAAACCACAGTGGGGGGAGGGCCTTTCTGGCAAGTGATCATGGAGGGGAGGACTAAGAGACAGGAGTATAGACTCCTTTCAGAGACCATGGAGAGAGGTTACAGCAATGGCAAGGCCCTGAGACAAGTGTGCCCCATGCACTCAGTAAATAAGAGATGAGGTTGCCTAATGTGTAGGGTCTAGGAGGAGGACATGCTCTGTTCCCGTGAGCTAGTGGATATGCCTCAGAGATTAAATCCAGAGATGGCAGCTCCCATACATGGAGGAAGGGGAGAAAAGAAGTCTCAGGACTACACTGCAGGTATTTCAGTCACCAGAGATCTGTGCTGAGTCTAGGAAGCAATCACTGTGAGGAAAAGAAAGTCTTCAGGTAAGGGATTCCCAGGAACCAAGTGTGGCTGATGGGTCACGGCTCATGGAGGAGGTCATGGTCACCAAACCTGCTGTCTGTCAGGCATGCAAAGGTCAAGGACCCATCTCCAGTCTGGAGGTGGAAGGGTTGTGTTGAGCTTCTGAAGGACAGTGGTTTAGGTGGAGCTGGAAGAATGAAACAGATTCAGGAGAAAAACAGGGTCGTGTACCTTTCCTGAGAAGCTTAACTCTAAGAAGAGGGGGTAAGAGAGTCTACCTTGAAGCTTTTCCAAGGTAGTTTTTAATGGAAAGAACATATTTATGTAGAAGATTACAGAAGGCAAGATGTAGTCCCCAAGTAGAAAGATTACTCTTTTTGGAACTCTAATTGGAAGTCAACATATTTGTACATCATTCTACATTTTCCTGATGGAAAATCATTTCCATAATGTCCCTCCCTCCCTCTCTCACCCACCTACTCATTCACTCACTCATCCACTCACTCACGTAGTCACTCACTCACCCACTCATCCACCCACCCACCCACTCACAAACTCACCCACCCACCCACCTACCCACTCACTCACCCACTCATCCACTCACTCACTCACTCACTCACCCACTCCCTCCCTCACCTACCCACTCATCCACCCACCCACTCACTCACTCACTCACTCACTCAACTCACACACTCACTTTTCCACTCTCCCACTCACTCATTCACCCACACACTCACTCACCAACTCACTCACTTACCCACTCACTCACTCACTCACTCACTCACCCAGCCACCCACTCACTCTCATTGCTGCCTCCAGGTTTGTACGTATTCTATTTTGCTTGTTTGACACATATTAGTTGTCATATTTATGGGGCTGCTATGAAGTATAACTTAAATATCTCTCAAAGGCCATGTCATGTGTTGAAGGCCATGTAACCAGGCTATGTGTATTGACAGGTGGTAAACCTCAGGGAGTGTGGCCTAGTAGGAGATTACTGTAGGTAACCCCCCAAAATGGTATACTGGAACCCCTCTTCTTGTTACTAAACACAACAAGGTGTTTTCTCCATTATGTGCTACTGTCACAAAGTTCTTTCTGTTTCAACAGAAGCCCAAAGGCAACAGAGAAAAGTGGCCATGAATCAAAACTTCCAAATCCACAAGCCATAATAAACCTTTTTTTCCCTCATCAATGGATGAAGTCCAGTAGTTTGTAGCAGTGACCAAAGGCTGAATAACACAGGGGTACAAGGGGATGGTTTGATTCATGTATACTTTGTATCAATCTGTAATTGTTCTTTGAACTCTTCTGAGTTAAAAACCCAAAGAGGAATGAAATCCGTCCTTTCCCAAGTCATGCTTTTTAGTGTGTTAAAAGGTTAGCTCACTTCCTGATGTCAGAATTTAGATACTGTGAGTCAATATATCTTTAACTGAAAATTTGTGACCATGAGTGTGTATCTATCGTGTTTAAACAACAGAGGGTCCTACCTCTTATATACACACATTTGGAAGCTCCTATAGTGCAGTGGTGAGAGCTAGGTATATGCTAACTAGGGGAGTTGTCCTGAAGTAGTTACGACGTTCATGTATAAGCCACTGTCACTCTCAGTTGTAAATTTATGTCTTCCAAATGCAGACTCTCTTAGGGCAGGTGGCTGAGCATGACTTACGTGATTAATTCTTTCTTGAGATCTCTTGTATGGAGCTTGGGCTTTGGGCTTGGAATAGAGGCCTCTCCAGCAAACTTTTTTTCCTCTAAATTTTCAAGGCAGTTCACAGGGTCTTTCTGGAAAATAAACAGCCAAAACAACAAACAAACAAACAACAAACAAAAACAGGTAAGTGGAAAGAGAAAGGCAGAAGACATTAAGGAATTCTGAAAAGGCAACTGGATTTGAAACTATTGGTCAGGTTTGAGTTTGACTTGAAGACTTGGGTAGGGTACTGCAAAGGATTTATATAAAGAATAAACAGATAATAAATAAAAGGTTATATTTTGATTGTTATAGAACTTTATCCAAAGAGTGAAAGATTATAACTAAGAAGGAACCCCTTTTAAAAGTTCACATCTTTGTGAATATGCAGACATTTCTTGAACTGTATAATTGTTAGTATATTAGTATGTTTCAAGTTTCTTCATTAAATAAACATGCCCTAATAAACTCAAGGATCATTTTTTTTTTCTACATGTTCAGCTGTCACAGCCCCAAAACAAAAGCAACATTGTACTACAGTATGGGCACTAGTAGAAATATGTCAGTTGATGCTCTTTTATGCCCAATTAACAGACACCAGTGTGGGACAATACCATCCTTTATATTGTTTGTGCTGCTAAAGTATTCTGTGTTACTTTACTAATAAAACAATAGTTGATAACAGTATGTACTGGAAGGGAAACGTGTACCTGTATAAATTGCAGAGAATGGCTGTTTCAATGCCCCCCCCGCCCCCAGCTCCCATCTGTAGCAAGGTCAGCCAGTGAAGGGTGAAGCTCGTTTTTAAAGCTTTACTATGAAAGTGGCTGAAACAACAGGATTCCTGATCATGGAGATTTATACCCACCCATTCTCCCACTCACTCTAATGTGGATTTGGCTTAGGAGCACTTCCATTCTAGCCTAGCCTCTCCCTAGCATGTCCATTTACAGCCAAGCATGGGAAGGTTTCTGGTTAAATCTGTGTCTTATGGAATGTGGGATTATGGAAGGATTTTAAAGGAAATGATCAATATTAAAGCTCAAACTATTTTACAGATAAAATGCATATAAAACAATGTTGGTTAGTTATATGTTATTTAATTTGGCACGGCGAAGTGTTGTAAAGGTTTTTTTTCCAAGATGGCTTTGTTGGTGATGACCTTTTAAAGATTTCATAACTTTTAAAACTATAGACTTGTATACTTTTAATTGTTTGTATTTTCTGCGTTTCCTTTACCTTGTATTCTGCAAACCTGCAGAGAAAGTACAAACATGTGGCCACAGCTAAAAGAATTGTCAGGATTAGTTCTGTTACAGAAACATATTATACTAGATGAATTTTTAAATAGCATCCAGTATAGAATTCAGTAATATTTTTAAGACTTGTATTTAACACCTAAAAAAAAGTATAGTTTCAAAACAGTGATTTTGTTCTGTGTAAGATGTGCTAGCAAGGCATACATGTGTGTGTATTTAGAGAGTACACGTGTGCACCCAGAGCCTTCAATGTACAGATGGAAGGTTATATTGATTTCAGTAAAGACCAGAACATAATGGTAACATGAATAACAGATAATAGCATCTGGCACTTTTAAAATTTTAAGCCCTGAAATCTTTGGAGAACTGACAGTTGAATAAAGCTGACAGCCCTAGTTATTTCTCAGTGCTTTCCTTTTGAGATATTTTGAATTTTTTCCAGATTCAGGATATTTTTTTAGGGGGCATCTGGACAGGCTATTTCGCTGGGAGAGATAGACAATATTTTCTGAAAATTACCACAAAAATTAAGCAACTGTTGTGCATATGAACTAGATAACAATGAATTAGAAATAATCACTCAATTTCCGGTGATGTGAGAGCTGTGAGGTAGGGGGCAAACGGGAAGAGATACTTTCAGGTCTTCAGACATTCCCGATGAGATGCTGAGGTGTACACAGTGTCCCTAAACAGGCACGCAGAGGGACCCTTCCTCAGTCACATCCTGCAGACTGGCCACCACATCAGACCTTAGTCCTCTCCCTGGAGCTTCCAGGCAATGACAGCACCCACACACCTCACCCAAATAATCTCTTCCCTCTTCCTCTTCCGTTTTCTCATCAGCCACATCTTCTTTTCCCCTTTGAAATATCTCGTAACACTCCCTAGCAGTCTCTGCTATGAATGTTTTCTTCCTTCCTTCCTTCCTTCCTTCCTTCCTTCCTTCCTTCCTTCCTTCCTTCCTTCCTTCCTTCCTTCCTTCCTTCCTTCCCTTCCCTTCCCTTCCCTTCCCTTCCTTCCTAAATACATTTGCCTGAATTTGCTTTATTTTTTGCCAAGCTAATCACATAATTTTTGTGATACAAGGACCAACAAGTATTCCTTCCTGTGTACCAATTCTCTTCTCTGGAAATGTTAGTGACTTGTTTCACTGAACTGTTGGGATAATATGACATGCTTCAGAAGGAGTCCTTGTCTTTTTTCTTACTGTATGGAGTGTTCCTTTGATGTCTTCTAAACAAAAACTCTCAATACAAATTACTTAATCCAAGTTACTTTTCAAAAATGTTAGCTATCAAGCCTCATACTTGTTATCTTCAAGATTCAATTCAGATGTGAAAATACTCTCTTTTCATAGAATACCTTGGTACAGACGAGACAACAAAAACCAAAGGTATGTAATTGTACCAGGGAGTTTCAATGACTGAACATCACTTTTGTGTGAATCTCTACCAACTGTGAATATCTACGAAAGAAGCATTTAGTTCGCTGAGGAAATCATGGTGTGTCTACACACAGAGCATTCCCACAGGCTTCCTGGACTGTGTCAGTGGGATGTAATTCCAATGTGCCTTCTAAATTCCATTTCCAAATACTCAGGTTGAAAACTGTAAAGTAAGACTGCCCTTTTAAACCTAAAGTAAGCCATTCTGAAAACTAGATTAAAGAGCCTGCCCTTTCCTCTCTCCCTCCCCCTCTCCCTCTCCCCTACTGTGTGTATGTGTATGTGTCCCTGCATGTGCACAGAGAAATGAAACACTGTCACAAATATATGGTAAAGTTGAAAAAATCATGAAACATCTGGATCCATACAACTACCAAGATGAATCCAAATGTTTCGTTTTTAAAAATTTTATTAAAAAGTTTAGAAAGCAAAGATAAAATGTTAGTAGACTCGTTTTCTGACACACTTGACTGATAGACGAGAAGGCAGTGGTGGAAGGCATAAACATGTAGTGACAGCCATACTGTCCTGGACACCTTAAGTGAAAGAACCACACACTTCAACGGCTCATTTTCTACATTACAACTCAGGACCACATCCTCCTGGCTGACACAGGGAACCAAGTTGGTAGGAAAGTTTCTAGTACATAAGCTGAGCAAAGATAGGTCAACACAGACATGTAGTCAAGGGAAGAATGTTTAAAAGATGTTGAGCTATCAGAACATGCTGGAATTCTTATTTCATATAAGAATGAGATGCAGTTACAGCTACTCTGTACGGCACTGGTTCCCTTGAGATGGAATGAATTCTATTCTACCCACACCAGCTCCCACACCCTACCTGCTGCCTCTTCAGCTCCACTAGTAGGTGGAAGTGGGGCGTAACTTTGGCTCTTCTGTGTACACAGGATGGCAGTGGGAGAAGTTTGCAGTCAGCACCACAGACGAATAAACTGTCTGTGACAGTAAAAGTATTTGGGGTTTTGGAGCATATCAGAAGTTGCAAGTTAAGGAAACGGCTCACTCTACAGAAATGAGGAGGGCTGGATGCTTCTCACCCTATCACTACTTTGGCCCAGGAGTATATCTCGTGGACTTTGGGATGGAGTCCACCTAGATGTCCAGTATATGTGACTTTCCAGTTACTCACATAACTCTCCACAGACATGCGCACACTTAGACACACGGCTTTGGCATTTCAAGATTCTTACTGTCCCTGGTTCGGTTTTACTCTGATTCAAACTCTGTTATTACGGTAACCTTTTCGTGTTGAGTAACACATTGCTCCTTACAGGCTGCTGTGAGCACAACTACCACCATCGTGTGAACACACTTTAATGGTGTTAATCTAGACAAATGACCTGAAACGTTGACTTCATTAATAAGTTTCATCTGAAGTTTAAAGGCATTATTTTATCATGATCCAAAACAAGGCATAAGGGCTGAGGAAGTGGCTCTTGTTGCTCCTGCAGAGGCCCTGAGTTCAGTTTGTAGCACTCACATCGTGGCTCATAGTCATCTATAACTCCTGTTCCGTGGATCTGACTCCTTCCTGTGATACTCACAATAGGCATCAGGCGTGCATGAGGTATACATAAATAAATGGAGGCAAACTGTTCATCCCCATAAAAATAAAATGGAAATCTAAAGCAAGGCATAACACTTTTTGTGAAGACAGGAATGTGAAAGGAAATTTAGGGTGGAATTCTCGTTGATAGACAATGACACAATACCTCTTTCTCCTCCTCTGTCTTCCCATGCGATTTGCTATAGTTGATGGGCGCATTCCAGCCTTCTTGGTCACAGAGAGCCTGATAGAAGGCAGCATTGACCAGAAGACTGCTTGCTTTGAATGGGGACGAGGATGGGGTTGTAATCGTAGTGTGTGAGGAAGTTGGGGGTATAGACTTGTCGAGGATTCGATTTTTTTTCATGCTTAAGTCCAATGTGCCGTTTTCATCCACTTCTATCTCAGCTCCCTGATGGAGAACAGAAACAGAAACAGAAAACATCTCAGCAGTTTGCAGTTAGAGCCTAGCCAGGGCTTTTAAGGGATAATTCAAAATGTAAGCTTTTATGGAAGAATATCTGCCTTTAAATCCAGCTTTCTGATTTGCATTGGGTAACATTCAATTCTTAGGCAGACTTTAAAGAACAGCCCCATTAGTGTGCATCATATTTCTGGGTTTAAACAAAGTAAGCTTAATATAGATCAGATGCATTGGCTAAAACAGTTTCACATACTTTCATATTTTTAAAGTTTAGCTTAAAAAATCTTTTCTGCATGACAGTAGTGTTATTACAAGCTTACCATTTTCAACATTAATATTTGTATTCAGCAAAAGTGATGTATAACTTCCCAACTCTCTGAATCATTATATTAATCTAACATCATGAATATGCAACTATAAGCAGCTAGAAAAGAATTTTCTGGAGTATTTGGGTATAGGAAAGCAACATGCACAGTAGACCATCTGAACTGAAGATGCTTGGGTAAGTTGTGATGGGTGGGGAGAGAGCTCTGTGTAGACTGACTTCACCCTGGGGACTTAGGCTTTCAGTTTTGTAATGAAGGTTTAGGATAAAGGTGTTTGTTTTCTAGTGCATCATGTGAGACTTCACAGTGATGAGGCTTTCCAGGTTCACCTCCTCTGGGAAGCCTCTGACCAAGTGGCTCCCTGCTTCTCAGGAGTAGTCTCTCACTCTGTTTGGCCCTGCTTCTTTTACAAGATTTGCACTGTAGATGACTTTTGTTAATATTACCAGAGCTCCCCAAAGCTGGAAGAATGTGCCTGTTAACTTTCCAAATGGATCAAATAACCTTGCCATATCACTCATCAATTTAGTTAACTTCTTGACAAGTTCTTGATGTTTCCTTTTTAGTTGGCAAGGAGAGGTCTCTTTGATTATGTTAGCAGTATCCATAACTCTTGCAGTCAGCAGATTCTGCCCAAGGCATATGTTTATAAAGCCCCGCTCATGCCCCTCTTCGAAGCAGTCACCATGACAGCCTTGCTACATAGGCTGAGACTGCTGCTTGGGCTTGATTAGAAATAAAAGTCTCTCTTCTTTTTGTTTGTTTTACCTGCAAAGTTCCCATCTAGTCTCTCAGCCTATCAGCATTTACAGGAGATAAATACACTTCTAACGTGGCAGACTAAGACGCTTTGGCCGTATCTTTCGGTCCCCTTTTTAGCAAATAGTTTAATCTCCTGTGATAGTTTTAAGCCCTGAATTTGACATTACAGCTTATCCGGGATAATAACATAGTAACCACAGCATCTTATGCCATCTGTATAAAATCAAATACATTTTTATATCAGCATTAATAAACCTCAGCTACAAAGAAATCCAAGATATTAACTGTATCAGTGCCACCAGACCCTCTCTTACATGAGCTCACAATACATTCTGCCAGTTGGGCATCAAAGCAGTTTTTTTGCTTTGTAGCTGATGTGTAACTATAGCAATGAAACAGAGCAATAGTAATCAAGTTTAATGGCCAACGTAAAGTAAAATGCTAAATATTGTAGTTGCTGACATTTTTCATAAAAAATTAAAAAAAAAAAAAAAAAACTTGGGTTAAGGCTGCACAACCAACATTCACATAAAATTCCAGACCTCTGTGACAGATGGCTTAGGAAAAAGGAGCCATGTGACTGGGCTGCAGAGTTTTATAGTGCAAAACCCATAAATAGTGCAGATTCAAGCTTTGAAAAATATCAACTATTCCAAGAATAAAGTCTCTCATATATATGTATATATTAATTTTTATAGAAGTATTCTAAATATTTTTTAAAATTTAGAGATTCTAGGAGCCATTATAATTATTTGTCTCACATAATTAGGGTTGATTAGAAAAATAATCTCACTCTTAATGTTTGAAAGAGGTGTCCCAACCGCCTGCTCAGGGCACCTGACTTGGGGAGAGGGGATGCTGTGTTCTGGGGAGAGGAGTCCAGATGGGCTTTAAGTAAGTGCGCAGATGCATCGAACAATTACACTGTAGCCGGAAAGGCCCTTTCTACCCATGATGCGGATCACACACTCACAGCGTGGGTTTTTATTCAGAGTAATACCACCAGGCATCATATTTCTATGCTTTGATCTCCAAATGTCAGCACAGAAATCTAGGTGGTGGGAGAGGTGGGTGGGGAGTCAGGGCCAGAGGTGCAGTTGAGGTGGCATTTCTCTCTCACTCCTTTTATCACCTAGATTTCTGAAGTGCTATTTGGGATCCTTGTTGTAAGTATTTATACTTTAAGCTTTTTGGGGCTGGCTTTCAGTTTAGAAGGGACAACATAGGCCATCTATTGATGCTGCCTTTGAGTTACTTACTACTATGGATATGTTTACTGCATTACTAAGGACATGCACAATATGATCATAACAGGATAGTGCAGAGAACAGAAAAACTGAAAAAACAGATTGTTCTGGCTTTCAGGGGCTTACTTTATGGATAATGACTTGTAATGAAGGGTAATAAGTTTATTATCAATGATGGTTAAAGGGGAAGTTTACAGACCTAGTGAATGTAATCTTCATCTCTCCCAGAAGATAAAAAAGGACCTAGATGTCCAAGAGCAGGGGCATGATTAGTGTAACCGTGACACCTCTGATAACTGGAACATTACCTGGTCAGTGGGACAATAATTATGAGAACCAAAGAGCAAATAGACAGTCCCTATATAACTGAAGACAGAAACCAAGCCCACTCTCTATCCTTACTCAGCAGTAAGTACTACTCCTGTCAAGATAAAAAAATTTGAAACATGTTTATAACACAGAATTATGCAGTGCAGAGAAGAAATGACTAACCCAAAGTGTGAAATTGAAATAAAGTTTAGAAATACTTCCCCAAATTTCTAAGCCTTGTTCAAGAAAAACAGACATTTTAAATTTGAAATAATAGTTTATTGAGTTCCTGGTGGTCTGAGCCATAAGGTATTTTAGAAAAGAACTAAGGCTATGTGTAAATTCAAATTCAAATTTGTTTTCCAGAAATTATAGCTGTGCCACTCAGAGAAAATTATTCAATATTTCTGTACCACTGTTTCTTCTGTTGAAAAATGGGAAATTATTATCCATGGTATAGTCTTTAGGAAGATTTAAAGGGATTCACATGGTTAGAGAGTTTATGAATAGTACCTAGCATATAGTAGATATTCTGTAAATCACAATCCCCAACAGAGACACAGCCCTACACTATTGGTTACAGGGCTAAAAAGTCAATCTATTATTTATTTACCTATTTTGAGATAGGATCTTGCTAGATAGCCTTGGATAGCCTCAAGCTAACGATATCCTGTCTCAGCCTCTCTGTGCTGAGGTTACAGGCTGGACCACCATGACCAGCTAGGAACCATTTGGAAGTATCTAGGTATAATATGCTTATGAAGTTAGTGCCTTAAGATCCCTATGTTGAGACCTCATCATGGCTCACTCACAATGTGTTCAGCTGTTAAAATCTGTTGGGTTCTAACCACCCAGGGTCCACTGGGGTATTCCTGTGAGCAGGCAGTGCTGATGGCATGTTGTTTCTAGGCCTTGTTCAAGCAAACACAGACTTTGAACTTTAAACACTTCAAGTAAGTGTCTTTTTTTGTTTTCTTTTAAGGCACACTGTGCATATGTCATTTTGTCTAAACAGGTGGGGAAAACACCAAAACAAATAACAGAATGCTTGGCAAGTAACAGTGATGGGGATAAAGATAGACTTGAAGCCTGTTCTACCTCTGTGGATTAGAATAGGGGGAGGGAAAGTGGGCTGCATCTGTCACAGGCTGGTCCAGCTCTCAGGGCATTGACAGGAAGGGCCCAGGGCACTCAGGAGGCTCATTCTTTGTCTACTTCATACACCTGTGGCTCTACTCCTACCTGGAGTCACAGTCGCTAGGCAAAAGGACCTTAAGGTATGTGACACTGTGGCCCATTTCGGTCTCAAAACTCATATTTATGTGAAATAAAAATGGAGGGCACTCTCTGTGTCTTAGAACCAACAAATGTGCTGGAATCAAAAGAAAACTAGTGTTTCAGACAAAATTACATCCTAAGAATTTTCATTAAGAACTAAACACACAAATTATTCCCTCCTTTCTTGATTCCTTAAACCACATGTAAGAGATCTGGTAGCATGAATGTGTTATTCAGAGACAAGATGGTATTTTAACACAAATAGTTCCTTCTAAATTTAAAATGTAATGGGCTCTGGTTTGAAAAGTGACCAGTCATGCTAGACATGGTCTCATGTTCTCTGCACAGGTATGGTATATACTTGGTGTGTAGAACACACTGGTTGCTTAAGGAGAAAATAGTGTGTACAGCAGGGTAAATTATCTATATTGTCTTTGGTGGTCTGAATGAAAATGGCCCCTGGAGACTCGTAGAAAGTAACATTAGTGGGGGGTGTGGCTCTTTTGGAAGAAGCGTGTCCCTGGGAGGCGGGCCTTGAGGTTTCAGATGCTCAAGCCAGGCCCAGTGTCTTACTTTCTCCTGTTGCTCCAGATGTAGAACTCTCAGCTACTTCATCATTATGTCCGCCTGTGTGTTATCATACTTTCTACCATGATGGTAACAGACTAAACCTATTTCCTTTATAAGAGTTGTCATGGCCATTGCCATAGTGTCTCCTAACAGCAACTGAAACACTAAGACATCATTTTTCATTCTGTTTTTTTATATAGGGATTCAGTTTCCTTGCACCTCTGAAAACAATCTGAGTGTTTTTATAGATTACTGATCCAGAATTCTATTTAGTTAGTTTGGAGTTAGTTGTGTGCTTGCCGAAAAAAATATCTGAATGTGCCCAAGGTGGTGTTTCAGCACTTTTAAGGTTTACAGGTTTTTGTCTACAGGTCAGTGTGGTCTTTAGTTCATTCTCTGATTGATGCTCTAAGCAGCTAAAGAGATACTCAGAGCAAATGTTTCCAGATGGGACCAAAAGGAAAGGAAGAAACTAGCTCTCCTTGGTTCAGATGGAAGGCACTGTGAAGCTACCTGTGCATGACCCAGCCTCCACACATCCACCTCTACCTCAGGTGTCCAAGGAAGGGCCATTTCTTTCCTTCTGCTTATCTGGAAGGTCCTTGAATCCAGGGTCTGAAGCTCAGTCTATTCCAGTGGTTCTCCACCTTCCTAATGCTGTGACCCTTTAATACAATTCTTCATGCTGTGGTGACCTCGACCAACTGTAATTTGCTACTGTTATGAACTGCAGTATAAATATCCGAGTTCTCTGTTGGTCATAAGTGACCCTGGTGAAAGGGTTGTTTGATCCCCAAATGAGTAGAGACCCACAGCTTGGGAACTGCTGGTCTTACAGGTGGTGGAGGCAGATCCAGTGCTTAGACCCCACTTGTCAAGGTGATTCATATAATCATACAACTATAGAATAAGAAAACCTGATTGTTTGCATTTGCTTCTAAATATGAAGCTTAGGAGATCTTGTGGGCATAAACTTTTAGAAATAAAGGCACTAACAACAACAAAACTCAAGTCTACTGGAGGAAGAATGAAGCTGATATGTAATGCTCATGGGAAGATGGCATCTAATCCCATGTTTACCAGTAAAAGCAAAGCCCACACATCCAGCATGATTTGCTTAGATGCAGGTCTGAAGAGTTAATTAATTTGGCTTTTTTCCCCTAAAAGAGTTGTTTCAGTAAATTGTGAGACTCAGTTCTATTTTTGGAACACAAACTCTAATGGAAACAGAGTTCTACAAATTGGTACTGGTGTGTGGGACCGTGAGTAGTCAGTTACGCAGTTCAGCAGCACTGTTTGCAGTGATGTTGAAGGGAGCCATATTCATCCCATGTTAAAAACTACGGTGTGAGGAGGGAGTACTTCACTTAAGAAAATGTTTTTATAAGACCTCTGGCATACCGAGCTCCTCTTAGAAGCTCATCTGAGCCTTTTCTCTCTTCCTTGTACTTATCCTGGCATTAGTGTAGAGCAGTAGGAGCTATGTTGGAGAGGACATTATCTTGGGAATGCCAGGTCTGCTGCACAGAGCCTCAATGACAGAAGGTGTGGACAAACAGACATTAGAAAAGGATTATTTGGCTTTTTTGAAATGTGGGGATTAAACAGATGTTTTCCTGATCAGAAATGTGTTTTTAAAAGAGAACAGACTGACAAGAATGCACCACTTAACGCTTAGTCATCTGTGTGTGACTTACTTGATATCAGTGATTTGATGGAAGCTGGAGGGTTTAGGGGGGAAAGGAGCACTCTGAGGAGCAGGAAAATACAGACATGTGCAAATGGACGACATTCATCCTAGCACTGCCAGCCAGCTGCTTCAGTGTGAATAACTGTAGTGGCAGACCCTATTTTCTATAAGACAGCAATTTAGTCAATTGGAAAGTACTAGAAAGAGTGAATGACATTAGAGTATTTCTAGAACCAGGTACCTCTATAATATTCTTAAAATGGAAACATAAATTAGGTCTTTAAAATATAAATTTAAAAATAAAGTTGTGTTTTAAAATCCCTCAAAACCTTCTCCTGTGTCAGTAATTTGGGACTGGTATTATAAATTCAGAGAGGTTGGTATTTCTCTGTATTTTTAGAGCACATATTTTTCTTTGTTTAAGAACCTCATTTGTTTAAAGATTGTTTTTTGAGTGGATTTTGGCAACCACCTCTTCTTGGGGTTTACTTGGCTCGGCTTTTTCCAGAAGCTAATTTTGATTCTTCTGTCAAATGCTTGGTGGCACTGTGTTACCTGCTCTCCTGAAGGCCTGGCACAGCACAGGCGAGCAGCTGACCACACAAGGATGGGGCTGCCCTTAAAGGGAAATGTCTCTGCTTATATTGCACAGGTTTCAGGGTCCAATATTGCCCCGGGAATTCCCCCATTTTAAGCAGGAGTAAAATCTGTAATAAAATGTGTGGGGGCTCTATGTCAGCAGGTTTCTAGACTTGTTATCTCAGTAGGCAGATAGGTGATAAGTTCTTTAAGTGAGGTCTTATGTGTAAATAAGAGCTACTGCCTCCCAGTGTGAGAAACACTGAGCCCTTACAGACTGCTCTGTTGGCCCACTGGGCCTCAAGTATGATATCCTTCTATGATGAAAAGGAAGACATGCAGAGACGTATGTAAGTTATCACGAATATGAACACCTATTTCCCACAGTTGGCTGTGGAAAATACAATTAGTCTCATGGGAAGCACTGAGTACATAAAGGTCCTACAATTTGATTCTGGACTGAGTGTTCAAGTCCCCTAGTCTCCTCAGTCTGGGGAGTCACTGTATCTGTGACTGTGGGTCTTTTGAGAAAACGACAACCTAGATATCCTCAAGCTATGAAGTGTGATATGTACAACACAATGTCACCATCAGTTTCAAAACTGTCCCACCAGCCACTGTTTCTGAATAGCTCTTATCTGCACACAGTGAATAGCTTCCACAGTAGAGACACATTTTAACAGTAACTCTTGTTCCTTGTTCACCAAATGCCCCAGAACAGAAACAATGATGAAAGTCTCTTCAAGCAGCTTCCTAAGTCACTACTCCCCAGATTACTATATCACCAAGATAAGCACAGATTTCTTCCTTGAACCCATCCCTGCTTGGGTAGGGAGTTGGGGCCGTGAATGGATGCAGTTGAGAACATGAAAGGCAGTTGATTCTCTCGGCTGGCTCGCTGGCCCATCTTCCAGGCTCTTGGCCTGGCTTACCTTGGCACGCAGGCTTTGTGGTTTGTTGGAGAGGATGTCTGTGGCTTCCCTGCAGCGGGTGGAAAGGTTCAGGATGGCAGCAGCTGCTGCTATGTGGGTGTCTTCACTGTACTGACCATGGCCATAAGAGTTGGCACGGACTGTGCTCTGTGTGTGGGCGCCAGCAATAGGCAGTCCATTAGGAAATTTCACTGGATTTGAAAAATGCTTTGCTGTTGAAGAGAGATTTGATTAGCAATTGCATGTACGTGGTAGCTTCAGTTACCAAAGATTTTTTTTTAAAGATGGAACGTCTTTGATTAAAATACTCAAATAATAAATTAAAGCAGAACCATTATCTGTTGGTATGTTAACTGGAGGTTACTTAGCTGGGTTTCAGCAAGGTTCACAAAGCAGATGATATGAAGATTGAAAGGTGCCCATTCTCTTAATAGTTCTTGTGTTTTTCAGTATAGGTGACAGAAACTCTGTCATCAATGGTACAGGGCATCATACCCTGCAACAGCTCAGGACAGGTTTGTGAACAGCTGAACAAGCTGAGGGCTGTGGCTTGGGGGTGGGGCTGCTCTCATTGTGGTTTCTACTAAACATAGGCTGCATTTTTATTACTCAGAATGCACATTGCTCTGTACTTAACTGGGACAGAGTCCTCAGTGAGCTGGGCAGAGTACATAGAGGGCCTGCTCTCAAGGTGAAGAGAAAGGCTATTGAGTCACCAAGGCTGACTTTCTGTGTTTTGTTGTGGGTATCATAGCTTTTCTGAGGGGCATAGTTATGCAAATTTCTCTTCACTGAGGGCTGTATGTGAGCACCACTCATGGTATGAGAGAAACATACAAAATGTAAAGATACAGAAGCATTTAGCTATTAGTTTTGTATTACATGTTGCATATTTTAAAGATTTGCTCATATTAAAATAAAAGATATTATTGAATATTATTCTTTTAAGTACAAGAAAATGAAAATGTTACTAACTCCATTATGGATTTTACAATCAATAACCAAACAATATGCATCAACAGTGTATTCTTTGTTCACCTTCATGTAAATTAAGTATATATGTACATGTATACGTTGTACATATATAATAATAAAAATATTTATACAAATTAGACTGCTAGATAAAAACATTATGTGAGTCTACCAAGTTGTCAATGGCTTTAAACAAGACTAGGTAGATTTTATTTTTAAATATACTCATCAATGGTGGACAAATACCTTTCAAGTTTGTGGACCTCTTTGAGGGAGATACAGGGAGAAAACCCAGACTTTGCACATGTAACACATGTAAGCAATTACTCCATTTAAAGGCTGCATCCCTATCCCCATTGCCAGGTTTTAGGTAGACTTCTAGGTGGCCTTCTAGGTTCCTGCAAGTATGAGTCAACATGACACAATGAAGCAAATACTAGACTCACAAAATGCTCACTCCATTCAGGTAAAAGGTCAAAGACAGCCATAGATTTTAAGGATGTCAAAACTGTATATCCCATAGAGGACTCCAAGTGGGTGTTTGTTTCTTATTAAAGTGCATTACCCATCATTTTCTGCATTTGTTCCCAACACCTACTTGTCCATCTCATTAGCATACTTAAGAGAAATGTGTAAGCAAGACCACTAAGTCTTATACACTGTATAGCCATTCAGTTCAGTCTCCTCCATGGATGCATCAGAATTAATGAGAATACTATTTAAAGGTTTTTAAAGGTTTCTGTATTAATTAATTCTTAAATTTATTAGCGAATATTTTGAAAGTTATATATTTTTATACTAGTAAGTTTCATATTCTTGAATTGAGTTTCTTGGATTTTTTAGCTTTTTCTACCTTTCGTCTGATGGCTTTGTTGATTTCAGAAGTATTTTAAACAGTATGACATAATTTATCTTATTAGATTGCTATGATCACAATATGAATTAAAATAATGTAATAGCTGTTGTAGCCTTCAATATATTAACCACAATCCTAATTATCTCTTTAGCACTGTTATAGATTCAATAATGGCACTATCTGTGAAATAACTAATAACTTATAATATTCTGTATAACTTTGATATAAATTTAGCAACAAGGGTTAGCGTAATTATTCCACTATTCTTTCCTGTCGTCTCTAAGGAGGACATTATGTATTTGTGTAAATAAACCTCTACACAAAATGCACTTTGGGGTAATAAGTGTTAGAGGATTCAAATTTGAAGCTTACATTCAGGAAATGGTGGTACTTTTTGTCCTTGCCCTGTTTGTAGGAGAGGACGTTTACCAAATACTTGTGCATCAAAACTGGCATAATCAAATGGTACTTTCCCAAACTTCTCTTGTTCTTTTGATGCAGAGGCTCTTGGAGAAGTGATGGCTTGTGAGCGGAAGTTAAATTCAATTTGCTTCACCAAATTCATCCTGGTATGAGTAAAGAAGTAGTTTGAAGAAAATAGAAAGATACTGTTGGTCAGAATTCACAGTAGATGGAATTACCCCTGCCTGTCAATTCACAGAGACAACATCCAGCACTTAGAGCCGATGTGCTCACAGGAGAGCAGATACTATGAGCTGTAGTGAGGTGGGGCTGCTGCATCTTCTGTGTTCAAATCTGCCACTAGTGAAAGAGGGCTATTCAGTCCTTATTCAGAGACAGTCAATGTATCAACATTATGTATTAAATTGTCATTATTTCAAGATGTGTCTCAATTACCATATTAGTATACTCATCACAGTTTTAGTATAACTGTTTCATTCCAAGTATGATTTAGACAGTCCAGTAGATTTTTTGTGTCTGGACTAAATAAGAACATGGTACCTATGAAGCCAGCTCTGGACAAGGAAAGTAGAATTCTACTTAGCTGTGGTCTATGTGTCAGAGATCACAAACAAGCATACCTTTCAGGGTTTTCAGAATAAAATTTTTTTTCCTTTTATTTTACAACAAAATATGAATGTTAAAATGTTGATGATATCTTGTGGACTGGGTAAAGCTCCTCAAATGGTACATTAAAAATACTTCAGGGATTCAATCTCTTGATATAGCCCCAGCATCTCCTAGTTCTTTCTCCTTTTCCTCTCTTCCTCTATGACTCTGCTGATCCACAGCTACAACACTAGGCTGGGATTCAGGCAGGTAACTTACATCTTCCTTGTCCTCTACTCTAGTCTCTCTAGACATCCTTTTATTCTTGATGCATCTAGCAGCCTACCCCAATAGTCCACCCCGATCTTGTAGGGAATGAGCCTCTTGGGATAATCTCAGAGTTCCCCTAGTTCTTCTCTAACATGACTCTCAGCCTGTCCTTCTAACTCAACTCTGTTCCCTTGTGACTCCTGCTACCTACCCACAGAGCCTCTGTCTACCAGGGATTCCAGGGCCATCACGCATGGCATGGACATAGACTAAGCAACAGAAACTAAAGAATGTAACAAACACTCCAAAAAGAAGAAAGAAGATATCTGTATCAACAAGCATGCAAAAGTTGCAACTCCAGATGATTAGATCCCAGGACAAAAACACAAACCTGAACAACCAAGACAATATACCTCTTCCATATTGTAATAGGATCACCCAAAAGCAATTTAGCTAAAGAACAAGACAAGAACTTCAAAATTGCAATTATAAATACATTTAAATAATATAAACACTAACAGTGGGATGAGACAATAAAAAATTTAAGACATGAAAGTAGAATTTGGCAAAGTAACAGAATGACTAAAAAAAAAACCTTAAACTAATATAATACTGCAATTGAGACACTTAGGATATCAAAACAAACTAAACCACCACCCTCAGAGCTATCCTCACTGAGAGATTAAAAACATGAAAAAGGGAATTAATTTCATATCTTGAAGACAAGGTAGTATAACTGGTACCTTGGTTAAAGAAAACATTAAATCTTTAAAATAGGAAGGAAGGAAGGAAGGAAGGAAGGAAGGAAGGAAGGAAGGAAAGAATGAAGGAAGAAAGGAAAAAAATAGGCACAATCATTCAGGAAATCTGAGAAACTATGAAAAGACCAAACCCATGAGTAATAGGTACAGAGGATGGAGAAGAAACCAAAGTCAGGTCAGAAATTATTTTTTAAAAAATCATACAAAAATATCTCCAATCTAAAGAAAGAGATGACTATAAGGTACAAGATGCATACCAAACACCAAAGAGATCGAATCAGAAAAAGAAACTCTACATAACACAAAATAATTAAAATACTAAATATACAGAATAATGCAAGGATATTATAAGTTGCAAAGGAAAAAGACAAAGTAACATATAAAGGCAGAGGTATTAGATATCATCTGATTTCTCAGTGGACATTCTGAAAACTAGAAGACCTAGGTGAGCTCTGAGAGATCACATATGCCAGTCCAGACTACTATACCAAGCAAAACTAATAAACATAATAAATAGAGAAAGAAAACCACTTCATAACTGAAACCAAATTCAAACAATATCTGTCTACCTATCCAAGAGTGTACAGAAGGCACTAAAAGAAAACCTTTAGTATCAAGAGAAAAGTTAAATACACACAAGAGGACATAAGGACTAAATATAGCCAGAACAGTTAATTCAAAGAGGAGAAAAATCCTCACACAACAAAATTATGGTGGTTAATAAACATTACTCTTCAATACCTCTCAGTATTGATGGTCTCTATTCCCTACCCAATAAAAAGACACAGACTAATAGGCTAGGTTAGAAAAAAAAAGGATTCATCTTTTTCCTGTATTCAAGAAACATATCTTATCTTCAAAGACAGACACAACCTTTATTCCAAGGGAATAAAACCAAGAGGCATGGAGGTGTAGCTATTTTAATATCTTAAAAAACAGATTAAAAGGCAAAACTGATCAACTAATCAGTAGATATAGGAAAGGACACTACCTATTCATCAAAGGAAAATTTAACCAGAGTATATTACAATTCTAAATGTTTATGTACCAAATGAAAGGGTACCCAAAATCATAAAAGAAACACATCTACTATCACACCCTGACCCTCACACAGTGATACACCACTTCAACACACCACTCGCATCAATCTGATCGTGCAGACAAAAGCTAAACAAGGAAACTCTGGAGTTAATAAACAACATAAATCAAATTTACCTAACAGACATTTACAGACCATTTCATTCAAACACAAAAGAGTATACTTTCTTTTCAGAATCTCATGAAACTTTCTCCAAAAATGACCACATATTAGGACACAAAGAAAATCTGAAAAGATGTAAGAACATTGAAATATCACTGTGCATCTGACTACCATGGATTAAAGCTGAATATTTACAACAACAAAAACATCAGAAAGCATACAATTTCATGGAAACTAAACAACTTACTATTGAATGAAAGCTGGGTTAAGACAGAAATCCATAAGGAAATTAACACTATTTTACAACAGAATGAAAATAACAACATACCCAAACTTATGGGGCACAGTAATAGCAGTTCTAAGAAACAATTCATATCACTAAGTTTCTGCATAAAAAAATTGGAGAGATTTCATATTATTTAATGACACACCGGAGAGCTCTAGAAAAATACAAAGAGATAATACCCAAAATGTGCAAATAGGGAGAAGTAATCAAACTCAAATATCAAACTAAAATCAATAAAATAAAAATAACAACAAACCAGTACAAAGAATCAATGAAACAAAGAGTTGATTTGAAAAAATCAGTAGGATTGATAAACTCTTAGCAAAAATAACTAAAAAACAAAGAGAAAAGATAAAAATTAATAAAATAAGAGAGACATTACAATAGACACTGAAGAAATTCAGAGAATCACAAAAATGTATTTTAAAAGTTATATTCAATCAAACTATAAAACCTAAAAGAAATTAATTTCTTGATATATATATATGACTTACTAAAGTTAAGATGAAATAAACAATTTAAATACACCCACATCTCCTAGTAAAATAGAATCAGCAATTAAAAATTTGACCCTTGTCCATTTTCCCAACTCCTCAAAAAGTCCAGGGCCAGATAGATTCAGCACAGGATTCTCCCACACCTACCCAGAAAAACTAATGTCAGAAATCCTCAAATTACTCTGCAAAATGGAAACTGATGGAACATTTTCCATCTTTTTACAAAGTCACTATTACCATACTACTAAAACTACAGAAAATCCTAACAAGAAGAAAATTACAAACCAATATCATAATGAATATAAATGCAAAAATCTCTCAATAAAATACTTGCAAACTAAATTCAAGAACACCAAAAAGATTATCCACCATGATCAAGTTGGCGCCATCCCAAAATTGTAGGGCTAGTTGTTCAATGTAAGTAAAGCAATCACCAGAATCCAGCACACAAACAGAATGCAAACAGTGTCTACCAGACACAACGGGACTGATGACACGTATGAATTCACAGAGAATGTGACAAGCATGCACAAAACTGCACAAGTCCAAACTACACAAGCTCTCAGCACAGGGTAGGAGAAGGGGATGAAGAGTCCCACACCCAATGTAGATGCTGTTTGCAATTGATTCTTGCTGGGAAAGGAAAAATCAATTTTCTTTAGTGGAGTGGTACTGGGCATATCATTAACAGTCTATGGCAGGACCCGTGCCCAGGAGGAGTTGGTCAACACAGACTCCATGCTACGTGAGTGTGCACACAGGTGCACAGTGTGCTTCTTGTTTCATTTTGTTTTGTTTTGGTAGTTTTTTTGATTTTATTCTTTTGTTTGTTTTTTAAGAGTAAGGAGAGTGAGAATGTATGAAGCTGGATAGGAAAGGAGGTGGGGAATATCTGAGAAAAATTGGGGGAGGGGAAATAATATGATCAAAATATATTGTATGACAAATTCGTTTTGAATAAAGAAGTAAGTGACAGATGAATGGATCTTATGGAGAGTTGGCTTACCACACTGAAGCTGTAGACAAACTATCATCTAAAATGACATTGGCTTCTAAAGCAAGGAGTAAACAAGAAACTCAATTTTAGTTCTCCATAAGCACACTTAGGGAGACTCAAGAGAGCATTCTAATACTAATGAAAACTCCATGTTCAAATTTCTAATTGCTACATATTTAATAATTTGAGATTTTAACTTGACATGTTTTTCACTCATTGACTTGAATGTTGATTTTGATTCTTTTAAGTGAATCTGCAGAAGGAAAATATCAAGGGAATCCATATCCTGTGTGCTCTTTTTGAATTGTCAACTTGATACTATCTGAAGTTAACTTGGAAGCAGGAACCTCAACTGAAGGTCTGCTCAGATCACACTGGCCTGTGGCCATGAGTGAGCCATTGTCTTCTTTGATGGTTGTCATAAGGGCCCTGTGCTATCCAAGCAGCACCCATTAAGACACAGGTTGGCCTGGGTTGCACAGCAAAGCTAGCTTAGCAGCCAGAGAGTGAGCCAGTAAGTAGTGCCTGGCCTTGGTTTCTTCTTCAGTTCCGAAATGAATTTATTACTTTTATTTTGTGTGTACATTTTGTGTGTACATGAAGAGTGTGCTGGATCTCTGGAAACAAGCTATGGATAGCTGTACACTGCCATGTAGGTGCTGGGAACTGAACCCCAGCCTTCTGCAAGAGCAGCCAGTGCTCTTAACTACTATGCTACACTAGCCCATATCCCCAGCTTGAATTATTTCTCTGACTTCCCTCAATTATAGATTGTGCTCTGGAAGTGTAAAAAAAATACATTTCTCCTCCACTTTGCTTAGTCAGAGTGCTTTATCACAAAAACAGAAAGCAAATGAAACACCCCAGAAATACTGAAGTGCCTACTAGTTATATTTGCATTTTAGCGGCTCATTAGCAACAGTTATTTGATAATCTTTCTCTATCCTCAAATAACCTTTTACTACATGCATAATGTTACAAAAAATGTACTTATCATTGCCTTAAGTATCAACACTCATTTTCTGTAAAATATCTTTAAAACTACTAAATATTCTGAGGAACTTGGGCACTTGGGGGCCATGGAAGACTTTGTTAGCAGCGACATATGGCAGCCCAGTTCATATGTGGACCTAAAGAGAGCACATAATATCATACACTTACACATGTTTCTGATTGAGTTTCTTCCAGGTAGAAAAGAAACCAGTCACACATAGGAGCCTACCTGTTATTGTATTAGTGAGTGAGAAATTATATTAATGTATGTGATTTCATACTTCATTCCTTTAGTTCACCCATATTATGCTAGTCTTGTAAAGATAAGGACTTCAGGTTAGACTTCTAAAATGTCCTCTAGATCATTTGAATGATGCCATTATTCCCTAGCCTTGTCCACTGCCTGCCCACATCAATCTACTGGTGACTGAACATGACATGCAGACCACAGTGAAGTGACACACAAGGAACAGAGGTTCTTCTGGGTGGAATCCAACAGGAACAGAGGCTATCAGCCAAGTCCCGAAGGTTCATACCTGTGAGCCTGCTCAGGACACTGTCCAGTCTGGGAAGAATCAAGTTGACTTTTTTCCTGGGTCATTGCCAACTTTTCAGCTGCAGCAATTGGACAACCAGAAAGACTGTTTCAAAAAAGAAGAATTGGAGGATGTGAGTGAGCATGACAATGCGGTCTGCCTTGGCACAGGCATGCAACACCCTTGGCACACAGCAAATGTTAAGTCATATTAATAGTTCACTTAGCACCATTGTTATGCAAAAGATCCCAAAGGGTTTGCAAACTGCAGGGTCTATGTTTGTTCTCTAGCTCCATCTCAGAGGTGACAAGTAGTGAATACATTTAAAGAAAATCAAGATATTGTGTAATGGGGAAATACCAAAAGGATTCTGAAGCTCAGTACTGTAAGTACAGTGTGATCAACCCTATACACATTTGTCTGATATGTAAATTAGCACGATAATTTCATGATTTATCTTAGGAACTTCAGCAAAATTTTAGAGGCAAAATTTTATATGTCAGTCAAATTGAAAGCACAAATATGAAATCATTTTGGCAATCTTATAAGCCAAACTGTAGCTTATAACCACACATTCCACATGTAAAATAAAATGTACCCATAAAAATTCCAGGGATGAAGAGATGACTCTGTGGTTAAAAACACTGGCTGTTTTTCTAGGGGACCTAGGTTTGATTCCCAGCGCCCACCTGGCAGTGCATAACCATCTATAACTCTAGTTCTAGGAGACCCCATACCCTCTTCTAGCCTCTGTGGGCATTGCATACATGTGGTTCAGAGACATATATATGCAAAACACCTATACACATTAGAAATAGATGTTAAAAAATAAAACAAAATTTAAAGTATCTACATATACAAACCATATATTTGTGTGTAAATACACACAAATGTGCTTTTAGTTTCAAAATTAATAAAATTAGCATTTACTCTTTGCATGGTTTACAGTCAAAATACCTGTGAAGCCTTTCTAAATGCCTAGTAAGTGGGTTTATGATAACTAATAAGGAACACTGATGTTGGCCTTTATATTCATGTGCACTGGTGAGATATGGGGCAGAAAAGAATGTGTCCGGTGTATGTGGCTATATGGACACAGACCCCAAGCATCTTTAAATACAACTGCTTCATTATTTTAGTTGATCACTAACATAAAATTTCCTGAGATTGAGACTACTTGTTAGCTATTTCAAGAGATAACACTTAATAGTAATAAAACAGTTCTCTCAATGGATGGCCTATTATTTCATTTGTGGAAAGTTTCTCTTCACCAATTTATGTCATGTAAATGATTGTCAAGTTATCAGAATTACCTTCTGTGAGTGTTGCGATTGCTGTTCACGTGGCCCCTTCCTGTGCATCCTGGGGTGGGACACTTGAGCACATTCTCGTGCATGGCAAGAACTAAGCACAGAATATCATGTTAAAGGTAAGGATGAATTACCATACATATGTAACACACCATTAAATTTACTTCTCCATTTTACATTCAAATGGTATCAGGCAAGCGTTCACCATGTGGTCTACTCACACTGAACAAAAGCCAGCGAGAACTTCAGAAACGAAACCCAGAAAGCTAGTTCATGTCTAAATTGTTCTGACTGTCAAACAGTGTTAACCCTAGATCCTCTTCCCCAAATGGTTCTGCCCACATCCAACTGAGCATAAGTAGCTCTGGGGACACATAGATTCTAAGCCAGACCCTGCTGTTCTCCAGTGTAAACTGAGATGTTCCTTACCCCCACCTTTCCTTCCAAGTACATTTCTGCACAGCAGGAGGAAACTTGTTTGTCCACACAGCTTTTTCAGTCCTTTCCCTGTAACTTGGAGGTCTCTGCATGTAGCCTTTGTTATTTCTGAAGCGGTAATATTTTGCATCTGTCCATCTACCATCCCTTACCAAGTGACTACTCGTAAGCATAAGGTTGAATGATGCATCAAATGGTCAGGCTGAGCAACTGATAATGCTACTGGGCGTGGGGGGGGGGGAAGCTAGTGACTTGCCAAGTCCTGACACCCAGCTGGGGATATTGAGGTATCCCTACTTTTACCCATGGGCTGGCCCAAGAACTGTCCAAATAAATACATGAGAGATTGAGTGACATACCAGTGTTCTAAGCTCGTCCTTCCCTTCATCTCTATGGCCCAGATCACTGAAGTGCTGTAGTGGGCATGAGGGGGGAGAGGCTGACGCCACTCTGGGGGGGAAGGGGTTCAGACTTAACAGGACACCCTGAGAAAACTCTGGGCAGGCCAGGTGACCAGAGTGACTTTCTTTCTCTGAATGGAGACTAGATGCTGACCTCAGGCTGGGAAGGACCATGCAGTCACACTATACAAGAACACTGACTTATCTTCTATATCCATGTTCTGACTTAGTGGCCATGTAGTTGCCCTTCTCAGGGCTAGCCAAGTCACAGAATATGCAAGTTGTCCACCAATCAACAACAAGAGAGGCACTCTCCATGAGTATGAGGCCAGACCTTGTCTCAAAATCAGAAAAACAACTAAAAAACCCTCACAGTGCTACTTGGAAACTGCTTGACACATGGAGGTAAGGTTATGTTTCTATTCCTAATTCTAAGTGGACGGGACAGAGGACCTCCATGTGAGACTGCGCATATGAACGAATAGTCTCTCCTCAGGAGAAGGGGTACTCACTTTCCAGAGGAACTCGCACTTTGTGGGGACACCCGGAGAGGCTGCGGTGGTGGGGGTAGAGCCCTGTTACATGTCCCGTGCCGTCACAGCCAGGAATGGGGCACTTGGCCTCTCTCCTTTCAGGCCTTGGTGAATCTATAGAGAAATTGAATTGAGACACTCACATGCTGCTGCTTCCCCATCAATCAATAGAGTGGCCTTGTGTGTGTCACTCTTACTCTATTCAGTTCTGCCACCATAAACATTCTTCTTACGTTGCCTTGAATAAAACCCTCAACTAAGACGTGTGCAAGCAAAACACATTTTCAATTTTCTTGGATTCCTAAGCAAAGGCTGAGCCAGGGCAAGGGACTGTTAAAATACAGGGATGGGTTTAGGTTGTCATGTCACATACTGTAGTTACATTTTTATTATGAAACATCACCTTGTGCCAGAAGGTGAACATGCTCCTGAAAAGAAGAAAAGAAAGAAAAGATAATTTATTTAACCTCAAACCATCCTCTTTTGACAGAGTTTAGAAATAGCAGATTTAAAATTACAGGACAAAGAGCCCACCATATTGGCAGAAGGCCTCTGTGGCTTTGTCCCTGTGGATCCCTGGCAGCAGGTGAAGTTGAGAGTGGACTAGCTACTCACATAAAGTTGAGCTTGGTTCCTGCAATGCAACTGATGGGGGCGGGGCTCAAGAGGCTGATGCTGGTTGGGGAGGACAAGCTTCACAACCAAATGCTGCAAAAGAATTTTTTCCCTCAGGGGTATGTGAGGTGATCATGGTGGGACGCTGTGGTCACTGCTGCAGAAACCCAGAGCTGAGGTGATGGGAGAAGCTTTCAGAGGGAAATATTCTAGTAGGGGATCTGAGGAGAGGGAAATATGGAGAGTGGGGCTTGCCAGCCATCTGAGGACTCAGCGCCTGTGGGGGTGGGGCTGTCAGGTAGTGCCAGCTGCCACAGGGTAAAACCTCAAGATAGGAGGGCTGAAGATACTAGGGGTTTGATTTCCTGGCCATATGGTTGAGGATGAGAGGCTTATAAATGGATAACATGAATGATAGCGAGTAGGAATTTAGATGAGGTTGGCACTAACACATGTATAGGTACACACATGCACACACACATGTGCATAAGTACATACATGTGCCTGTGTAAACACACATGTATATATGCACATGATCACATGCACGTGTGCATACACATACATGGACACACATGCACATGTGTACACATGCACACACATACATGCACACATGAACATTTATATAACACATACATGTAAAAACAGATATACATATAGCCAAGATGGTAACTAAACTTGACCCAGGGATGCAATCTTATAGTCCAAACTACCCTAATGTGCGCTTAGGATGACGCTCATCAGGAGACGTTGTGTGTTTCTGGTGGTCAGCCAAAGGAGAAGGAGTACATGAGTCCTCAGAGGAAGAAGCACAACAGCTTTCAGAAGGGATGTGGACTCTCAACATGGACGGACAGGAATACTGAACAGGCTTGAAGCCCATGGTGACAATAAGTAATCTACATGATCCTGCTCACAAGGCTGCTGCCCTGGAGTAGGGATAAGGCACTGTCACGTGGGGATGGGAAGTCCACACCCTCCTGCTCGCAAGGAACCACCCAGAGTAGGCCACTGACATGGAATGTGTCAGACATCTCCATGGCACTACACTGCATGAGCAGACATGTCTCTGTGACACCAAGGCACTCCAGTTGTTGGATTACAAGCAGTCCTAGGCAGATGGGGCACAGCAGGCTGTGTGTAATCCAATTACATGGGGGCATGGTTTCAGTAAAGAAGGAGGGGCTGAGGATCCTCCAAGTTGTAGCTAGCACTGACAGTTCAGGACCAGTCAGGAGGCTGAAAGCAGATTGCTGCAAAGACAGGGATGCCCCTGGAACAGCATGGTTAACTACAGAAAAGATTTAACTAAAACAACTGATGTGCGGGACGTTCTTTTCTGTACTCTGTAAGGAAAAAAAAACTATATTAAGATTGTGATGTTCTATACCTCTGTACACACAAGTTTGACAAATGAAAATATACTGCCAAGCTTCAAGTCCATTTTGGGCATGTAAAACCTATATGCCACTGGTCAGAATCTTTCAGTTTGGTGGAAGTGAACTGAGGGGCTTGATAGCATTGGAAAGGGCCACTCCCAGAGAGGAGAAGACTACAGTGTCTGTTTTGATGTGCTCCCTCTCTTGGATCTTGTCCACGTGACACCACATTTCTAAGCACTGACAGGGTTGGCGCTGAGCACTTCCCCTCCTCAGCACACTGTGTGTCTGAGGGAAGCCAGAAAGGGTGTTGGAGATAACAGGGCTGGCACCTGCCCAGGTGGGGCCCACTGACAGTCCACCATGCACCTTTGTCTGCCGCTCTCTCCTGGGCCTCCAAAAACAAAGCTGCAGATGAAATGCTCTGGAGGGCAGAACCTGTTTGCATGATAAGAAACCAGAGCACAGGCTTGGGGCAGCTCCACAGTCTGCCTCTTCTTTCATTTTCTTTGTATAGCACTACACAATGCGGGTACTTCATACTCCTGGGCTACTGTGTCCTGGCTGCCTGGGACCATCCTCCCTCACACCAGGCAGACTTGCCCCATTGTTCCTATTGCTCTCTTACTTGACAGGTGCCACAGATGGGCAGCACAGTGCTTACACTGCAACCTCATCTCTCCTCCAAATGTCAGTGGCAGAGTTTAACAAACTTGTGGTAGCATTGCTGGCTCCTCCATAGACTTGGATAAAGCAGCATGCTAAAATCCTAATGTTCTGTCCTTAACAGAGGAGACCGTGACTAAGGCATCCCCTAAAACAGAATAGCATTTTAGGGGAGAGAGCAAACCATGGCCTGAATGATCAGCTATAAATACAGAATGTAGGTCAAAGGACAATGCCCCCAGACTTCTGGTTCTAGGAGCATCAAGGTGTGGGTATGTGTGTGAATGCAGAGTGGGAGCTCGGCAGGTGTCAACACCCATGCACACACAGCAACATGGATTGCACCTTCCATATTTGCCTCAGCTGAGCCTGCTCACCTTCCAGGGGCTTTAAATCCATAAGCAATGGCAGGCCTGTACCATAGGATGTTCTGTTAGTTCTTCCAGTTCCCCCAGCAGCACCCCAAGCCACTGAATTACCAAGAGTTGCTATACACACCCTATTGTAGTATTAATTTTGAAAACATAGATGGTTTTTAAAACCGTATCAAATATACAAAAGATCAACAAGCACTTAAAGTTTCTACAAGCATGGGGTAACACTTCCTGTAAAACATCCATAAGTAAGCTGAAACACCATTTTGTATGTGATTTAAAAAGAAAAAAATATTGAAGGTTAAACTGTTGAATTCCCTTCAGATTTCCAGGATGCTAAGTGTGTGTGTGTGGGGGGGAGATATAGATCTTAAAACCAATAAAATATGACTTAGAGTGAATGCCATCTTTTTTCATATTTTGTAGTTTATCTTTTTTAACAAAGCTAAGTTAGGAAAAAGGAACAAACTACACTGTGCACTGAGAGAAGTGCACAGAGCTATGTACTATGTACTGTCTCTAGTGACACTTTCATTCCCACTCGAACCCTTGAAGGATGAGCCCCTGAAGCAGCAGCAGCAGCAATAGCAGCATCCTTACTATACTTAGTCTATTTCCTCAGAGTTGCAAGGCACTATTTGCTAAATGGAAGGTACGTATCGACATGGACTTAGAATTACCAAACAATTCACTTCTGCATCACTTTCCCCAATCAGAACCTCTAACGAAGCAAATGCCAGTCCTCCAAGCCCTCAAGACTTATGACCATAGCATTCCCTTATGTCATTCCCTGATTCTGTGGTTATCAAATTCCAGGAGGCTCAACAATCTCCAGAAAATTCTGCTGAAACAGAAAACAATCTTTGGAGGTTTGAATCTGACTGGACCCTGAACATACCCATGGTAAATGTGTTCTCTGGGCACCAGTGGACTCCTGGCAATATCACTCACCAGTGGTGTAGGTTTTGTGCCTGAGAACAGGCCCAGTCCTCTATCATGGAAGCTGTATCATTGCCCTGATGCTGGTAGAGCAATCTAAGGTCTTCTTCAAGCACACTCTCCCTGTAAGTTTAAGTCTGATCCAGGTATCTGTGGGTTCTCACTGGTGAGCTCAGAAAAACATCATCTTACAGGTCTACGCATCCCCAGTTTTATCTTAGGAAGGCTCCTCACATCCTGCCTGCCTTACGGGTGACTTGATGCCTGGTTTTGAAGCTTTCAAGCAATTCCATAAGCCCAGAACAAGGGGCAAAATGATTTGTCTAGTAAAATATGTTAAAATGTCCAGTCAAACGCTGTTCAAAGGTAAGATGTGATTCTAAAGAGCTAATTCATCGAGTAAATCAGATGGGATACATGTCTTTCAGGTGTTAAGACACCACAGCACCCACAGAACTTGAACTGACAGCAACCGAAAGAGTGGCTGAAAAGGGAGGAACGGTCTGTCTCATGATTATGAATTTATTTTGAAATTACATTAAGTTGTCAAAATGCTAATCTAGAAAGAATGAGCACATTTAACATTTTCAAACTCTAAACCAACTTTCTTCCTGCGATGAATATAACAGTATGCTTACGTTTATTGTTAAAGATCTGTCTTCCACTGGCATCAGTAACCCTGGGCTGCCTCCGTTCCCTTGCCAGGTGGTCCAGAAGAAATCGGTCCAGCTCCTTGTAGGTGTGATGGAAGACAGAACTCCGTTCAGCCTGTAGAGCAATAGCCTGTTCTAGCAAACTCAGGTTCCCCCTCGCTTTCTCCACCTCAGCGGGCCCTTCTGTTACTGTGGCCAGGTTGTCACCCTCTTCAACCTCTGGGAAGGAAGGCTGGGCTTTCACAGCCAAGGGTTCCATGTGAGAGTTCTGTGGGTCTCTCCCATCTGTGTCAGAATCACACCTGTTCTCACAAGGGATAAACTTGTCATCTTCAGCTTTTATCGCAGGAACTTCCAACAGGTCCTTTCTATTGTATGTCAGCTTGTGTTTAGGGCCTTTTTGAGTGTCAGTGTCTTCTGATGAGTTGGAGCCACTGCCCCACCCATTCTCTGCACTGTCAGAGTCACTGTCACTGTCACCGGAAGAGCAGAAAGGTGGCTGGGAACGGTGGACTTTGTCTCCTCCATTGTTGGAATGAACCATAAAGCATTCATCTGCTTCATCACTCTCTGCTTTTAAAGATTGGATGCCGCTGCCATTTGAGTTCTCGCTTACGGTTTGCACAGACTCACTTTCTTCAAATTTGCCTAAGTGCATCAGAGATTTGACCATGAGCTCTGGATAACACGTGTATTGGTCTTCCTTCTGGAGTGAGCTTTTTTGTGTAGGTAAATGAAGAGTCTCATCCATGGGTTTTACCATGATTCCATCTATGAAAAAAAGAAAACAGACGTTGAAAAAAAAACAAAACCCAGAACTAAAATATTGAACGGACCTGGGCATAGTGGCAGGGGCCTATAATCCTAAGACTTAGGAAAGAGAGGCAGGAGGCTATCAAGCTAAAGGCTAGTCTGAACCTCAAGTGAGATACTACCTCTAAAAAGTAGATCACCAACCAAGGAGCCAAAAATCTTTTCAGGAGCTTGCATAACAATTCATATACATGTACTCATACACACATATGCCTGAATATGTAAGTACCCGGATACTGCGATGTCTACAAAATATGCATAATGTGTAGTGTCTATTCACTTTACAAACAATGATGAGAAAAATAATACTGTGGAATCAAACAAGCTTAGTGTTTCTGTATCTTCTGTCAATGAAGAGCTAAGTTCTGTTAGAATACTCTCATGGCAGAAATTCGTACTTTAACAACAGTTCTGCCATGAGGTTCCTGCTGTTACACCCTCTTACATCCCTACATCTTAGCAACCTGGAGAAACTGAATATGCATGCCACACACTGTCTGGATCATGGCATTGTATCTTTGAGGAGCATTTGAATTAAATGCTTTATAGAGAATATTCTCAGCTTTTATGCAATGTTAACTAAGATACAAACAGCTCTACATGGAGGTCAGACTGAGGGACTCTAAAGCTCTCAAGTCTTCCTGCTTCCTCAGTGTCACATTACAGTGCTGTATTCAGGAAAACATAAATGGGATAACCATCATCCTTAGAGATTTTAAATAGTAATACATTTTCTTATCATGCATTTGTGTTATAAAGTGAAGGCGATAAACGGTAGAGGTGGTGTGAGGGTGTCAAATGTGAACCACGTGGGTGTCCGAGAGCAGAGCTCTAAGTGCCCAGTACTACTCCTTTACTTGTCTTGTTGTCTGTCTGTCTGTCTGTCTGTCAGTTCACTAAAGCTGCCCCAGTGCAAACTATCCAACCAAGAATGTGGATTCTTAGTGTACACCAGGCTGTGAAATCTACCAAACAGCCCACCAAGAGTCCTCTGACACCAACCAGAACAACAACAACAAAAAAATCAAACAAAAAGGCAACCATTTCTACATTTCAAAGGCAAGTGGGGGATGGGAAGCATATGATAAGCTCCCTTGCACACTGTTAAAGACACCAAATGAAGCACTTTCTTTGTTAATGGACATCTTTGGAGGGAAAGAAAGTACAGCATTCAGCATGAGGCTGTGGCAGTATCTGCCTGGGAGACAATGTGCTTTTTTTTTTTTTTTTTGTCTCATTCAATTTTTTTAATAAACATTGTCTCTGACAAGGACACTCAAAAATACATCTCCATCATCTTTCTTTCTGGTAATTATCTCCCTAAATCAACACTGGACTGCCAGGATCAAGTAAATATTGCCATAGTAACTAAAAGCATTTTTGGATGCGGAGAAGAATTCAGTCACAACACTAGTCCCTGTAAATAATGCTGATTATAGGGTGCAGTCTTTTGCTGGGATCTATTCAACACAAACTGAAAAATTTAACATTTCGGTTCCTAGAAAAGAGGCTGGATAAACAAGCACATAACGTTGATAGGATGGGCCTATCCTCTACTGAATCCGTATCAGAGCAACTCCAGCTTTAAATAATATATTAAACATAGTCTAAAATGCAAATGAAGTTTTTCTCAATATCACAGTTGGCTATTAAGAGAAAGTGTAAAGGGTTATGATAATTTTAAAGTATTATGAACTACAGAAAACAAATAAAAAGCATTTTCAGTGAATATGCTCAATTCATTGAACTATTCTCTCACTCCACTTAACTACCCACATGTGTACAATAATGATTTATAGACATTATACCTAATTATGCATATTTGGGCTGTGTTAGAGTGCTAACAAAAGCTCTAGAAAGCAACAATTACCTCTGTTGCTTAGCTACATAGTTTAAAATATTCCTATTAAGTGCAGATCACCAGAGAGGCGGGGAGACAAACTCGCACATGTGCACGACAATGCACTTCACTGAGTGACTGCCAACTGCCTGCATTTTGGGTCATTTCCAGTTTACATCATTGTTTGGTTCAACTGTTTGTTATATGCTAAGAGAAAATATTTATTAATTATTCTTCAGAAAGAGAGAAGCCTCACAGCTAGGGGTGTTTACATGTGTCACACACATTGGTTTCTAGGGATAGGGATAAGCCACAAACCAACTTTCCTTGCTGAAAACCCTTTCCAGTTTTCACTGTGGGCATGAGAAAAAACCCTATGTTAGCATTTAAACATGACAGATCTGTGACAAGGTGCTGGCTTCTCCTGGATCTACTACGGGCCCCTTGTTTCCTCTACTTTGCAGTATTATTTTCCTGGGGAGTAGTATGGCCTATAACAGAGGGTTGGAGCTTAAGCTCTGTTGTTAGTGTTATGCTTGCTGGTCAGGCTGATTAGCCTGCCTGAGTCTGAGGTCTCTATTTGTAATTGGGGACAGCAGCACGGTCCATGAAGTCACTACAGAGATCACAGGAACATACAACAGGCATTCAATAAGGGGTGGCTTTCCTTCCCTTCCTCAGATGCTAGTATTTTTTAAATCTTTTATTTATTTATTTACACTCCAGATTTTATTCCCCTCCCAGTCCACCCTCTGACTGTTCCACATCCCATACCTCCTCCCTACCGCCCTGTCTCTACAAGGATGGCCCCACCCCCCACCCCACCAGACCTCTAAACTCCCTGGGGCCACCAGTCTCTTGAGGATTAGGAGCACCTTCTCTGACTGAACCTAGACCCGGCAGTCCTCTGCTTTATATGTGTTGGGGGCTTCATAGCAGCTGGGGTATGCTGCTTGGTTGGTGGTCTATTTTTAAATGCTTTAACATCAGGAGACTAGTAGCTTCCTCAACATGAATAAAATTGGCCTGCTTTCATCACTAGAAGTCATTCCTAAGAAACTTCAGAGGTCAGAGAGAAGAAGGCTCTGCAAAGTGACTACATAAGCCATTGAGGACTGCAGCACAGACCAGTATCTGTTCCTCTGAGCTAGAAGCTAGAAGCTAATAGTGAGGTTTAGAGACCATGTCTGCCACTGGCTAGGCAGTGTCTGCTTGCATGACCCTAGTCACCTCTTGGTCTCTAGTGCTTGCGTTTTCATTTCAGAATGAGGATGGGCTAATGACTAGATGATCCAGCAACCATTCCTAGGACAATGAACTGATGTGTCCAGCACAGTGCTCCGTACTCTATTTCCCAATCTACAAGTTGCTTCTTAGTCCATCTCACAGAGGAACTGCAGTTTCAGGTCTCTCATGCCTGGCTCAAGACCATACAGCTATTCAGTAGAGAGGGCTGAGACCCGACCAAGGGCCACATGGCTTGAAGTTTGTGTCTTTGTTTCTATTACATACTACAAGTATTATGAAGCCCAGAAATGCCTTAACACAGCTATTCTTAGGAGAAAGTACTAAGAATATTAATAGAATACTTTTCTAAATTGAGTTTTTTCCCATAATAAATTTATAGGAAGACAGTCGAATGTACTTCCAGTTAACTTGGGCTGGGAAGAACAATGATCCTTAAGTTATTGGTCAAAATATGGGAATATAAACAACGTAAAACTCATACAACCAGGCCTTAACTTTGCTAATATCACAAAGATGGAAACTTTTGGGTCAACTTCCAGCAGGGCGTAGGCTGGCAGTTTCAGAAATGGCCTAAGCCTCTCGGTGTCCAGCGCAAATTTTCAAGCACTGTGGTGGGCAACGGACTGAGCTGCAAAACTTTCTTGTGTGTAGATTAAAAAAGGCTTTTGACTGGTATATAGCAACTCACATTTATTTCCTGATTATAAACCAAGGTTTCAATGATGAGTGATTGCTAATCCTATATGTATTTAATGAATTCTCATATCTATCTCTCTATCTATCTCTCTATCTATCTATCTATCTATCTATCTATCTATCTATCTATCATGTATCTTTACTCTGAATCAAAACAGCTTTAATATTCTTTTAAAAATTTCACAAATTTTAGAATAAAATCCTTAGTGTAGCTAGTTTTTATGACCACTGGGTTCAGTTCTGCTTCTATAACCAGGGAGTAAGTACTACAGGCAAATTCATTTATTAGAACTTTTGAATATGAAATTTCAGCAGGAATAAAAGCCATAGAAAAATGAATTGATCTTCTAAAGTTCAGAGTAGTCTTTCTTTCTTATTTTCACTGATAAGAACAGATATTAGACTTGATCTTAGCCAAAAGGCCGAGAAGTGATCTTTATTTTTTATTGAGAGTGACATAAAAAAGTATGATTTCAGCCCCTAGAAACTTCTGTGTCTTGGGAGGCATTTCTAGGTCCCAGGCATATGGTTGTGCTGCTGGTAACTCCACAATGGGTATACTTTGAACCCATGATGACTCTTATATTCTCTGTGTTCCAGGAGTCTGAGCTTGTCTTGTTTGCTGGTGTTCATTTCTCCAGGGTGCAGGGATCTCTAACTACCCACATGAGTAACCACAGGCAGTTTCTGTGACTCAGGTTAGAGTGTGGGGTACAGCCACAAAGAACGAAACACTTCCAGGATGCAAGAGCTGGGCCTTAGCAGTAACAAGTACTTTACACTCTCAATATCTAAGCTGTACAGCTGAAGATTCAACTAGACACACTCCTGTTAAGGCAAAGACCTGGGGTGCCTGGAGTCAAGGAGCACTGCAGTTAGGTGTACTGCTGATGTGCTGAGCTTGGCTTCCTTCCTTCTGTGCTTAAAATTACTCAAAACCCGAAGGAAACTTAAAATCATTTCTTTATTGACCTGGGGTAAGAACATTTATGATCTTTCATTTATAGAAATTGCAACTTCATTTGGGCCTTGTGAAAACTCTTCCCAGCATGCATTCTGAGGGGAGGATGGGCAAGGGGGACTTAGCTTACAAAGCACAGTTTACTGAGAAAGAGTTATTTCACTTGTTCTTTTAGACTGTCTATTAAGTACTTTCTTCTCTCGGAGTCTGCAAACTGTGCTACCTTCAAACTTAACTCTCTTTAGTCTCTAATGATTTCATCTGTAACACCAAGACCAGGTTTCTCCATACTATGTGACACTGCAAAATGGACTAAATGATATCACTTATGTGTCTGAAATATATAAAGAGCTAAAAATTAATAGTAACTATGGTAATTTCAGCATCACTATCAGTAGTAGTTCTAATATTAAATGAAACCATTAGCTTTTGTAAGCCAAAAATAGATGTCTATAAGTGCTTGTGACTGAACAGTTTACTCAATACACTTGAACAACGTATTCACTTAACTGATACGAAGTATTTATGATACTCAAATAGATACAGCAGAAGGCGTGAAGTCTGTAAACATCTTTGGCTTCTTAGACTGGCTCTAAGAACTTCCTCTAAGATCAGACTGCATCTGCTGTGGTCATGAGTCAACACATACAAGTGGCCAGATCAAGGAAATGTAAAAACGTTAAAGATCATTATAATTTAAATATGAACCCTGAGACTTAAAATCATATACTAAAAGAAATAAGTTTAAAAATGTCCTTAGCCATGTAAAAACCAGAAGACTTTTTTTTGACCATGGAATCTTTAATACTTAGCCAAGATAAAGAAGATTCTGTGACCTGAAACTTATCCTCAGTCCATATGTTTTTATACCATTAAAATTAATATCTAGTGTTATTTCTAGAATTCTATTTGTAAAAATACGATTTATAAATATTACTACCTTTTGTTTAAATTTTTGAATAAATCATTTATTATTATTATATGTTGCTTACATAAACAGTCACATTCAGTAAAAGTATATATTTAATAGGACAAATGCATGTCTAATTCAAGTTTCTATTAGTCAAGCCTTATATCTTAAAGGTTTTACAGGTTTTTGAGAGTTTTACGTTTGACATCTTAGTCTCATGCATGAATCAATTAATGACACTTCAACTCCTGCATGCAAGTGATTGTCAGGAACTGAGAACTAAGAATAAACAAACTATAAGCCATTAAAGTTCCAGATACATTTCACTCATCCAAAAAAAGGCCACCTGAAGAGTGTGCAAAGAATTGAATTAAGTGTATTATAAAGATAAACTTAAATTATTGATTTTAGAAATATAGGCACTGGGGTATCATTTTAATCTTGGTCTTCCATTGAATAAGCCTCAAGTATAACAACTTTAGGTCACCTCTACAATCGATTGATCTAAGTATTATTTGAAGCATATAAAAATATTAAGGTCATACACACCTACATTGAGTCATGTTATTACCATTATATTTGGGGGATATATAATATTAAACATATTGATAAAATTATGTATTAATGTTTTAGCTGTATACATAGACAATAAATGTGTGGGTATGTATCCATATCATTTGTGAACATTATGTTGAACTTTATCATTGAAGAGTTATCTTAAAGCTTAAATCCGTCCTGTAGTCTGAAGCATTCTTTTTGGAACTAGGCATTTATTCAGACAGACTCTTCAGCTTTAAGGCTACTTTCTACCCAAAGAAGCATAACTTAATTATGACTTGAAATGAATCCAGGGCACATTCAGGCTGAAACTACAGACCCTGAATAGAATCTGATTAAAATAAATGGAGCCTTAATAAGTGAATATTGAGTGAAACAATTGTTTGGTTTTTGTTTCCAAATCCCAAATATAGTTTGACAAGCAATAGGAACTGTGTCTTCTCCATGGCTTAAGAATGACATTTGGTGACAATGAGTATATAAAGCTTGGGCCATGCCTTTTGCTACCTGCAGTGGAGTGGTCATTCGTTTCTAGGAGGCCGTCATCCACATTCCTGCTGTCTGGGTTTGCCTTGCAGTCCATGTCTGGGCTGTAGTGCCGGGGTTTCATTAACAGAGATTTCCTCTTGTTAACTGGCACTCCCAATGCCTGTTCTTCATTTCTCCTCTTCTTCGCCATAGAACAATCATATGCAACCCTGGGGTGAGCAGAGCAGGGCCGATTAAGAACACAGTAAAATAGCATTCATTGCTGCTTGGCGTTTGATTTTCACCAAGTATGACTCAAGGCACCTGGAAACTCAGGACCTGGAGTGTAGGGTCTATCATTAGTGCTAACAGTCTCTCTCAAAAGCCTACTTCAGTCCATCAGAAGTATTTAAAAACTCACCATTATTCTGGAGTAAGCATATGCCAGTCTCTGCTTCACTTCACTACATATCCAGGAGGTGAAACAAGACTTAAACCAGTTTCCAAGCCGCAAGAAACAGACAATGCGAAAACTACACCACTAGATACCAGTACAGCAAAAAAATGTAGGTTCTCCAATAGTGAGCTGACACTAAAGATGCTTATCTTTCCCATGCTTGTGCCTCAGATTTGAGACACCACAGGTCTTACACACTGATTTGACTGAAATAGCCACTGAGCCAGGGGGCAAGCTACGGATATTCAACCCATCTCCAGTGACACAAAAAAGTGAAAAATTGTCACACAGCAATGTGCCTTTGGATTTTTCACCCATTTGGCATACATAACAAATAAAAGACAGAAACATAAGATTGGATTTCACAAAAAATGGCCAATAGCCTATCCTTATTTCTGCTTTCACATGGCTCTGTTTGGAAGTGCTCCCAAGGGAGATTCTTTCAACACAGATTTCCTGCATTCACCTCCCTCAGAATTAATGGAGATTTACTGTGTGAAGATAAGAGAAACACTCTCCTGGCAAGATCTGTGAAGATCATAGAATTTCAATGGTGACTCTATGACAGATATTTGTTAAATGCTCTTTGAAGATACATGAGTGAGCTTCACATGAAAAAAAATCCAAGAGAGAGAGAATCCCGGAAGCAGAGAAACAATTTATTGACTCCAGCTCAAAAAACAAACTAAAACCAATTCTTGGTAATAGCAACAACTGGTCATGCAAAGATGGTGATATGTTCAGGAAATCTAGTCTGTAAAGTCAGATGCACATTCTTAAATATTTAAAAAGTAGTTGTAAATACTTCCAAGGAAGCCAACAGAAAAAAAAAAAAAGAACAAAACAAACAAACAAAAAAAACCAAAAAAACAAAAAAAAAAGGAGAAACCTACAGAACCTACAACGATCTTCCTAAACCATCTTCCTTTTAGAAAAGGATGGTCCTAAACCATCTTCCTTTTTAACTAAAGTTTAAAAATCTCATAAAAGGTGGAAACCAGAGAACTAAAAATCATCAAGATAGGAAGAAATGAGTGAATTTTCCAAACTAAACTAATGGAATTTTATAGATTTGAACCCAGGTTTAAAGTGAACACCCGAGGAAACTGCAGGACAAGGAAAGATGACCAGATGACAATAACAGCCTCAGACCCCTGGGTGAGAGGACCCCCGGAAGGTAGAGAATGATGTGGACTGCAGTTGCTGATGTGAGAAGAAAGCACAAGTCTGCATACCATGCAATGTAAAGAGAATGGGCACCAGCAGACAAAGCTGCTCTTGTGCCCACCCACCATCCTAATACGGAGCTCACGTTTGAGGAACAGGTCAAAGACACGAAAACGAGGTAAGGGATAATAGGTGTGTGAAGAGAGATCCAGAAAGTCTCAACATTTCAAAATCAAATGAATTTTCACAGCCCTGTCCCCCAAAAATCTCAGAAGATATTCATGTCAAGTTGTTCAGCCCTTCTCAGGAACCAGGACAATTGGTAGAAAGTAGGAGAGGCTCTTATGCCATTCAGATATTAAAGTCAGAGACAGAAAATAGATTTTAAGAATTGGAGTGATTTAAATTGGTATTGGGAAAGAGGCAAACAAAAATATTAAAATGAAGATTTAATGGACTCTTCATTTAATTATTTTGCAGAAATGCCCAGAAGTGGGATTGGCAAAGCAATCATAGCTCTATTTTTGAGGAATTGTGATATTGATTTGAATGTTGAGTGTAGTATTATTCACAGTGACCAAAATGTGGAAATACCTCTATGGACAGATGGATGGACAATGTATGTATGTACAGTATGTACAATTAAGCTTTAAACAAGAAAGAAATATTGCCATATTTATCAAATGGATAAACCTTGAAGATATTATACTATACAAAATAAGTCATAGATACACAGAGAAAATGTGCATCATTTCCCTTACAAATGAGTAACACAAGAACATTAAACTCATAGAATTAAAGAAATAGTGGTGGTCCTCACTGATCATGGAATTCTTTCCCACTAGCTAGCTTTTATAGTGTCAAAATATTCTATGCTGCCTTCTCGGGGAGAAAAGGCATCAGTGGTCTGCTCTAGTCCATGCCTGGCAAGACATGGCCAGTGTTGCAATAGTAGCATGACTGTTATAGGAACAACTAACCGCTCTCTGTTTTGATATGGGGTCTGGTCCGCAGGAGAAATTTCATATAAATCTGGTCAAAACCTCATAATTAGGGAGATCACAGGCCCTAGTGGGTAAACTTTGCTGTTACACTAAATAGTTATGCTGTCAAACTGCCTTCTGATTATTTGATTACACCCATAGATTCGTATTACACTCAACCTTGGTCAGGTTATAAGTAACTGTGGGAGCTCAGCTGAGGCTGAATCATTATTAACCTCACCTGACCAAGGTCTAGGAAGCATCACCGAAGAATGAATGAATCAAATGCGAGAGCCGGTAGATGAGGAGGGGAGCTGTGAAATATTGACTTCTAGATAGGGCATGGCTGTTGTACACATCAACTCATAGCAGTTATAGTTATGAGCACAAAACCTGCAAAATATGAAGCCAGTCAACATTCCAATTGGAATGTGATCAGGCGTCACAGGGCATTTCACCCCATGGGAGCAGCCATTAGAAACGAATGGCTCCCGCGGAAGGGTCATTTTCCTTTGGAGACATGGCTGCTAGTAGGTAGTTATGCCACAGTGCATGCATGGCCCCACTCATATACTTGAGAACCACTAACTTGACTTGGTGTCATTAATAACAACAAAAATGTGAGGACTTGAAGTTGGGAGCACTAGGAGGAGGTTGAGTGGAGTGGTAGCTGTGTGTGATCAAAAGCCATTACATAAAATGTATAAAAATTTCAAAGAATAAATAAGAAAAATATTGCTTCTTTTATGCTGAGTGGAAGCTCATTAATAAACATACAAAATTATTAATAAACATACAAAATTTTAATTGAGCAAAATGAAGAAACTCCAGAGATCTGTTACACAAGTCCCTCAGGTCAACGATGTGTATCACATATTTAAAATGTACTAAAAGGTGAATTTCATGTCAAATAGCATTGCTATCCTAACATTTAAGAAGATGAAGGTGATCGAGGAAAGGGATTTGTTGGCACCAGAAGCCTTTCTTCCTGGGTTAGTTAGTGAGGGCTAATCAGCCTGGAAATACAATTTCCCTCTTTAAAGATAGGGGCTGCACACATGATGGCTAGTCCTTCAGACTGTATTGTTTTTAATATTATCATACACGATTACTCATTTACAAAGAAAGTAGCAGTCCATAAACAAACAAGCAAAACTACTAACTGGTGGGATTGACAGTTGAACCCAGTGTGCAGGGTCCTTATAACCCCCATATTGCCAGACCAGAACAATAGATTTGGACAAATTCTGCATGCATTTGACAATATGTAGAAACAGAGCTCTCTAGCTGAAGGGAAGGTGCTTAATGTAGGGCTTTGACTAGTGATATTCAGGTGCATTTACATGGCAATGCTTTGTCTAGAGATAATACTGAGTTGCAGCAATTTAAAAAGAAGATCAAGGTGGTAAGGGCTGGCAGGCAGTGCCTTACCTCTAAGCAGGTACCACTGAAGACCTAAATTCAAACCCTAGCACCACATCAGACAGCTTGTAGTTGTATATAATTCCAGCTCCAAGGGACCGGAGACCTCTTCTGGCTTCCACCGGCATCTGCTTTCACATGTGCATACACACACACATACACACAGACATACACATCTAAGCATAATTAAGTTAAAATACATATTTAAGCAGGAAAAATCTGCTTATGACCTAAAGTGCAGAAGTAGCTTGGCCCCTATGAGATAGCTGTCAATGGTGATGAAAATCAAGCTCAATATTTGGATAAAATAATAACTTTGTGAGTGTAGGACGAAGAGGTATGTTTTTAAAATCAAAAATACAAATTCATGCTTTCTAAATAATGCTTATGCCCATTGATAAATGCTATTCTTAGTTTTTATCAGAGAAGCTTCTCTTCGAACACTGGCAAATACAAAGATTCACAGGTGTGCAAAGTTCTGGGAATAAGAATGCACTCACTTCTAAACAGGACATTTATATACTCCACCCCCACCCCAGGGCTCAGGGAATATTATACTAGATGTGGATAGAAAGAATGCAAGAGCTGGATCAAAATGAGAAGAGCTGTGAAAATACTACCTTCTGGGCATGGCAGCCATTGGAAAATGTTCTCACAACAACAGAATTTGTCTACACTGGGCCTGCACAAGACTGGCCTGTCAACAGTTAGTCAATTACACGGCCATACCCATCACTGTGGAATTACTGGCTATTTATAGATATTAGGGGAGGAGTAGATCATTGTCTTCAGTTGTGTTCCCACAGACTGGACTACCAGCCTCTATCGGATAGTTCTATACTAGCGGTGGATGGGCCTGGTTAAACTTGGAGGGTCTCAAAACAAAATGAAGTGGATGTGGAAGAGACTTGTAGGCAAAGCTGGAATGACAGAGGTAGGAGGGAGAGATGGGAAGGTAGAGTAAGAGTGATCAGAATACATTTATACAAGTATGCAACTATTGAAAAACAAATTTAATTTATCAAAAAGTACAGGTTTATATTTATCTTCGATTAAGGGTACTGAAACAGATTCAGCAATTCTGGCTGTGTAATCTGCCATAAACTGGCGGATCTTTTAAAACATTAATTTTCCCATCTAGCAAATGAGGAGGATAATTTCTATATTATGAATGTTAAGGACTAAAGAGAGAGTTTCTGTGCTGACAAACTAGGTCAAGATGAGCAGTGTGGCCCCCAATTCAGCGTTCCTTGGGCTCAACCAGCACCAGCTGAAGCAGGCACTTCCCAGCACTCTGCAGACTAAATGCACACATGTCCATGAGAGCATTCTATTTTTTACTTTTTATTTACATTTACATAAATTAGGTTTACACATAACATTTGCTTTAAATCTCACATTCTGTGCATTTCTCTACTGCAAAGTACTCACAGCCCAGACAGCATTTGGAGCTAAAATGAAAGGCTTTATAATAAATATTACCCTTTGTGTGTGCATGGAAAATGGTCCCTTTCTAGTTTTCCCTGAGGGCACACTATTTTGGCTTTATTGTGACACTTCACTGTGACACTGCAATGAGGGAAAGCCATGCTTTACATGTCACGGAGAGAAATGCCACAGAATGCTAACATATCTTCTCAAGGTTGCCAGAAATCATTTCCACTGGGCTGTGTTTTCCCATCTGCAAAGCTCTGAAATGTAAAGAAAATAAATGAGCTCTATTATCTATATTTTTCTAGCAGATGAGAAAGAAAGAGAAAAATACAGTCAGCCCTGCATTTATTGTTCTATTCAATCAAACTGTTGCTTTAAACACCCAGAGCCCCCCAGGGGACTTAATCAATGCACCAAACACTTTAAATATCATATTTTGGGGTTTTGATTTTATTAAGCTAGCTTCATAGGATCTGTATTTATCCATGAGAACTTTTGGGGTTACATTCCTGAGAAAAGACTCCATGTGGAAATTGGAATTCTAATTTGAAATGCTATTACTATTGTGAGACATATACCTGAGTTAACGTACTCACACAAGCCACACACAGAGAGCATTCACAAGAGAATCACCACAGGATGCTTTTTGTAAGTTAAATTTGTGAAAACTTCAGGCTCCAGAAAAAACAAAACAAAACAAAACAAAAAAACAAACAAGACACTGGAAACCCCAGGTTCATACTATTTGTTTTCTTGTCTGTTTCCACTAGTAATCTATTCTCAGTGCAAGCAAGAAGATAATATGCCAATTAAAATTATAGATCCAGAAAGGCACTTGTTTTGAGATTGCACAGATGAATGAAACAGAAAAATAGGTGGAGATTATTAAACTCTGCATCTAAAATTTTCAAGAAAATTCAGGGCAAAGATTCCTATGGATGTCTTATAATTGGTTAGAACACCATAAATCCATTGGCAAGAAATATGAATTTGTATTAAAACTCAGAACACTGATATAAATCCAAAGGCATGATGACTGAAAAAGAGAACTTTTTTTTTTCACAAAAATAGGGTTGTAATTTTAAAACTGGTTGAGTGTGTGCATGTGTGTGTGTGGGGGGGGGGGGAGGGAGGGAGGGAGGGAGGGAGAAAGATATTTGTGCATAGTTATGCTCTTGTGCATGAGTGGGTG
This sequence comes from Uromys caudimaculatus, assembly GCA_028551405.1. Lineage (NCBI taxonomy): Eukaryota > Metazoa > Chordata > Mammalia > Rodentia > Muridae > Uromys > Uromys caudimaculatus. The sequence continues at coordinate 27,339,672 of CM052702.1, read as the reverse complement.
CATATGTACTACAGCAAATATGCGTGGGTCAGCGATGTCAACCCTTGTCTTCTAACTTATTTGAGAGGCAGGGTCTCTTGCGTGCTACAGTACATGCCAGTGAGTTTTCCAGGAATCTCCTGTTGCTGTCTCTCATTTCAACATAGGGATACTGAGATTATAGATGCTGTTATGCCTGGTTTTACATGGATGGCTTCTGGGATTTCAACTCAGGTCTTCACACTGAAGGCAAGTATGTTACACATGAAGCCATCTCCACAGCCTTGGCATTATAACTGAAGAAAATCCGAAAGACTCTACAAATAGAATTTGATGACAAGGAAGTAAATATAGCGAGTTTGCTATTCAAAGGTTAGCAACACATCTATAAACCAATAATAAATGAGGCCATTTAGAATAGTACCACAACATGACAAACACCTAATGACAGATCTAACAGACAAGGTGAAAAACTTCCACGAAACCATCACCTTTTTGAGATTACAGAAGTTCTAAGTGAAGGAAAGACTATAAAGTGTTCATGAGTAAGACTCAGCACCAAAAGATCCTGTCTTTCCCTAAATTTAACAGATCAATGTAATCCCCATCAAAGCACCAAGAGAGTTCTAAAAAGAAACAGAAAAATTAATTCTATAGTTTACAGAAATAAAAAGAACCAAGATGAGCAACGGCTATTTGGAAAAAGACAAAAAACAAAATTGGACAGCTGATGGTCTTGGCTGCAAAGTCTTGTCATACAACTTGGTACTCTCCAGCTGTGGCCTCATCAATGCAAACACAAATGCAGACAGAGGGAATCCTGTAGGCGGTCCACATCGAGGGGACAGAAATGGACCCATTCCATGGCTACCTTATAGTCAAGGTATGTGTCACTGGGGAAACAGTTGTTTCTTCAGTTGAGTGGGTGTTTATCTGAGATAAGCAAACAAGACCCCAAACACCTGTCCATCACAATGTGTACTTGCTCCTCATTATTACAACCTTTATTTTTTTAGTTTTTTTATCCACCATTAATCACAAATCAAAAAATGTTAAATAAAAATTTTGGAAAGAAATAATTCATGTTTTAAACTGTGCCATTCTGAGATGCAGGAGAGAATTTGGTCCTATCCTGTTCTGTTCCTGGCCCAGAGTACCCATGTACCCTAAGACACACCCCCTTAGACATTCGGTCACCATCTTGGTTATTGGAACAGACTACTGAGGAACTATAGTGCCAGTGCTACAGTGTTCCATGCTTTACTTAATGACAACAGTGACCCAATGTGGAAATGGCAAAGATAGGCATTTTTCTAAGGAAAAATAGAGAATCTCTCAACTGAGGAAAATACAGCTCAAACTAGGTTGACGTTCTCCATGGCTGTGTGGGTAATGGTGGATTAATATACCAAAATACTTCTGGAAGGGTTATGGGTTTAAAACTTATACTACAAAAAGTGGGAGGCAACATTTTCATAACCTTAGGGGAAGCAGAGTTTTGCCAATCAGTTAAAAATGCAAATTAAAAGACAAAACTAGTAAATTATATCACATTTAAATTTAACACTTCTGGTGTCAGAGGGTACCAGTTAGGATGTAGACCATCCTGGGTCTCCATCCGTTTCCATGGCACACTCTGATGGGAAAGGTCCAATGAAATCAGTTCTCTGTGCCCATCCTACCACAGATCACACTCCTCAAAAGACTTTTCAAAAGACAAGAATGAAGAAGAAAACCACAGAGCAGGGGAAGGTATTTGAAACATGTGTCTTATAAAGCATGATGCAGAGTATATAAAGAATTCTTCCCAATAAAAAAAAACAGGCTAGCAATTAAAAAAAAAAACCACACTAGGCAATTGCTCAGCACATGGCTTGGGGACTGGAATGATCAAGAGGTTAGAGTGCTTACTGCTCTACAAGTGGAGGTGAGTTCAGTTCCTTGAAGCTGGAATTATAGGAAGTTGTGAGTTTCCTAGTATTGGTGCTGTGATTTAATAAACAGACAAGACTTAATCCAGTAAATGGAGACAACCAATCATGGAAGACCACAGGAATCTTTCCAAATGTCAGGCTTCCTGTGAAGGCCAGAAATAAAGCCAACTGACAAAGCCTATTTGGCTTACAATTATAAGCCTCAACTTTCTCTTAAAGGATGACACACAATTACTTTGAGCTACTGGTGGAGAACATTTTCTTTGTTCCAAGAAAAGAAAAGATTTTTCATGATCTCAGAACAGAGCTTAGCATGACTACAGGGAGGTTTGTTTTGCAAATATATCCACGTGTTATCAGTGTGTACATTAGTCTGATTATCCAGCACAAATTACCCAAAGTGAGAAACTATGTGAGTCCATTTGCATTCCACATCGCAATTATAAAACAAATCCACTCTATACTTAGAACAATAACAAATAATTAGTACAGTTGATTTTTGAGGCTTTTATATACTTCCTGGATAAAAATACAACTCAACAATTTCCAGCAATATGAATGCATATGGGCAGTACTGTAGCTCAGTTTATAGTCATAAGAGGATACTCAATAATATATATAGAGAGATGCTAATAAAGATATAGCAAAGGGAGGGACCTTAGATGAAATGCCCTACAGTGGGGAGTGGGAACTTATAGAGACCACCTCCAGCAGAAAAACAGGGCATCAAGTGAGGGATGGGGCTGCCATCCCTCAGTGAAAACTCTGACCCATAATTGTTCCTGTCTGAAAGAACTGCTGGGATAGAAATGGAGAAGAACCTGAGGAAAAGGAGGTCCAGCGACAGGCCCAAAGTGAGATCTAGCTCAAGGGGAGGCCTCAAGGCCTGACACTATTACTAAGGCTATGGAGCACTCACAAAAAGGGACCTAGCACGACTGCACTCCGGAAGACCCAACAAGCAGCTGAAAGAGTCAGATGCAGATATTTGCATCCAAAAAATGGACAGAAGCTGCTGACCCCTGTGGTTGAATTAGGGAAAAGCTGGAAGAAGCTGAGGAGGAGGGAGACCCTGTAGGAGGACCAGCAGTCTCAATTAACCTGGACTCCCAAGATCTCTCAGACACTGGACTGCCAAACAGG
>CM052702.1:27284490-27336116 GCA_028551405.1 Uromys caudimaculatus | reverse complement strand
AAAGGAGAGGACTTTGGGCCTGAGGGTGCTAGAGGCCCCAGTAAAGGGGAATGTCAAGGTGGGAATATGGGAATGGGTGGGCGGGTAGGTGGGAGGAGGAATTCCCTCACAGAGGCGGGGAGGGGGAGGGGACACGGGGTTTCCAAAGAGGAGACCCAGAAAAGGGGAAACATTGGAAATGTAAATAAAGTATCAAAAATAAATTAAAAAAAAAAAAAAGAAAAGAAAGGAAAAGCTGGCCACAAGTGGTAGAAGGAAATCAACGTAGCTGCCAAGTTGGGAGAACTCTTTTTTTTTTAGAATGGCCATAGGAGACTGGCCTTCTTGTTCTTATTTTAAGCTCAGTGACCCTCCCACACAGAGACCTCTGTCCGTGTTGTGGTATCCTCATGCGAAGAGGGCTCAGGAACCTTAGAGGGGCTGTGGGAAGCTCTGTAGCTGTTATAGTGGGCATTGTGAGGAACCTGCAGGGCTTACTTCATTGTTCTCACAGATCAACCTGGAAGAAGAGTCGGTTCCACGTTTGCCACATCAGGAAGGCTCAGAGAATCAGGTGGAGTTCTGTCCCTGCACTCCTCAGCACTGGCTGGCCTGAGCCTTTGACTTCCAAGTACTCACAGGTCCTGCTGGAATACTGGCTTATTCATAAGCCCCCTCTCCTCAGATCCCTCTGCTTAGGACTGGTGGTATTTATTTCTGTCTCAGTTTTGTCTTCTCTTCTTGACTACACATGACCAAATCAGGTTACAGTAGATACTTACAAGAACAAAATCAACTCACTTTTACATTTGGCACTTCAATACATTACTTGATAAATGGGATACACAACTGGCTGGCTTGCAATTGAGGGGCCAGTGGAAGCATTCATGACTTTGAAGGAGGCATGACTATATTAAAAATGGTATCTGTCTTCAGCACAATTTCATAAAATTTTCTTTAAAAATAAGGGAAGGTATAGGTCAGTGGAGAGACTTGAAGAATTTTGAAGAGACATGGCTGGCACTTTTTAAAATTAAACAAAATTTGAGACCTTTATACATAAGTACTACTATATTTACATCACCTCCAACCCCTTTCTCTGTCCAAACCCTCGCTTCTCAAATTCATGACTTCTTTTTAAATTCCTTTTTAATGTGTGTGTGTGTGTGTGTGTGTGTGTGTGTGTGTGTAACCACTGACATCAGGGAGCTTGTTTTTAGAGAAGACTGGTTCTCCCTCTTTCAGCAGCTATTAACTGACTAGCTCTTCTTCTATGGTAGGGTCTTGGGTAATTTCTCCCATTCATGTTGGCACTTTTAAGACAGTTATAAAGAAATAACAGGCTAAATAGAAATGTTTCATGCAATATATCCTTTAACATGATCTATTCTAAAAGAAAAGGCAAATATAGAGGTTAATGATGTACAGATATTTTATTTCTAAAGTAACATGGGGATACAACAAAAATGAAATAAATCCTCTGTATTTAAAGAAGTAGATGTTATATAAAAAGATAAAATTATATCTGATTGATTAGATTTTTATTTAATTTGTTCCATTTCTCTTCTTTCTAACTGAACTGTACATTTGAAGGCTGAGAATCTGCTTCCTTTTGAGTGAATGGACAAATGGAAGCGGATGTAACCACAGGGCTATAGGGTCAAAGTGACTGGTGTTTTAAAAGAGAGAAGTACAGAAGCTTTGGAAACACAAGGAAGAAAGTGTTCATCTGTCTAGAAGGTCACAGGACATTTCAGAGGAGAGATTTTGTGACTCCTAAGCTGTAAAGAATGAGCACATTTTCCACATAGGAAAACTAAAAGAGGAGGATTTGGTCAGCCAGAGTCTATAACAAAATTGAGATGCAGAAAGTATTTTATTTTGTCTTTCACAGAGATACTTGCACTCAGTGTTTTTTGCAGCATTGCTCACAATTAGAGTCTCAAAAATAGATAAAAATATAAATATCATTACCTCTATTTTCATCAATTTCCCTGCAAAATGTATTTATTGATAGCAAAAGAGGAAACAGCATGGAGAGTAGAGTTTCCTTAGAAGGAAGTATGGGAATAAGATTGAAATAAAAAAATGGGGGAATTTTTGGACTAGAAATCAGAATGTTTGTATTTTATATGTGCTGTGAAATGGCTAAGATCTTAGAAGTGACATGTCCCACTGCCTGTGAAAGTACTTTGCTTATATCCCTTCTGGAGATGCTGTTACCTGATCCCATGGCTTTACTATGGATGCTGCGGGTTATGTGTCCACTGTATCAACACTGAACAGGTGCAGAAGAAGCACTGAGAGGATAAATATCAAAGCACATTCATCCTTTGGTTGGAGCAGAAAATTTAAATATGCTCTGGAAAACATCCTAGCAAACAGCAAATGAATCCTCAGGGCTCAACTGAATACAGTCTGTGGCAGTAGATTTCTGCAACAATCCTGGTTTTTAGAGATGATAGTGACATTGACTCCTCACTTATATAAAAAGTGAAAGAGGGCACCAAGTTCCTTGAGATAATGTTTGAGCACAGAAGCAAGAGACAACAAAGTCATACTAACATTTTTTGTTTTGAACTTATTTTAGAGTTTTTGAATTGATGTATTTATTTCTTAGTTCTATAGTATTTTCTGGCAGGAGATGTAATGTATCATAGAAAGTACAGAATTAAGCTGAGAAATAGAATGCCTATCAACATAATCAACACACACACACACACACACACACACACACACACACACACACCCCAATTCCTCAATATCCTTGATATATAATGTCCATAACCCCTCCTCAGAGACCAAAACCTGAAATGCTCAAGACCCATTTGTAAAATGGCACAGTAACTAAATATGTCCTGAATACCCCCTGGATAGTTTACACCATGTTTTGATTACTCCTAACTCCTAAAACTATAAATGATAAGTGGTTAGTTGTCATATGGATCTGGATGAATTTTCTTAAATGATATCTGTAGAGGTTCAGTACCTCTCAGGCTTGAACAATACTTTGTAAACATGGATGGTTGAATCCAAGACATGGAACCCATGGATCCTAGGGTCATTTAGTACTCTGATTTAAGGGTGTTAGACAGACTAGGACTTCGTGGTTAGCCTAACACCTCTCCCACAATGCAAAAATAGAAGTTTAAGGCCTTTGATAGTTCACCAATGAAGAAATAAAAGTTATGTAAGACAGGGATTTGTGTCATTTCTTGACATTTTCACGTAGACTTAATATCAGAGTCAAGGTATGGAAACCATGTTGGAAGAAAAGGGCAGTGCTCACTTTGTAAATGGTATTCCAGGAAAAAAGAAAGCATAGTAAAGTTTGTTTTTAAGCCAGGGCATGTTTTGCTCTGATTTATTAATTTGCTGATAAAGTTTAAGTAGATAGGACACAGGACTGCAGACATGGAGGACAGTACAGAAAAGAGGTAGGCAGAAGTGGCAGGAAGCTACAGAGAAGCTGCAGGAAATAGTAGGCACACAGAACCTCTTCCTTCTCAGTCTCCTACTTTACCAGACTGTACTTTAAGCACGTCCTGAGACTGTACCCAGCTCCACAGCTAAAATGCAGCTAATGTCATCTGTCCTGACTGCTTTACTGTCTTATTATGTGGATCCAATTAGATATTGTGGATATTGTTTCAAGAGCTAAGTCAATGTGAATTGATTCAGGGGCGAATAAGTAACAAGTTCAGTGCTTAGTGCTATCAGATTTTATGCAAACATACAAATACATGATAGTATTATAATAGTTCACTGAATTTTCTTGCTAAACAGCGAACTTTATTTTGTTTCCATTCCTGTAAAAGTCTTCCCTGACAGGTTTTAAAAGGCTCTTCTACCAAGTAAGTTTCTGTTAATATCTTCTTTAGTTGTTACCTAGTTGTTAGAAATATTCATGCAGTTTTAATATCATCATGGCTACTAATGGAAGCTTTATTTTACTAAAATTGAGTGCATAAAGTATTAAAATGAGGTTGTTAGAAAACATAAGAAAAACTGGACACCATCTAACTTTGTAAGTTAGAAAAGTTTTCATTTATGTGCAAAGCATTAGCTTTTTAACTTGTTGATTAGAGTTCATAAGGCAGTTTAATACTTAAAACGTCAAAGGTGGGGTTTTAAGAAAAGTAAAATACTCAAGGAAAATAAAGTAAGATGAAACATCAAAGTAGACGCTTCATTATAACACTTGAGCTGACAAATTGGTAACAGCAATAGACCACAGAAGACAATAATGTACCAATGTACCTGAGGGCCTCGTGTTTTTTTGTCTCTCTAAGGAGTCACATAAGAAAGTCATTTCAGAGGTACGAATATGTTTTCCTAATTAGAGGAAAGGGGTGGACTGACTGCCAACACATGAGCCAATTACCAGAATTAGTAGATACAATGGTATGAGGTTCAGATTTCAGAAAGTGGTAATAAGAAGAGAGCAGAGATAATGCACTGGTTGTCACTGAGGCAGGCAGCAGAGCTTTCTCTACACTACTTGTAACCTGAACATGCTAGAGGAAAAGTGGAAATGCTAATAAGGACGATGATTAAAGGTAGGCTCTGGTTATAAATTGCTTTTTTAATGGTGATGATAGTAGCTGGCATACAGAGTAATAAGAAGATGAGAATGTCAGTATCAATTTTTATTAGTGCCATGAACAATATACAGTATATTGAAATTAGCTTCATTTGTATTAGTACTTTTCTGTAAGTAGTCACCCTGAAAGCAGAAACATGCCCAGTTTATTTTAAAGCAAGCTGTATAAAGTTACCAGCCTTCTCTACAAAAGAATCATAACTCTTATGTTGGAAAAAGAATTCCACATTTCTTAGTGGCACTTAGAATTCAGACACATGGCTGTGATGCGTAATTACAAAAAGCCAGTGGAGTCAGCTAGAAGTGAATCTAGGGAACTAAACATAAAAACTAAAAATAATTCCAACAATACATGTTTTCATACAAATCACTACTTTCTTCCACAAGATTTATGCAGAATGATAGGTAGGGTCTATGTCTGGGTCAAGTTAAACTGTAAGAAACAGTTTGGGATCACGAAAGTCCAAGCTTGGCCATCCCGCTGAGCATAAAGATTTACAAAATTTCAGTAAGTGCTTTTTAGAACTCATTCAAGAGGCCTGAAAAATTTGTGAATTTCTCCAGCCACTGTAATCCTCCTTTTGAATTACTCTATTAACAGATTAGCTAAAATGTGATACTTGATATGAACAATTTTTATAGAATTAGAAGACAAGGAATTCTTTGTGTATAATTAGACTGGTGAACGTCAGCCCCTGGGCTGACTGTAGCACTCTGAGATCTAGCCTCTTGTGGCCCCAGGTGATGGGATAACACCTCTGTGATTTACACCTTACAGTCAATTAGTAGTGAATGAGAGGAAGCCCAGCTCAGAAGAGAAACAGGCCAGTGAAACAGGAGTTTGGATGGTTTACTACCTGTGTACCTGTGGGATATTGGCATTAACTACTGATTTTCATGTATGTTTAGAAAATTTTAGCCATGATATATAAGGTTACTGTGAGGATTAAATGAAGTAATTGGATGACAAAATTAATATCTGGTACATAGGAACTTACAATACTATTTTTACTGTAGAATGCCACAGTATGTATTAATGCTAATAGCATACTTAAAAAGAAAATTTTCTACAAAAAGTTACATAACAAATTTCCACACATTTTCTTCTTTCTTAATTTTATCTGTATCTTCTTCATCTGATGTAGACATTCCATCTAGGTCAATGCATGCACATTATTCCTTCAGACTTGCCTCATTTTAAAGTCATTTTTATAAACACCTATCATTTAAAAAGGCCCTTTCCTTTCTGTGAATGACTTGGTTCTCTAAAAAGATTATGGTTATGGTCACAAGTAAACCATCCATGTTGTTACAGCAAACCTCTAGAAAACCATTGTATGGTACCACACACATCTCAGGTTATCTCACCCCTTCATCATTATACACCCCCCAAAACAGGAATTTTAAATGAGAGTAGGTGTAAAAGGAAAAATTAGAAATGAGGCAAGCAGTTTCATACTTTACATGTGATTCTTTTAATGTGGCCCAAATGTATTCACATATCATATGCGCTATTCTCAATGCTCTAGTTTCAAATTTTAAATTCTTAATGGTGATATCGTCAACCCAGGCAAACATATAGATTTCCTGATAACAAGTTTTGCATAAAGTGCACACCCAAATTCTAAGTAAGCAAATGGATTGATACTTAGACACGTTAACTCACTGAAAAGAGGAAGTAACTAAGAGCTTATGTGTCAGGGAATCACCAAGCACAGGCATAACCTGTTAGTATGCCTTCTGCAGGGTAATTATGTCAGACACAATGACACTCTTTGTCAACATTCCCCCTGAGACATACAAACAGACAGAGCCTGGGACAAGCTGCATAACCTGTTAGTCTGTCCCTCTGTAGGGTAAGTATGTCAGACACTATGGCATTCTTTGTCAACATTCCCCCTGAGACATACAAACAGAAGTTTCTGAGTTCAGAAAGTCAGGCTAATTCATAGATTGGGGGCTTAGTTTGCAAGAGCAACTGTGTTACTCAAGGAAAGTGTGTCTTCAGGCTATGCTCCTTCTCACCAGAAGTCATTTCTGTTCTCTATGGACTTTACTCTTAAAGTTATACTTTGACAATAATTCTATGAAAGCAGATCTAATGAACTTCTGCATTACTCAGTAAGGTAGAATTTTCAAAATGCTTCCAAAGCTATAATACCTAACAGAGAAACTGAAGGACATGCTTTTAAAAGGTCACATTATTTTCTATTGTATAGGTTAAAAATGGAAGTAACTAGCTGATAGAATTACCTAATCATTTAAAAATAAAAACTGGATAGCTTACAATCTAGGCAATTACTTCTTTGAACTCATGGACCATCAGTGCAAAATCCAGCCATACAAGGTATACAAGCATATAGAAAATAGGTGGCCAGTGAAGAAAACAGGTGGTAATCAACATTATACAAAAGTGTTTTTTTAATTAGAATATTAGGTCAAATATTTTTCAGCCTCATTGTCAATACAACTGCTGTCCTTCTCTGCTTCCCTGAGGGTTAGAAAGAGCCAAGTGAAGTTACTCTTTAGTGTAGTCCTCATTCTGAAGCAAGCATTCTGAGTTGTTGAAAACAATTCATTCTAAACTAATCAGACCAATCAATATTTGACCAATCATACAGGGGAGATCTTACCTGAGCTCTGGAATCAGAGAATCCATTGGAACTGTTCACAAAAAAAATGAAAGAAAGGAAGGCAAAAAAGGAAGGATGGAAGGAAGGAAGAAAAAAAGAAAGTCTCAATTGAGTTTATTTTTAAAACTGTTTGACTGAAACGTTAACACTATTGACTGGCTAGGACAGACCCCATTTGACTCCTCACTGACTGGAATGAGTTTTCTTTCACTCTGGGTTTTTGGAAATAAGAGGGCAGATAACATGACCCTGAAACAGACTCATCCTAGGTTTAATATACTGGGTAGACTTGGCTCCTTATAGTTAGACTTTCCAGTGACCTGACATTAGATGTATTTTGAAAAAAATTCAGAAACAAGGAAACTTTGATTTTCTTTGAGTTGGAAAACTATTCAAAAGACTATTAAGACTACTGCTTTTATTTATTTTTGTAGTGCTTATCGATATACTGGGTCATGGATTCTATGCAAGCCTCTACCTAAGTGTTAGACCACAGCCTTGTGTATACATATTTAATGGCAGTAAGAAAGTTCTTAGAGAGAACTGTAAGCTTCACTAGTAAGAGCCTTGAGTCGGTCCCAAACAGTTCCTACATATGGGAGACAGGAACAGACTTCAGCACTGTTAGTATCAACAGCCTTTCAAAATAAGGGACTTTTTCAAAGGGCTTTGAATTTCTGCCTGAAACTCTGGGAACTAAAGGAATTCGTGTTGGTAAATACCTGCCTACACAAGGCTAAGCAGCATATGGAGCAAGACAACAGGTGGTTCCCAAAATTAGTCACGCTTCACAAGAAACAGTAGTACACTTCTAAAAGAACATGTTGGTTCTATTTAAGGCTGTGTGTGCATTGCCAAAGAAATAAAATCCAAAAATAATTGCAAATTAAAAGACCCATGTCTTGAAACTGTGGTGAAGTGGTATGCTTTGAGACATCAAAATAAGAGACAGTCTAATCTCTACAATTCTGCTATTTAGAACAAGCATGAACTTACTCTAAATAATAAAATAGACTCTTATTCTTAAGCACACATCCCATTGAGAAGTTTGCCGCATGAAAATCAAAGCTCTAAAAACATTTTATTTCAAGTGTAAAGATACAGGATATGGTTATTTCAAAAGTCATTTAAACTAAAACTACATAATAATAGAGGGTAAAGGTTCTGTTTCAGTAGAGAAAAGTCCATACTACAGACAGAATTACTTTGCATTTGAGATTCCATGGTCAATGACAACTTCACACATTTTATCTAAAAACTTTCATCTTTGACTGAATAAAAAGCATTGGGACTCTGGATTTCAGTTAAATAGGAATTAACTATGCTGACTACATATGTAGCTGCATAGCTAACAACTGCATTGCATTTAGTCACTCTCAACTGTAAATCTCAAACCCTTCCAGGAAGGTAGGGTTACAATGGCTCAGCTCTCCCCAGTCAGCATGAACACTGGAAGGGAGTGTGAAGGACAGCTCTCCAGAATGTTTTCAGAGCTGTGGTGAAACTAGTTTTCCACTTAGAATTCAGGGTCACAAAATATACCTAATTATAATAAAAGTTATTTTCCTTGAGGGGTATAATTGCCAGTCAATCCTGTTTTCCAGCTGTTTAGATCATCAAGGGCCTGTTTATATTTCAATATTACATTACCATCTGTTGGTTACAAAAAGGAGGGGTAGCCAACACGTTGAACCTTCCAGATATTACTTTCTAGAACTCCCAGTAGGAAGAGTGAAAAAAAACAAATGTTATCCTTTCACTTGAACTAGGTAGAGAGTGGGACTATTAAGCCAGACAGCATAACCATAAAAATCAGCCTTGGTAATAAGAAGATGATCTCGTTTTTGTCTCAGTCACAAGAGATCATCACTCCTGCTACCCAAAGGTTTCCTCTCTTACTACACACCAGGGACAAGCATAGGCACGCCCATCTTTCATGGTATGGTTGGCCCAGTGTCAGGGAGCCTGCTCACTAACTCACCTTCAGTTCCTTTTGAGAGAGTATGCAATGTTTTATCTTCAACCTCTGCATCCATCTGTAATAGGAACACAAGTACTGAGGTCATTACTTTTATATTGACCAGTCAATGAAAACACATAATTAGAAATTCTGAAGCTCATTAAGAAAACGTGCAGCCTTCTATGTTCCTGAATTTCCTTTTGGCTCTATGGGATCTAGCTGACTGTTCTTGAGTACCACTGATTTTAGAGACACATCTACAGATGTTGGAAACCAGAGATGATAACAGCGAGAGGGCAGATGGCCTTGTCTACAAGTGTTTGCTAATGATTTGCATGCTTCCAGAAGTCCAAAGACTGAATAGGGGTTGTCTCATCAACAGTGGTCATGAGAATGAGATCTCCAAATGCCAAGTCCAAAGATCCAGACTGACTAACTGATTTCTAATGTCTCCACCCTTCTAGAAGCTTTCTAATTACAGCTCTTTCTAAGTTAGGAAAAACAATTGCCTATGTAAAAATGCAACCAAAAGACAAACCCTTGCAGTGCCCCTCTAAAATACCACTGGGAGTTTAACTATCAACAGCGAACTATGTTTACTCTCTGGGTTCCAGAAAAACTACAGTCATGAGATCACACAAATGTAGAAGAAACATAAAATCCAAGTGAGGCATATAGAAGTATCAATTGCTATCATTACTGAAGGTTTTAAATGTAATCAAATAAATTATCAAAGGAATACAGGCTTTCAAAGCCTTCTGTTTTCATATACTCTGACCCCATGGGCAACTATCCATTTTGCAAGAATCTAGCAATAACCTCTTAGTTTAATCCACTTCTGCACATTTTTAGAATTCTTAAATACAAACAAGGTACTTTGCTTGTAGAAAAATAAGAGACAGGGAGCAGGAATGCTCCGTGGCTCCAGTACTTAAATCCTGACGTGCACAACGGCAGTGTGACTGCCATGGTAATGGAAGCTAGACTCCTCTCTCAGAGGCTAGGTTGTGATTGAAGGCACTGACCTGCCATGGACTTATAATAGGGGAGCAGGTGTGGCAATGATGGACTTTAATTTCCTTTAATAAACCTTTTATGTGCCACACTTTTACTGCCATTCGACGCTCTCCAAGGTCCTGCACATAATAGGTTCATTACTTTTGATTACTATAGTCTATTGAGACAAACAACTCCAGAACACACTATATATTATGTTCAGTTAAACCAATATAGACTATTTATCCATTGTGCATTTTTTCACCTGCAACACTACAGATGAAATTAACAGCAGCTCCCGTAAGCTAAAACTATTAAACCCACCAGAACTCTTCTGTCACTGCTTCATAATAAGCACACACCAATCATTGAACTGCTTTTTAAATTAGCAAACAAAAAGTGTTCACGGCTTTGGCTGAACAGCAGCCACTTTAGTCTAAATAAAATGGTTCATTGTTATAAATATTTCAAAAGTACACAATAGGAGAAAACAACAATAAAACAGGTGATTTTTTTTTTCCTGTTGATTTTCTTTCTTTTGAAGCCATCTGAGTTTATGACAGATGCGACACTGCCTAGGATTAAAGGGCTTGGTTTACTCAGGACAGCATGGACTGTGTTGTGAAATCCCCTCCTCCCAGGAGGATCTCCGCTGCATATAAAGTGGCTCGGCTCATGCAAACGTAGCATTGTGTGCTACACAAATAACTAGATTAGGAGAGATCAGTAGCATGTGAGGGTTAAAATGATGAAACACATCACATATTTCTGAGGAAGCTACCCCCATGGGCAAGCATTCACATAGTGCAAGTCTATTATTCTGCAACATGGTTGCTATTAACTTTCCCTAGCCATTCTGAAAAAATGCCCCCAACATGAGGGAAGGGTGAACTCCATGAGTTTCTTTGCCAAAACCTAAAGACAGACTGGCAGGAGTTCCAAAGGCATACACAAAAGTTTCAGAAACATATTAAAATACAGTCCCCTTTATAGCAGCATTGAGAAGCCAGCCATGGGTCTGGGCTGCAGCCACCCGATAAATCCATATCTTCACCAGTGCCACCTTGGGGGGGGGGGGGGGCGTGGGAATGCACAAAACTCCTTGATTAATCTCACCTCATAACTATATTTTTGTTGGGCTATTATTTTTTCTTTTCTTTTGGTGTAACATATGTATCCTATATAAGTGTTAGTAAGTTTTGAAGATGAACTTGTGCCAATTTATAGGCATGCAATAGAACAAGGCTATCATTTATAGGCTGTCAGCTCACTGGCCTTCTCTTCTCTACTCCGTTAATCAAACAGTGGAAAGTTCAGTGTCTGTCACATGGAGGCAATAAATCAGAAACCTAAAATACATAAGCTTTTGGGGGGGGGGATTTTAAAACTCTGAGATGTCTTTCTCTTTTCTTTCATTCTAATTCAAACCCAGATTTTATTGGACCATGACACAGCTCAGTAATAGGAAGCACTGTGAATACACACACACACACACACACACACACACACACACACACACACACACACACACAGGGCTTTGCTCTCTAGAACTTTATATGTGAGAGCAGGAACTTCTAAATAATCTTCATTTGAATTATTCCATGGGTCTTGATAAAATGCAAAGGAACATGGGCAGTTTTTCTGTAGACAAACCTCTCACTAAAGTGAAAGCATCGCTCTAATCATGTGCATTCAAGGTACAAAGACCTGTCCTGTGCATGCATGAAGGCGTGGAGTAGGAGGGGTTCCTAGTCTTTCCAGTTCCTCCTGAATTATAAAGGAGACACATGACTATGACATGACTGAGGCAAAATGATCTAAATGATATGTAATGCAGTCTTGAAAATTACAGTTCTTAGAAACTATTTTTTGCCTACTGGCAAGTGATATTTGTTATCTTTCTGCCTAGGCACCACAATATTATTGAAAAGACTGCTGTTAACATTGTAAAAGTTGTGAAACATTTTCAAAACATAAACATTTTTTAAACCCTGCCCTGTGGATTTTGTAGAGCTTTGTCTACCTCACTTTATTAGTTATGCAGAAAAAAACAGAAGGTATTTCTGATGCCTACAACAGTTCTTCTAATTTGCCACTGCAATTTTTTTCTCTAAAACTCCCTTAATATGAATCAAACATGGTAGTGCACACCTTTAATCCCAGCACATGGGAGGAAGAGGCAGGTGGATCCTGTGATTTTGAAGCCAGCCAGTCAGGTTTAGAGAATAAGTTTCATGTTGGCCATGGCTACACAGATGGATATTGTTTCAACAAACAAACAAACTGGGAAGAGTTCAGTGTAATGTGTAGTTCACATGTACCATGTGCAATATTACAGCAGAAAGAAAAACATAGTTCATGTTCAGAATCTAACTTATAAAGTGATAAAGTGATGAGGGAAACTTTTGCAAAAGGCTTCCTGGTGTAGACGGACTTTTGGGTAGCTGAGCAAATGGAAGAACAAATGGCAAGTGTGAAAGACACTAATAAAGGAAAGGATGCTAATAAACAACATTTTATAGAGGATACATAAGAGTCAGAGGTAGAAATAAGCTGATACCCAATGAAGCAGGAAAATCGATGAAATCTATTTAGTTGACTGTTGAAAGACTCCGTTTAGTATCTTTGCTTACTTACAGACCTACACAGAGATGTATGAACAATTTCCTAGCTACTGTACTTGACCATCTTTTAAATTGGAACTTATTATATCACAGGCAAAAAATAGATCTCTGTCTCAACACTCCAGTGCAGAAATATGAGCCCTACTATGGAGCTGAAAGCAAGTCCCAGGCTGTCTTCTGAAAAGACAAAGCTCAAGGAACATCATGCAGAATTTATAAACTCAATTGCACTTGCGCTTTGCTTTTTCTACAGCAGAGGTCTATGTAGAACCCTATGACAGCCTGGTGCTTTGGGGAAGGGCAGGTTCATAACATGTGGAAAAGTCATTCTAATAATGTTGGTTTGAAGTAATTTCTGAAAACTCTTACACAGTTAACATTGTGTCAACAGCTACCTCAAACAAGGACTTTTAATTTGAAGAAATTTCCCCACATATCCAATGTTCATTTCCCTTTAAAGTTTTTGTTTTTTATTTTTATTTATGTGTTTTGTTTATCAGGGAGTTGTTGCATGTGGATGAGTGTACATACATATGTGGATGTGTATGCACATATGTGGGTATGAAGGCCCGATGTCAACCTTGGGTGTCATTCCTCAGTAGCATTCCATCTTATTTTCTGAGGCAGTGACCTGGGGCTCCCAGATACAGAAAGACTGAGAGACTAGTGAGTTTTAGGGACCTTCTTGTCTCCAACTCTCTAGTACTAGGTTTATGAGTGCACACTGCCTTGCATTTGTCAGGGACGTGCCTTTCTTCTGACCTATAGCCCCAGGTCACAACAGGTCCTTTCAATACCAAGAAATCTGTTGCAAAATAGAGAGGCTGCCATGCTGTGTAGGACTGTCCTTGGTCCTTTCTCTGGGATGCTGTGTATCTCTGGTGGATACTTCCTTGTCAAAAGTGAAATTCAGAAAAATAAAAAAGAGAAACCTAGGAAAGGGAAAAGGCCTGGAACTCTAGAAAATGAAATGACTAGATGATGCCAGTTTATCAGAATAAAAGTTTTTCAGCTTGAGGACAAAGAGCTCAGTACTAATTGTCCTTTCTTTTAATGATGCCAGTCTGTTCTAAATGCATCTGTGGGTCAGTATAAAATGGTGGCCTAGATGTTTACTTTATAGAAGGAAAGCTGTGAGAAATGAGCTGTTACATTAAGTAGAGGGATGTGCTAACTTGTGGTGAGAGCTGCTGGGCTAGACTATTTTTCTCTATTCTTACCTTCCTTTTATTCTATGATTTTTATGCATTTATTGATTGCTCAGGATGAACAGAAGCATGTTCAGTGTTAGCCTTTTAGAAATGTAAACTTTTCTCATAGCACCTCATGGTGACATATTTATCTGTGTGGGTTTTTTTTTTCTAATTCACACTTATTTAAGGCACCCAATTCTTAATTCTAGTTCTTCATATCTGCATGTATGGTCTTTGATTCTATATAGAAGGCTGAGGGGTTGAACAGCATATCTAGCTTAGAGTTATGAGTGGTCTTTTCTCCCTCAGCCCTTCTTAATTCTCCAACCAACAGCAAACCTGAAGGAGGAAGTAGATTCAGCCTGCTATCAGACAGTACAGTTTATTAGACTGTACTCTGGGCAATAGCATATCCAAGGACCACGTCAGTGCTACTCACAGGTGAAATAATTTGCAAAGGGAATTTTGTAGAATCCCCAAGAATTTCAGCAGCAAGGGGAAATACTTTAGAGTGGAGACTTCAGTTACATTGTCTTTCTGATTTCAAGTTGCCGCCACTATTGTAGAGTCTATTCAGAAACTTCTACAACTGGCAATGTTGAATGTAACCAAAGCCATATGTTTGCATCTTTTTGCCAAACATCTGCAGCAAATAGTTCTATTTTCCCCACAGGTAACTAGTGTATGCCACAGAATTCTATCAGTTGCTGCACCATGGCCTCAAAGTCACAGTTTGGTGACATGGGGTGGGGGTAGATGCACTACCAACTTTATGTTTTGGAGTTTTTTGTGTATTTTCAAAATATGTCTCATTTAAATATAACTTAAGGCAACTAACATATAAGAGGCCTTTGACATTTTCTCTTTTTCATATTTTGAGATTTATCTGCTGCAAAATAGGCAAATTTTAGAAAATAATTTCTTCATAAGATATATTTTTTCAAATACTTTGTCTCATGGACAACCAAATTTTTTACTTTTCAGTGTTTGTAGGAATGAGCCCTGCAAGTCATCTGGGATACTTTATAAGATTGCGTTTTTAAAATATCTTTAACCTAACTAATTTTTAATACAAATGAATACACATTAGATTTTTAAATCTATTTAATCCTGAGCCATTCTGTAAGGACAGATACCAGTAACTAGATACACTACAGTTTGCAGCCCTAGAAGACGTCAGTTGCTTAGCTTGTTTAAAACAGTAAGTTGAGTGTTGTACTGAAAAAAAAAAAAACCCCACCATTCTAAACTCAGCAGCAACAATGAATTTCAAAGCAAATGCACAGAGGTGACCACTGGTGACCAGGAAAGCCTTTATATAAATTCTTGGATTAAATGTGTTTTCTTTCAATCTATTCTAATTTTTAATAATAGAATTGAGACCACACCAGTCTTTCTGCAGTTAACCTGTGTATGCCAACTGCTTGCTCTGGCCCCTCAGAGTCACTCAATATTTTTGTTCAATTTAGTAGAAAATCTTGAAATTCATCCTAGTAAGAGAAAAAGTAAAAGAAAGAAAGCATATCAGGCTGGACCAGAAAAATACTCATTTAAAAGAACCTTAGTGAAAGACAGAGGACATGTTGGCATCTTTTACCTATAATTTGGTTGGCCACATTACAAACAGAATGAAATTGTTATACTACAAATTGCATTATTATTAATAGTTTTATGATTCATTTTTGTGGTACTAGGGATGGAAGCCAGGGCCTTATGCATGGTAGGCAAGCACTTTTCCATTGAGCTATACCCTTAGTCCTATTATGACTATTATTATTACTCTTAGCCATCAAAAAGAAAACGCCTGGGCCTGGTTTTCAATGAGCTCTAGCGAAGAAGCTGCAAGAGACAGAATGTTCTGTTGTTACCTGAGCTGTTCTGAAAGAGGCCAGCAGAAGATGTTATTAATCCCATGGCTGGCATTTTAATCACTTTTCAAAGAAACACCTATTTTTGTTTATTTTTATCATCAAGTAACAATACACAACTTCATCCCCTCTATTTGATTCAAGTGTGGGGGGAAAAAGACACTGAAAGTCAATGCAGTGCACTCAGCATCCTAGAGGGGGCCTGCTATACCAATGCTACGTGCACACATGCCCATGGTTAAATGTTTACAGTTGGCAGTTCTGACATTTTAAGTCACAAGCCTCCAACCTTCCTTGCAGGAGACTTCTGTCTCTGGCCTTTTACCTAGTGCAGGGTCCTGAAGCAGCAGCCTCTTAGCCACACATGCCTGCTCCTTGCAAGCTGCAACCAGACATGAAGCAGATGCTTTTTCAACTCAAGTCAGCAACTGTGGCTGTGTAGAGAAGAAGCAGGCAGCAAATTCTTGACAGTTGCCCAAGTAGAAGAATGGAAAAGTAGTACCACAGCTAGGGAATTCTGATTTTGTCTTTGATCGCAACTTTAAAAAATTGTTTTTGGCCCATTCTTCTGTGCTCTTGGTAGAGAAAGAGTTCTGGAGCTTTCCACCTGCTTAGTTCCCTTTGTTTGCCACACACCAACCTAAAACAAAAGATCCTGGAAGCAGTCATGCTGGTGAACAAAGCTCTTTCTAAATCCTGAAAGTAATGGCTTTCTGTCTAATGCCCTATCGTGTTATGTATTTATTAGCAATACATTTTCCATTTATTTTCTCAAAGATTGCCAATAAAGAACGGAAACACATAAGGGAGTAGCTGTAAAGCCTCTGAGTTCCCTAATGTCAAACTCATTAGCATCCGAATAAGCACACAGCAGCACGTCATCTGCACAATCGCAATTTTTTACTACTTTTAATAGCGTTTCTCAAAGGGCTCATTTTCAACTTTCTTCAGTGGTTAGTTGGGTCTCCTGGGAGAAGGAGCTTCCTGACGCTCACAGCTTTTACTCTGCAACCTAGCCGTTTGCTGTCAGATGCGTCAGCCCTCTGCCCTAACCCCATCTGCTGTGGCTTCCCTCCCTGGAGACTAGAACGGAGGCAGCACAGCTGAGATCTGCTTGAGAAGTGTGCAGAGGGTGCTGAGAAAAGATAAGTTTAGGAATATGATTTGACACGCAAAGACCCAGGATGTGGAAGCAGGGGCTCACTGGGTCTGTCACTAAAGTTCCACCCAGCTCCTCTGTGGAAGCCTACCACAGTCAAACAGCAATCTCCCATTGCAACCTGGGTTCCTCTTTTACTACATTTTCATGATACCTTTAAACACTTTTATTAAATGTCAATCCTTAGGTTTTAAAAATTATTTGCCACTCTTTAGTTGTTTTGTATGTTCCTTTAAAAAACCCAAAACAACTTTTTCCCAACTTAAACACATCATAGCCCATGGGGAAAGCACACTGTTCCGACAGTTAGACAGTTACCGCTAGGCCTGGAGGCTTCACCAAGGACCAAGGACTCCCAGCACTACTACTTCAACCTGCTATCATGCATGCACTTTCCTGGAAGTCCCTGCTTTTCTGAAACAGCAACCTTAAAAGGTGAAATTACATGGCAACCAAGGTGTGGCAGGTTAGTAGTCCACACAGTGTCTTTTTAATTAATGACTCAGAGGTTCAGATATCTTAGCTCCATGAAGTCATCAGCAAGTATTCCATTCCTGACTTCCCATTTTAAAAATAATTAGAGGATCTCAGGCCTTAAAGAACTGCTTCATGGATGACTACCTGCTTCTGCAAACCTATGTTGCAGTGTGATGAATCTGTTACATGATTTAAAAGAAAAGAAATACACAACATTTGATATGATATTTTGTTCTTATAGAAGAACGGACCAAGTGTTATGATCTTTATGTCAACTTTGTCCTTCAAACAGAAAATCATAGTCATACTTACAGTTCAAAATGAAGTAATAGTTATTAAATCTCCCAAACTAAACGTAAGGTGAAAAGTTTGGCAAAGGGGCAAATGAATTTCTCAAGCTGTATGTGTACTATGCACAACTTCTGGTTTCATGTGAACTCAATGTGATTTGCCAATGTGTTGTAACTGACATGATCGCTCTACCACTATCCATGCAATATAACATTAACTTACCAACACCATCGATGGTGTTGAGCTCACTACCACCACCAATGGGTATAGCATAAAACAATCTTCCCTGCCAATGTGTTCTAATTACCATGGCCTCACCCCCACCATCAATGTGCCATAACTAACACGAGTTCACCTCCCTGCCAATGTTCTTGTCGTGTTTGCCTACTGGTGAAAGCAGCCTGCTCTGTAGAGTCAGGAAATGCAGGTCCGACAGTTCTCCCAGAAGCCTGGAAAGTTAAATATGGTCTCCAAAGACTCCAAAGTCTGGAAAGATTTATTACCTTAACAAGTCCACATAAAAATACTAGCATATTTTCTTTTGTATCACTGTGTCTGAGGGCTGCTTTGACAGCTTCTACAGTTGCACTGTCCAGTCTACTGTTCCAACTTTTAACAGCTTCACAGATTATTACTATTCTTTGGAATACAAGTTCTTTGCAGTTCTAAATAACAAGATATATTTCATATTAATCAATATAATGATTTAAGTTACAGCTGAAATTTGTATAATGATATACTATTATATCATAAACATATAAACACTTGCATTGTTAATATCACAGACTAGCATGCTGGTGTAGATATTAATAATATGTATATATAATACTGATGGCTACCTGAAAACACAAGGTGACTCTTCAGTTTCCATTTGTCATTTCACGTCTCATAATTCCTGTTAACATTTATATTTATCTCTCTATTTTTTCAGTTCTAGTCAATAAGCATCAGAGCAGTTTTTTTCCATGATAGCACACAATTCTCTATTTAGGAGATGATGCGTCCAATTTTTGTGAGTCTGTTGCCACATAATAGTTATGTTGTTGAAAACAAATTTCTTCTGCTGAGCTCTCCAGGTTGGTATTAGATACTACACTTTGTTTTCTGGAACAAATGAATATAAGTATGAGTTTAATTCAAGATTTTTAGGCGAATAAAAGTGCTTCTTGCTGTCCAGAAGCTTTCCTTTACAGGTGGTCCACAGTCAGGTGTCTGATTAGAGCGGCAGTAAGAACAATAGCGTCTATGAGCCTGGCACATTCCAGGTGGAGACACAGTCCTACTGCAACATGACACAGTGGGGTCACTTAGTTTTAGGGAGGACATTTCCAATTTTACCTTATTGGATATTCAATTAGATTTTATATTATTTACCCAAATGCCTTTCATCATCCACTTGTAATACTTTATGTTTTTCTCACTTATCACTAAAAATCAAATATAATCCAAACTTCAATACAGTTGGTCATTTTAAAAGAATAAAGTAGTATTTATCAACCAGTGTACTAATTATCATTGAGGGATTTAGTTGATTTTTTTAGTGGTCCAGCTTTTGAATCTCTATCCTACAGAACATTTCAAAAAAAATCTTGCGTGCAAAGAGTTCGACAGCCACTTTGATTTGCTTGCAGAACAGGTCATTTTTGCTTAGAGGCTGAAGTCATGTAGAGGATGGAAATGACTGTGGCTTCTACAGTCCACAGACAAAGTGCTTACACTTACACTAGTAGGTATTCTAATATTGATCTATGTCCTGCTAGTTCCTTTAAAAAACAACAATGCCTTCTCCTTAAAGCCGGACACAATTCCAGGACCTTAGAGAAGACCTCTATCTCTCCCTCAAGATGATTTAACTTTTCACCTGATTGAAGCAACGAAATAGCCCTGAAAGATACTTAAAGCCATGTGGTAATTAACATAACTGCATTTAGACGCCATTCATGACTGATAATTCCAACACCTTGTGGGAAAAAAAGTTGCATGCTGTAAACATTATAAACATATTCAAATAAGCTTAACACAATCTGCCATGCTTATTTCAGCCTAGATCATGGACCAGCGAAATGGTTAATGCAAATGGATTTATAATTTGCTTTGGGGGGCCAGTTTCTTCTCCTTATTTATTAGCCCAGCTGATGGGGCCGATTTGATGAGCCACTTCTGGAATAATTGAGTCATCACACAAAGAAGGCTGCTAGCATTCAGAGTGGTTTTATCAGCAGCAAGCAGGCCTGATTACTGACAATTACACTCTGATCCGGTGATGGAGGAGAAAGAGCCAACGAGTGGGAAATGTCCGTGTTTCTATCCAGGAATAATTTCTACATTCATTTTACATGCTAAGTGTTTCCTATCTCTGCATAATAAACTGTAAACAGGAATAGATGGCACAATGTCCCTTAATATTTCCTGGTAATGAAGACACAAATGTACAGTGAATGCTGATAAATATAGATGAAACATAAGCTATTCTCCCAGTCTGTATTGTTACCTTTAAAACAAATGCATTTTTGTGGTAAAAGCATAATCATAGCTAATGCAAAAAAATGACAGAAGATTGAAACTGTCCTTGTAACTACATAGAAACTTTGCAAAAGTCCTGTTAATCACAACTGCTTTAAAGACTGGTAAGCTGAAGGTTGAGAGTCTAGAAACCCTATCATTCTATGTCTCAACTGGAAACTGAAAAGCTCCTAGGGTTAGATGCAGCAGAGGACAGTATGACAATGACCTCCATCCACACTCAGAGAAAACAATGATGGCAGTGTTGAGGACACCTTCACTAGTATGGATTTCAAGTTCCCTTCTGTAAGGCATTCCACCAAGACACATCTGATTGTGAATAATAAAGTTGCCCATGGCCCCTGATCTGCCATGAGCAATGAGCTACTACCTTCCTCAAGCAGCTTTTAGCCAACTTGTTTATGATATAGCTTATCAACAAAGTACTGTAGACAAAAATGTATCTGACAGCTGCCTGTTAAGCCAGTCTTTCCTCTGACTCAGAATTGAGTTTCAAATGCCCAGAGTACAGGAAAGTTGATATTTCATAATGTGCTGCCTTAGATTTTAGTGGAAACACTCTAATTTCTTATAATATCAAGAGTTTATTCTTTTAAAAAACCAATCAGATGTGAACCATAAATAATGAGAACCTGCCTGGGTCTGTTTGCTTAATCTTTTCTTTAAAGCCCCTTCCTGGCTTCCAAAGAAATAAAGTTATTCTCTGTTCTATGTGGTAACTATGGAAACCATGTTTTGTTACACTAAGCACTTCATTTCAAAGCTTGTGTTACAACTAAATATGCTATTTTGAGTAAATCTATACTAAACATCCTTATAATGTCAAAACACTTTTAATGGAGTTCAAAGAACACTTGTTGATTAAAAAGCAAGGCTTTTCATTATGCAAAGGGAATTTTAATTCTTTAGGCTATTTCATTATATATATATATATATATATATATATATATATATATATATATATGGTTACACATTATTTTTGGTATCCTTGGACATTTTCCACTTTGCTTACCAATTTTAAGAAGTTCTTTAAAATATTTTCAGCAAGTCTGATATTTTATTAATAGTAAATGTTTGGTTTTCATTAACATCTTCACAATAGTCTTTAAGTATGAATTAAGATGAAAAACTATAGCCATTTGCCTTCATTGTCTGATGATGAAAATGGAATGGGAGAAGTCTACTGAAGTCTAAAAGGAAAATGGCATAACTCCTTGTTGTCGAGGCTAATGAACTAATGGATTTTGGAGAAATAATCCTTGAAATTTTATTATCCTTATAAAGTAGAATCTTTAATATAGATTATTTTCACATAAGTATTTTTCTCTTAAAATATACTACCAATGGATCAATATATAGTTACTGGGTAGCGATATATATTTGCCTCATAAGAAACAAAGGGTATAGACTGATATTTAAAGTACAACTCTTGTCCTCAACAGCACAAACCAGCAAGCCTAGATCCTGATGTGATGTGGAATATCCTAAGAGAGAAGGGGACAGAGGAAAAAGTGTATATGAGGGTAGCCCAGACAAGTCCTAATGACTGTGATTCCTGAGACATTCAGAGAACTCTAAAGAAAATAAGCAAATGTTCTCAGAGATCCCTGAAAGATGCCAGTGGTCAAACTGGCTTGGTCAGTGGGTTAAAGCTACATTTTTATGGACTTGCAAAAGGGTCAAAGACGGTAGATGGTTAAACTAACTAGCTGAAATTAAATGTCTTGAATTTGTTGATTTTACTTGTAACTCTCCATGAACCTTCTTCCTTCAGGATAAGAACTGCAAAAGCTGCCCCCAGTCGTGATTAACAGCATCCCCCAGATTCTTGTAGTGGAAGGGAATGTTGATGGCCCGCCCACTTTGATGATGAGGTTCTGCCTTGCATTCTACTTACTCATGACTTTCTGCTTTTACTAAGGCTTGGGTAGGCCCACGGAAGGAGCAATGTGTCACCTAGGAACAATTTTATGGCTATGGGATGTGCTCAGTACATTACTGCTGAAGTAAGCCCAAAATAATCATTTTCAGATTCTTGAGAATATAGGTTATTAATTGATTTAAATAAATCCCAGGCACTCAGCATCTGGGATATTATAGGTTTGGTCAGTTTTGTTGCTTTGCCAGCTACAGAAAATTGACAGGGTTTGCTTATTTATTATGAGATAAGGTCTTGCTGTGTATCCCAGAAGACCTCAGATTCAGTTACTGAGATTAGAGTTCTGAGCCACCATACCCAGCATTGGTTATTTCTTATGTGTTAAAATGTTTCTCCAATGCAAAGAAGACACCTTGTGAATTGTAACAGATCTATGCCAGATTTTTACCCAGTGTCAACTTTTTACTTCATTTATATGATAATTACATAACCTTATTTGGTTGTTCTTGGGAAATAAAAGTGAAATCTGAAAGGAAATACATTTAGTCAGATTTTGCAAAATGACATCTAGGAGAGCTGCTGACCCATTTCAGCTCCATGAGACTTCATTCTTAGAGTCTGCTTTTTCTCACTCAAAATTTGCCAAGGTCCTGACCATTGGGCTCCTATAGTTTACTTTAAGTGAGACATGGCCATGTACTCAAAATTGAGTTTGATATCACAGAGAAAAAAGAAACTAACCATTTCTAGGAGGAAAGACAAAACATATCTAGTAATTTTACCAACAGTAAAAGGAGATCAAATTTACTAAGCAAATGTCTATCATCTTTCCTGGAGTCTTATCAGGAAGCATACAGTGTCATAGACACTATAATGCCTAATATCCCTTCATCATGATGTACCTGTGGGAAGTCCATATTACCAATTTACACACAAAGACAGGGCAGTCCAGTATGTTCCCTACAAGCTTCTTTATCACACAGTTGACAAGTTGTTGATATAGCAGCCTCTGCTTATTTTTTGTAGGTTGCTGAGCTTTTGAAACAGAGACCCAGGCTACTGCTCTCTCAGATAGTCCGTTATTCTTACCCTAGCTCATGGCCACTCAAGCTCACTGAAGAAGTCAATAAAACATGCATTCCTTTGTTATTATTTTTCAGTGACACAACTACTATATTTATAGAAATACAATATGTTGCATTTTTGAAAAGGAAAAAGTATTACAAAATGGAAGATAAAGTCGTTGTGTATCAAGAATTATCATTTATATCCCCAAATAAGAAATCCTACAGTATCAATATTGGCTTCCCTATAATTTGTTTCATTCAGAAATAGAATAGTCTTCCTAGGATTTATATTACTTGCTCTAAAATATATCCTACCTATTGGTTGGCTCACTCTATTACTTTTCTATTATTTCTTTAACAAATATTAATAAGCTTAATAGCTTTAAAGAGAGACCAATTATTATTCTATAGTTGTGGAGGCCCCAGGGTCTTTTTATGGTCTTATCAGTGTGAAACCAAGTCAAGCTACGCTGTAAGGGACAATCAATTTCTTCACCGACCTGGCTTGATAGAGTTCAGTTCCTTATTCTTGACAACATGAAGCCGTAAGATGACAATGAGAGTCATTCCTGCCTCTAGAGGTTGATGCTTTCCTTAACTATGCCCCTTCATCTTCAAAGCTGGCAATGTAGTTTGATTGAACATTATTATCCAACTCTACCTCCCTGAGTAACTCTACTGCTCTTTCCATAAGACCCATGGTCAGTCAGTCCTTCCTTTATAGTCCAAGATATTCTTCCCATCTCAAAGTTCTTAACTAAGTCATATCACCTTTGTTATGCAAGAAACCATGTCCACCAATTTCAGACACTTCTTTAGGAGGGAGGCAATTGTCCTGTAAGCCAAAATTCCTAGTCACCTATGAAGTCTTAACATTTTAGTACTAGTGCACCTT
Source organism: Uromys caudimaculatus (assembly GCA_028551405.1). Classification (NCBI taxonomy): domain Eukaryota; kingdom Metazoa; phylum Chordata; class Mammalia; order Rodentia; family Muridae; genus Uromys; species Uromys caudimaculatus. Next base: position 27,311,969 of record CM052702.1, on the reverse strand, counting down.
ATTATCATACACGTTATGCCACAGATCTTGGTACCAATATTAATAAATACCAACATCATTATTGGTCCTCTAAAATCAACTTTCTTAACTTCTCATGTATTTTGGAAGGGCACAGAAGTTGGAGATGCATTATGGAGGAGAATTTTAATTTTAAATAGGCTTCACTTACCTTCTCTAGCAGCTATTGAATTTGAACAGAAGAGATGTCATTGCTACAGAGGGAGCATCATTAGAGACGACATGGAAAGAAGAAAAGAGAAAAGTTAATTAAATAGCAATTATCTACCATTTATTTATTGCATAAAACAGTCCTTTAGAGCAAAGAGCAGTGGTTCTCAACCTATGGGTCTCAACTCTTTTGGCAAACTCTATCTCCAAAAAATTTACAATCCAAACTAAACAACAGTAGCAAAATTACAGTTATGAAGTAGCAATGAAAATAATTTTAAGATGGGGGAGTCAATACAACATGAGAAACTGTATTAAAGGGTTGCAGCAGGAGGAAGGATGAGAACCACTGCTTTAGAGTAATATGAGAACAGAGTATAAGAATATGAGTCTGGGTAGTATCACATTCAATAACCAGACACATTATTTTAAAGACTATCCTACAACAATAAAAACAAGTGCCCACTATTAAGAGAAGACATTGTTTATATTTGAGACCTTTCTACCTAAGTACTTTTGAGGACCTTTTCTAGGAGCACACCTGAGAGGGGAAATGAATTATCAACGATAGTCTTTTAAAAAAGAATCAGTGGTTTAACACTAATTTCTAATCAGATCCTACAGAAAGGAACAGCCCGCATGGCAGCTGTACTTTTCCCAGGGTTAATTACCTTTCACTGCTCTCTACTAATGAGTCAGCTGTTCCTGCCACCACACTCTACCCTGGTTCATCTGGAGCTGGAGCTGTGGACAAACACAGCAGTGACAGACCTATTTACATATGGGGGTGTTGTAAAGATTTCAAAAGGGTTTTTTGTTTTCTTTTATAAATCCTTTACTGCTCATATGTCTCCATGATAAAATTATTTTTGACAAATAAGGTTTTATTTGATCAGTGACTTTTCCGCCTGAAACCAGGGTTCATTCCTGATAGATATGTAACAGTAAAAGCCATGGAAGGAGGTGAACTTCATTGCTCCCCTCAAACGCTTGTGCCATTTGTTCTTTAGTACCACAGCATGGCAAAACTCCCACTGCAGTGGGAGACAAATAACCTGTGGTTTGTACAGCTTTCTTCACTTTTCCAAAGATTTCTTTAGAGCAGTTATATTACTGAAAATTAAATTCAAAGGTAGAAAAGAGATTAAGAGAGAAGGATGCCCGGTATAGCTTTGAGAGTGCAAAGTAAATTAAAAAATTAAGAGACTTGAAGATTATGTCTGTGTCAAGAACACTGTTGGATACTCTATCATCGCTAGACAGAACACATACACACACACTATGCATATACACATGTATGTTGATCTAGTTATACATATGCCTACAGCCTATAGATGATTTACTACCTGATTACAGGTCTTTTACCCAAATAACTGTTCTCTTTCCATCATATGATATTGACACAGTGAGTCCTTATATAATTTGTACGGTTTTTAGTGAAAAAGTTATAAATCTCTTTTGCTTTTATAATCCAGAGGAGGCTGAGGGGCTAGCCAAACAGTAAAGTAGCATGGAGTTCTATTTAAACATACTCCAATTGCCTCTGAATAAAAGACCCTCTTCTACTGGAAACTTCCAGGCCCCAACTCCCAAACTCTTAGACTTTCATACACACAGAGACCACCTATGGATTTTGCTAATAGGCAGGGTCTACTGTGGACACTGCAAGGTCTGGCTTGACATCATAAAGTGCTCACAAAGTGCCAAGTGCCCCTCGTTAGTCCATCGACTGACTGATAGCAAAGTAATGAACGAAGCAGTGGTTCTTTTTAAAAAAAATAAAATAAACAAAAAAATAATTTTTTTTTTTACTTATTCACTTTACATACCACTCACTGTCCCCCTCTCTGTCATCTTTCCCACAATCTTTCCCCATTAACCCCCCTTCTCTTCTGAGTGGGTGGGGGCCCCCTGAATCTCCCCCCACACCCTGGCACTTCAAGACTCGGGGAGGCTAGGCACTTCCTCTCCCACTGAGGGCAGACAAGGCAGCCCAGCTAGAAGAACATATCCCACATAGAGCAACTCCACAGGAAGACCAACAGAATCAAATAATCTGGACCTTTGGGGCTTACAGAGACTGAAGCACCAACCAAAGAAATACACAGGCTGGACTTAGGCCTCCCCATGGATATGTAACAGTTGTTCAGCTTGGTCTTCATGTGGATTCCAAACAACTGGAGCAGGAGCAGTAAGTAGTTCTTAATCATTAGCCTGCATCAGAGTTACGCAGAGGCTTGATTCAGGTCAGAGGACTGATTCCAGTTACAGAGGGGGACCTGACCTGAGAATCTGTACTTCTAACAACTTCTTGGATGTTGATAATGCTGATCATTGGAGACTGCACTTTGTGAACCACTGCCTTAAATACTCATTATTAAAGATACCAAAAGCCCCAAACTCAAAAGCTAACAAATGCCCACATGGAACAGACAAGCATGCCCTCTTCATTTCAGAGCCATTTGTTTGCTCTAGAACTAATACATCATGATGGAAAGGAATAGATAAAATCTGAATGTTCTGTCCCAACACTGAAGCACATCCTGAAAAACACTTTATAAATTATTGAACTTGCTCCTCCTTTCAGATGAAGCCATTCAGACCAAGAAAGACATAGTAATTATGTGCTTCATTACAGGTGTGATTATCAAATATAAGCACACAAATTACAAATAGAAGATTTTGTACAATATTGAAATTTTCAAAAAGCAAATAAAATATGTGAATAAATTAATTACAAATTACAAAATAAAGACAAATTAAAATGTCAAGCAATGATACAAATTCCTTGAGACATTCAGGGTTAGCAGCCTAGTAAATTCTTCTAAATGGCAGTAGATTACTGATGTGAGAAGTGTTCTGCACTGTTGATTACCGCTGCTTTGAAGGACACATTAGCCTAGAGACTTCTGGGAGGATGGAAAAACTTGTTTTAAATTAAAAAAAAAACATATTTGATTTTCCTTCATGTAGACAGCACAGTGTCAGAGCCCTGACCATGGCATTCTGCAACAGTGTTAGAAAGAGGGGAGTAATAAGATACATTAGAGCAAAATGTCTTCCTGGTGTGTTTTATTAAGGAAATGAAGATTGGCTCTCAAAACAGGAGACCATCATTAAAGCCAAAGCAAAAGCTTTAGCACTGATCTCTCCAGGATAGGGAAGATTTCCCTGGACATGAACTTATACATCGGTACTTCAATAAGCTCAGAGAATAGGGCTCCATGCATGCAGGTTCAGTAAACACATGATAAAGATCTTAAAGGTATCAATATTACTTCTGGTTATTCGGTACCATTGTCCCACAGAAAGAATAGAGAATGTCAATCTCATATAACTATGAGGACAATAAAATCACAAATAAGGAATTCACTTACTATCTGTGTAACTAATGTTCTGGGTATAGAATTGCATTGTCTAGGTAAGCCATTGACTTATATACCAACATCTTTTAGCGCCTATTCTCCTGTAGATGAGAAGCCAGTCAAAGCTCAAGTCCTCTGCAAATGGCATGCTTATAGGCTCTGCTGCCATTGTGATAGGGAAGATAATCCTGTCATACAGATCAAAGTGACAATCAAATAAAGATCTTTGAGATGCAGTTATTAGATTCACTTATTGATGCCTTAGAAGAACTACCTGACTGGTTTGATTAAAACAAAAAAAAAAAAAAAAGAAAACAAAACAAAACCCTAAGTCCCAGAACTACAAATGTAAAGTTTGAGAGAAAACAAAAAAGTGACAGATTTTGGCCATGTTAAATATTTTTCTGGAAAGGAGGTGCAAGAATAAAATTCTTTAGAACTATGGAAATCCTGACCTTAAAATATGATTTATGTAATGTTTCTTCATAGTTCTACAAATTTTAAAGGCAGATAAACAATGCCATAGGATGAGAGTGCAAAGGAGCCCTAACTGACACCCCTCCTTATATAGATCTTAAGAGTTATAATGAATCTGACTATACAAATGTGGTCGTTTGAACCTCCAGGTTTGCTGCTTCATGTGATTTCTCAGAGGTCAGTTCAGCTCAGTTCATGCTGGTTCTATCGTTTATCCAACCGCATCATCAAGCAATGGACTTTTGCCAAATCAGCATTATTAGTGCTGGTAGATACTTACCTTTTCCATTTCTTAAAAAATATTGTTTATTGCTAAATGAGAATTATACACATTATGGGTATAAAGTTTAATTATCAAATCAACCTAATTAACATATCTATACCACTCCAAATATTTATCAGTTATTCATCTACTCTAACAGAGATATTGGACCTTTGGCCATCTCTCCTTCTATCCCATCTCCAACATAACCAATATTCAGCTGTCTGACTCTACGTCTTTAATTCTTCTTGGTTTTCTATCACATGAAAGTTCTGCAAACAAGTATACAGAAGTAAAATGCCTCCAAAGTGTGGAATCCCTGCTCTTAAAGATCTAATCTATTTGATTTGTTTACTAAGTTGGCAAGAATACTCATGAAAATAACACCTTACTGCAGTTAGCTAGAAAGGTTTCCTTTCATCTCCTTAGCTCTTCCTTTTCCCCATCCTACTCCTAGCTCTGTGTCTCTGTGACAAACCTCACCTGCCCTCTCCCAGCTCCACCTGCTCTTTTTAGACTGGAAGCTCCTGTAAGCAAGGAGGAGCAACTCTACCTCCTCTCCAGGAGCAAGCATTCAGCCAGAGTGATGTCATTTGAATGAGAACCAATCTATCAAATTAATAAGATAAGGGGACTCCAGGATAAGGTCACTGTCACTGTGGTATATATTTTAGGAAAATAATATATTAAATCAACAAACTAAATATTTACAGATGAAACAAACTCCCACAGGATGCAGCAAAAGTGGTGAGCATAAAGGGGTACTAGATAACATGATGAATAAACTCAGTTAATATCTAGAAAGCAAAGAGAATCTCTTTAGTTTTTGTTTATTTTGTTTTTGAGACATCTCATTGTTTAGCCCAGGCTGTCTTGAAACACACTATGTAGTCTAGACTGGCCTCAAACTCAACAATTTTTCAGTCTTGAACTCTTGAGTGTTGGGATAATAGATAATGAGCCACTATATCTAGGTGGGAAAGAATATCATGCACAATTTATTAATAAACTGATATCCACTTTACAAATAAACAAAAGTAGGGCCTGGTTAATGACTTGCTAGATTAAATGCTTTCCATGAACGTATGAAGACCTGAGTTTAGATCCCCAGCACTTATGTGAAAGGTAGGTTCAGTCACATATGCCTGTCATCCTAGACTTGTAGAGGCAGAGACAGGCAAACCTTGGAGGCTTGCTGGATGGTCATACTAACCAAAATAGGTTCAGTAAGAGACACTGTCTCAAAACAAACAAAACAACAACACAACAACGACAACAGCAACAACAAAGGAAAACAAAGACGAGAGTGACAGAGGAAGACATCCAATCTCAACCTCTGGACTTAACATGTGCATGCATGGATGAGTGTTTCTCTCCACACATGTACACATATGCATCATTCTCTCGAGCACAAAGATGAGAACAAAAATATAAAACGTATGCATAACACTAATACACTCTTCATTACAAAAAACCAGTAGCTTGGACACACAGGGAGAAGGCAGTAACTTTTAGTGACTATCATTTTAGGCCAATCATATTGAACTGGGAGTGGGACTACATGTTTAAATGATTCTGAAAACTAAACTGGGTACATCCAGAAAAATAAGGGGTAAAATAAAAGGAGAGTAGAAAAAGACGACTATTTTTACTTAATCATACAAATGGATTTACTTCAAAACACTGATTCCAAATGAGATAATGGTAGCTTCCAGTCTTATACACGAACAATAACTCAGACACTGGACCAAATTCTTCAGGAATTGACACTGTTTAGTTTATGGTGAATGAACTCACTGTAAGAGTTCTTATAGAAAGCTTCCTGGTGCTACCATTCTTCATTCTGCATTTTTCTGGCTAAGAAGCAGTTGGAATCTATCATCTACATGTCTTTTATCAAATCCCAGACCCAGGATGGGGTCACTCAGAGAAGGAGAATGTTAATGGTTCAATGAGAACAGTTATAGCTTGGATGGGACATAAGAAAACCAATAGTAAATAGCACAATGAAATTGTAGTAGGAGTCACAAAACCAGTATGCTGGGGAAGACATGGAAGGTGAGCTGGGGGTTCCTTTATGGTGACTAGACACTATGAACCCTGTCTTGGGACAGCAGAGTTAGAATGAGGATGGTTTTTGCCTACAAAACAAACAAACAAACAAACAAACAAACAAACAAAAAAAACAACAACAAAAAAAAACAGCAGCCTTACATGAGATCTGATTCTGGTACATGTATGTACTTTGTGGTCTCTGAAATGCTCTTAAATCTTTCACATTTTGTGTGGGATAATAATAGGAACTTGTCCAGGACAGCCAGGGCTATACAGAGAAACCCTGTCTTGAAAAACCACAAAAATAATAATAATAATAATAATAATAATAATAATAATAATAATAATAGGAACTTGTTCTAGACCATGAGCACACAAAGCCATGATGCACTGTAGACACAGTGGACTCCAGGACCATGGAGGACAGTTCCTGAGTAGAGTCCACAGGTGTGTGCTCCAAGTTGCCACAGTGTTGATAAGAGGCCTTACATCTTTGGAGATGTTCTTCAAGAGAATAGGAGACAGACTGGGGACACCAAAGAGAAAAGAAAAGGAGGAAGGTTATAGAAGGTAAAGGAGGACATAAATGTGATCAAAGTACATCATTGTGCACGTGCAGAAAAGTCAAAATGAAACTTCGTACTTTATAAACTTACAATTTAAACAGAAAATGCATATGAACGTAGCTGGGAAATTCATTAATACACATTTTAAAATATTTGCCAATTGTTATTTTGTCTTAGAACTTGATATAAATACATTGTGCATATTTACTCTACATATACAGTGATATCAATCAGAAATTAGTCATTATTTTCACCACTAAAGTGAAACGTAGCCAGAAAACCTACATATTTGACTAGTCAGTATCTCAGAACTCCTGGGACTGGCCTCTTGCTCCAAGATCCAGGTTCTCTACTCTCACAGTCTTTAGCATCGTGAGAAGGATGATAGAGATGCAGGAATGAACAGCACTGAAACAATGCTCCCACTGAGGGATAATATCCAAATCCAGGGTAAATTAACACACAGCCCAGATTAAATTAAATAATAAGTGCTATAGAAAAATAATATCAAGGAATCAAATCAAGTTTGTTGATTTGAGAGAGTAAAGAATCACATGTATCAATGATGGGGAGATAGCTCAATCAGTAAAATGCTTGCTTTTTAAGCACGTGGTCCTGAAATCAAACTCTAGAATCCACATTTAAAAACAAACAAACAAACAAACAAACAAACAGAATACAGGGTATGGCAGAGTGTTTGTTATCCCAATGCTGGTGAAGTTGAGGCAGGCAGAATATCTGTGCTAGCCTGTATGTCAAGCACCAGGTCAGCAAGAGACCCTGTTTCAAGTGTAAGGTGGTTGGCACCTGAGGAATGGCACCCAAGTTTTCATCGGGACCCACAGGCATACATACACAAGGTCAAACACACTCTCTGTGCTGCTGTGCATACACACAGGGAAAGAGAAACACAGAGCCAGAGAGATATGACAGAGGGTAAGAGCCATATGTCAGTGTATAAACATCTACAATCCATGTATCTATAATATATTGTAAATGATTATAACCCAATAACAAAGTTAGCCCAATTAAAATTGATAAAGGAGGGCAAGAAAGAGTAGAAATATGAATAATCAAGGAAGAGTGTGTGTTTAGAAATGTCATAATGTACAATTAAGATGTAATAGTTATAATCAAAAAAATGTTTGAAATGCATCTAAAATTTCTAAGTGGAGAAAAGAATTGTACAAACATTTCCCCCAAAATAATATACATGTGACACAATAGCACACAAAGTGACATTCAGCATCATTAGTTGCGGAGAAAATACAACTTGAAAACAAAAAAGAGATGATACTTTACACCCACATGAATTAAAAAGTAAGATAAAGTAAGAAATGTGGCAAGGATGTGAAAAAGCGTGTGCATTGCTGGTAAGAAGGTAAAATGGTCCAAGCATACCTGGTATTACCTCAAGTAGGCAAGTACAGAGTAACCTCCAATTCCACGATGTAACTATGAGCTACATGCATGAGAATAAAACCACATATCCACACAAATTATACTGGAGTGTTCTTAGCAGCATAATTCACAATAGCCAACATGTAGACACAATCCAAGATGCTATCAATTAATCAATAAAATAGGGAAGTAGTAAATTTAATCACTGGAATCACTTTTATTTGCCAATAAGTGTAAATAAAATACTGATATGTGCTGAAATCAAGACAAGCCTTGAAAATATTGGTAAGAAAGGTGAATGAACGAAGAAAGACATGAAACCCACAAATGGTGTGATTTCAGTTCCATGAAATGTTCAGAAGAGACATCTCAACAGACATACAGAGTGGATTCCTGGCTATGTAGAACTGGAAGAAAAGGTTTTGAAGGATGCTAAGTAAGAAGGACAAAAGGCTTTTGGGGAAAACAGAAACTGTTCTAAAATGAGCATTGATGATGGATGTACAACTTAGCACACACTAAAGGCTACCCAAGTCACTATAAATGAAAAAAGTGCATAGTATACAAATTAGATCCCTCTGTTTATCTGTTTAAAGCCATATAGACCATTTAAAAGCTTGCCTTCTTAAAAAGCACGGTAAGAAGTTGTTAAACTGATTTAAACAGAGGTATAAAGCAGGGAAGCCAGCTTGTAGACTGCACATAAACAGGGCACAAGGAGGTAGATGTTAACCATGAAGAGAAAACTAGCAAACCTTTTGTTTTGTCTCTGGTACCAAACAAAAGTATGAGGTGACATGATTTGAAGAAAAGTCATACATCTGCTGCCTGCTGGGATCTAGGTCTCTGGTCACTTTCCTCCACAGATGCGAACTCTGGAGAGAAGTCAGTCTCATCATTTTGCTACCCCTTCCTGTAGATGGCTGCAGCCGAAGGAACATTATCCACTTTCCTTTAACCCACCCACCTAACTGCTTCCATCTTTTATGATAGCTTACTTCCTAGAGGACATTCACACACTCTTCTAGGTCTCTTTGTCTCTCTTATTAGGTAGATGCCTTAATTTTAATCTCATTCTATAAATGTAGTAGGCATAAAAGCTGGCATGCTAAAGGGACTCACAGCCAAAGACTTGAATTTTATACTGGGTCAACAAAATTGTGCAGGCAGCTTTGCATTGGTCAAGACTGAATGGTGCTACCCATCCTGTACTTACTACACATCTCCCTGAATCTGTGCTTTCTTCTGGCTGGATGCAGAGGAAGCGACATCCTCCTTCTGTGTTGGAATGGGCTCTCCAAGATGCGTCTTTGCATTTGTGCCCTGCCACCTCCACGTATCCTATCTTTCAAATTCTTATCATTCTGTTGCATCTCCACATATATTCCTCTCTCCAGTCTATATTGTGTCCATGCTCCTCAGAGTCAAACCTACTGAAATACCATGAAATTTTCTTTTTCTTACCCAACTTTTCCTAAACATAGACATCTGACTTCCATTGATGATGCTTTGGTTGTTGCCATCAGTGATTTCTCTGACAGAGCTAACAGGGTTTTCAGTATTTTCTGAACAGTCAACATTATTGTCCAGCTGACAAAAACATGTCTCTATCTTTTCTCCTAATCCCCCAGTTTTTCTGTGGTACTCTTTAAGTTCTTCCCTTGGTAAGCCCCCTTTCTCAATCTTTCTATTCATAGTTGGTCCTATAGTTTCAGTCTGGGCTCTTTTCTCATTGTCAATGTTCTCCTTAAGAACCACATTTAAATGTCCTCTCTCCATCCTGGATCTCAGTCTTGACCTTCACCTACTCACCATCGGGACCAGTTGTCTAAAACGCAATACTCCTCAAAGAGATCAATACTGTTCCCTGAACACTCTCCTTTCTGAATATCTTGTCTTGATTCATCATTCGAATGGTTGTCCAAGGCTGTCATTTCTACTTGGGATCAAATCCCCAGTTTCCAGATACTAGGTACGTAGTATACATTGACCTATACCTGTAGTATTCACTTATTAATCTTTTCTAGTTCTCAAGTCCTGGGTTTTTTGTGTCTTCCACACAACACAAGTCCTACTATATTCTACTCACCATGACTTCTCTTCTACTATCCTCACTGCTTAACAAGTTAGTCAAACACAGCAGATTCTCAATGAGTCTGTTGAATGTATAGATTCAATGTTGCTTAAGCGCTTTCTATACAAGATCTTCCATGATGCCATCTCTAAGCAAGAGTATGGCCTCTGCTTAGAGCCATCTGTCATTTAGGTTGCAGCTTCATCTTTTGAAGGCTGGGTAGAACAGGCTATTTTGGGTCCTTTATTTTAAGGCTGAGAGTTTGAGTGGAACTGCACCTGGCTAAAACCTGTTTTAACAAGCCTACTTTAATGTGAGTACTGATCTGTTTGTATTACTTTGTCCTATGCTGACTCATGTGTGCTCAGAGCCATGTACCCAGGTTTCTGCTCATTTTCTACACTTTAGAAACCCAGGCACACAAATATTTCATAGTCAACCAATTACATATAAAATCCAAGCAAACTTTTACCTTGATATTTACATTGTCACACCTCTCCCTGGGTATTATAGCAAATAATTGAAACAAATTACTCAAAATTTTATCCAGTTGAAATAATATATTTTAGCTCTGGGGCACTTGATGGGCATCAACCTAAGAAGATTGACAATATTCAAATTGGAACAATTCATTCTGAAATTATTTCTTCTCTTAACAAACACTTCAGCCATTCTTAGTAATGTTCTGAGTTTCTCTGCTAGTCAATAAGAATATCAAATAGTTTTAAAGATAGTTTATCATCTAAAGGATTTTGGTTAAACCTTATTAATTGCCTTTTTATTTGTTCTTATAATTTTTGAATGGCATTGTTAAAAGATTAAAAAGTACCTTCAGGTAATTCTGTAGTAATTTAAGGAAAGTATATAATTATTTTAACAGTTACCAGCTAATTGAACTTAGTACAAAAGCAAAAAGACTGGGATTTGTCTAAGCATGCTGTGTATACATAGGGTTTCAAGCATTTATCTAGCGCAGTAGAACTTTCTTTAAAGTGAAGCTTAATGACAGCCAGTAGAAAACACTTCAAAGCAGAGAACACACTCAGCTGCGCCTCTCTTCACAGGGTCTCAGTGCCTGGCCTCAGCCGGGTTCTGCCCTTGCAGCCATGCACGGAATCATGGCAGTGCATGGCCCTTCAGCGGAGCAGCTTTGACCACCAGGTAGGGGTGGAGAATTGACTTTGTGCTATTGGCTGGTGACAGGTATGGTAGTTGTGAAAATTTATAGATATAAAATACTCTGCTTGGTAGTTAGATTTATGTCAGTGGGATATTATTACTATCAAAATATACAGAGCTGTAATTCAATTATCAGATGCTTCTGAGTGTTTGTGTTTTTACTCACAGAGCTGAGACTTTTCATTGTGAAACCAAATGTTTATGTCTTAATCTACTATTAGGTTGGATCTGTGGTTCTGAGACAGCCTATTTCTGCTATCAGGGTTAATTGGCATGGTAAATATCTATCTGAAAGGTATCATGATTACTTATGTTGTCCTTAAATTATTTTTCAAATTCATGTTTTAATTATAAAAAGTTCAAAGTTACAGAATTTGTGAGACCAAAGGAACTCTAGAGGTCACCTTTAAAGTGACAGATGTTGATGATAAGAGAAAAAAATCCAGTGTATCAGGTCATTCCATCAGAGTCATTCAATGTCTTAATGATATTTAACTATAATTGAACCCAGATGTACTTGGAACTCAGAATCATCTGACAATTACACTTCTGACACTGACTTTGTTTTGATACTCTGTTTCAGAGACCATGCTACATGGAGAAAGAGTAAGAGTATGGGTTCAAGTATTCATCCCTGTGGTCACATGAGAAAAGCTCTCATGACTCAGTCTCCATTGTTTCCTCTGTAAAAACAGAAATGATTATTCTGAATAATAAATAACACCATCCATTAAAGAACTTAAACTAGAACTTGGCTTAAAGCAAGCATCTGGTGGATGGGGACAGTTATTCTTGTTAAGTATAGTCAAGTTGAACACTTCACTATCACCATGAAAATCTTGATTTGTTCAATATTAGTATCAGAAATTCTCTTTCTTATTCTCAAAATTCTAGAAAATAATTCTCTGGATGTTTTCATGGGGTGTGGTGAGAGAGAGAGAGAGAGAGAGAGAGAGAGAGAGAGAGAGAGAGAGAGAGAGAGAGAGAAAGAAACATACTGGCTGTGTATGTGCATGCTCCTGCTAACTGATGAAGCCAAGTCCTGGACTCCAGTGGCTTCTCCAAGTTCCCGAATGCTGGCTCGCACTCTGCTCAGATCTGTCTGTATACAGAGTCAGACCATTGGGGTATTAAGGCTGATAAAGTCAGATTAGGAAAGGAAGATTCCCATAGAAGTAAGGGATTCAAACATGGACGCTCCCCAAGCTCCAAATGTGTATAGTTGCAGAAAGGGGTCACATTAGACTCCTGCTGTGGGAAATCTGACCGGTGCACAATTTCACACCAAAACAACATAGTCAAAATACTTGGAAATGAGGTCTTTCAACTAAAGAACTGCCATCAAAATGTGTAAGCTGTTTTACAACCCAAAATCTTAGACTGTAAGGTTATTTAACTGCATATTTAGAGAAAAACAAAAGCAAACACTCCATAGTTTAGAAAGACTAGGTGAAATATACTGAATTTATCTGTTAAGATCAACATAAGAAATGTCTGGAAGGATTGTTGGCATGTTCTTCTGGGTTAGGCTTGAAACCTGCCTTTTGGGAGTGTAATGACAGAGCTTTAATCCCTGAGAAAAAATTCCAAAATTCATCATGGAAACTAGGATCATCTTTCATGAAATCAGAATAAAAGGGGGTGGGGTGGGAGTAACTTCCCCTACCATTGATAAGAGCCACCATAGCAACCCAATCCCCATTCCTGCGCTTCCTCAGGTCTGACATTCTGCAGATGACCGCCCTTATTTGTCCCTACATGTTTTCCAAAATATAAAAGTGAAATAGAGTCCCAAGGGCACTGTACTTGAAAGGTTATGAGAGTTAGAGAATTTTAACCATGCCTGCCAAATCAGCAGATGGCTTGTGATTATAATTATATGCATCAATAAAACGAATAATCTTTACAAAATTTGAATTTCTGCTAAAGGAAGGGATTTAGTAAGCAGATGCAACAGAATGCATTTCCTTAACCCTTTTGGGAGACACTGGTATCTCTCACCCACACAAAAGCACCAAGGGCTCTGTGTGTTGCAGGTTGTATGCTCAAATCCGTGCCCCCTTTCTGGAGCAGCCTCATCTTCAGCCTCAATCTCTTCCTGATTTGATTTTCTTCAGGGCATATTTCATCCTCACCTCTTTTTCACCCCTCAGAATAGAAATATTAAGACTAATTCTCCACAACTGTTGGATATTTGGAGGAGGAAAATGTAAAAGAGTTAAATACTTTCAAATCTACCACAGAAGCAAGCAGTCTGCCTTTCCAACTGATGGTCATTTACAAATCAGCTTTTCAAAAGCATAATTCTTCTTTCACTGTTTTCATATTCTCTTTAATTTATATTCTAGGAAGGAAAAATGCTGTTTTTTCCTTTAAAGCAATTAACCATTTCATTTTTTGTCTAGTTCTGCATCATAGTGTAAGCAATGGAAGCTAAGTTTTGCTCAGGCCAGGCACTAATTCACTCACATAGATACTAAGCATGTATGTATCACATTTTAAAAAAGTGGGTTTTCCAAACCAGCATTTAGTCATGTTTTCTACATGAGGAAAACCTTATAACTTAGGAAATTAAATTGAACTCTGTAAGTTTAGTTTTTTAAGGGATCTAGAAAATGTGAGACAAAATTCATATTTTGTGTCTATCAAATTGTAGTGTCCATGTTCTTCATGGGATTGCCAACTGCAGACCCCCGTTAGACTAGTATCAATGAACATATTTCTCATCAGCAAACTAGAAGTATATTAAAGCGGTTTTAGTAAACATGGGTATATATCTCTAGCAACTCTGTATTTATACATTATCAATCAAATAAACTAAAATACCCCAGTTTGAAAAGCTACTCTATTATTATAGTTAATTATAAATTAAGAATAAATAATAACTAAAAATTTAAGACATTACTTTTTACAGTATTTTTTTGTGAATCAACAATATTCTCCCATAGGCATAGGATCTATGAAATCAGAAATTCTCCCATAGGCACAGGATATTTGGATTTGGAAAAAATTCCTTAGCAACAACATTCTCCACAAAACAGAAACTTTATTATTTTTTGGAAAAACTCATCGATTTGCTACAACTTTTGACAAAACAATATTCAAATATTGTAATGCAATCTAGTATCTCTTACAAGTTACTAGTATGGAATTTTATCTGTTATTATAAAATACTATAGAATAAGTGAGGCTCAAGTATCATTATATAGACACAAAGTAAAATAAAGTATTTTTCAATAATTATAGCACGAAGAAAGAAAATGTATACTTAATTTAAGTGTTAAATGAAAAGAAATAATATAAGCTAAAGACTAAATAAATCCCAATGGTCCAAGAAATTAAACTTATTGATAAAAAATTAACAATAAGATTAAATTATTATCTTTAGAGTTAAGAAACTTAGCTATAATTATTTAAATTCAAGATGTGTCACTATGCACTTAAATGTCAGTAAATATTTCTTACAGGAAGTTTACATTGAAACACAATTTAGAATTCGAATATGCTCTTTTGAAAGTTACTAAACAAGTGTACAAAAAGTCAATTTGTTCGCATATAGTTTGCATACACTTAGCAGGCTAAACATATTACCTTAGATTGGTATGAGCACCCAGGCACATAAAATGGAACTGACACAGTCCTTCAAAGAATCTCACAGGACTGGGGCCTCTGGAAGTGAAGAGAGGACAAGGTTCTATACTGTGGGAGTGAAAACCATTAACTGTGGTGTGGTTTAGTGTGGCATCTATTTGCTTTGAAAGCCTCAAGCACAGATTCAAAACTGCAGACATGATCCACCAAGGGCACAACACACCTCATCCTGTTTAATTGTCACGTCACATTTATTTTCTACTGTTGTACTGATCCCCATTAAACAGACCAAGAGACTGAGGTTTAAAAAGTTAAAACATACCAGCAACACACACTAACGTCCCAGGGTTCAAATCCACGGTTCTCTGATGTGATGATGTATTACAGCTGCACTTTCTCTAGGAAATGTTGGTTCTCTCTCTTAGTGAATTCCTGGCTGTAATAAAGACCCTCCACTGCTTAGAGAATATGCTAAAATCTTCTGACCGAACAAGTTTAAGCCTCATTTATTAGCTAGGTAGCTGAAGTAAAAGTTTGTTAAAACAAAGGTTCTTTTTCTCAGCACAAATCAAATTCTTTCAATTTTTTTGAAAAAAAAAAAAAAAAGGAGTCATCAACACTAAAGTAGTTTCTAGGACACACACACACACATACACACACACACACACACACACACACATCAAATACAATATTGGTAGAAATAAGTTCACATAAACTAACAGTAATGACCTACGCCCTCTGGTTTTGATTATAGCACAGCCCTAATTTGCTTTGAATAATAAAAATTACATTTATATTAAGTAAATCTATTTAGTCTTATCCACAGAGAAGCAACTTAGAGACTTCAGTCAAGTTTGCCATGCTTTGAAGCACCAGTGAGGATGGGGTGAAATAGTTATGTTAAGCAAAGGGCTGTATGCTTTCTGAAACTTGCACTCTTGTATTAACAGGACAAGCATTAGCCACTATGGAAAAAGAAATTATGATGCAGGTGATTCAGATGAAAAATGTTGAGCACAGAGAAAGATGTGAAGTACTTACACTGCCTGTGAGAGAAAACTATTTGCATAACTCTGCCCCAAACTAAAATTTCTAGGAAGCAAGTGTGGCCATTTTCAGATGGCTTTCCGTTTTCTATGATTCCAGTCACATAAAAGGCATGTTGAAGGGATGACATTTATAATTTTTTCAAGTTAGCTAAATCAAAGCACATATTTCCACTTGAAATCAATAAGATAACATTAATCCTTGTCATAAAATTTCCTTCCTTCAAATTCTGGCTACATTGAAAAAAGTCAGAATTGCAGTATGTAATTCTGCACAGACATGTATTAGTCTTAAATTATATAAATAAAATGAAAGCTGAGGACATATTTGTAACAGGAAAAGTTACATAAGCATGTAACCTCTGATCTATCAGATCCTATTATGAACCTATGTTATGAATCTCTCATGATTATTAATAATCATTAATAATCAAAGCATTTCTATATCCCTACACAAATAACACATTTTCAGTGCAAGGACTGTAAGTTAGCAAACCGATTTCTACATGATGTCGTTTTAATTCATAAGCAGATGAGAATGAGATGCCAGTCTAATATTAAATGCAGTGCCTTTAAAAACCGAATCCTGACACTGATATCATGAATACATCTGTTTACAAAAACAGCACTATGTTAACAATACTTTTAAAATGTTTTCTATGAGATCATCAAGAGTTGATCGTGCCATTGGCAACCTACTCAGCTGACAGTTCTTAGAATAAAATATTTAATTTACCTGAATGTCTTGTAACAAAATCATCCTCTCTTGAACTAAACATCCTCAGAATATCAACATCTAAGCCAGACAGACATTTCAGAAGGGCAAATCAGACTTTCTGGCAACTCTCTGCTGCCATATTTCTCTCAAAGGATCCTGCAATGTTACACTTCAATACTGCAAATGCATTTTTTTTTTCTCAAAGACAGAGTAAGCCAGTGCTGCTTCGGTGTCAGATAGCTTTGATTTTTTTTCGCTTCCAACTATAGCAAGTAAATGACTACTGTTCCCATCCAATACCACACACTACAGTAATTTTTAATTCAAGATTTGAGAAAATGGAAATGTCTGGGCAAACGAGGAGCTTTTATTTTTTGTTTTGCTGTGTTTGATTGATTGATTCATTTTTAAGGCACTGACTATCCCATACATGATATTAAATACACATTTAGGGTTGGAACAATTTTATCACATTAAGAATGAACTTCACCAGCTACATTCATGCGCTGGGTTTCCTTTATGCTTTGCAAGCAGGAAGATAAACTAAAATTAAAGTTGCCTCATCCATTTGAAAGTTTTCAGATCTAGACACACACCTGAACAGTAGTTATTTGTCAATGCCCCTCCTCGCCAACAAATACCCACCTCTCATATTTATGTTCACTTGCCATTTGGGATGCACTGGACTTCTGAGGTTCACAAACTTTTGTGAGACAGCAAAACAGCACAACAATAACAACACAGTCAGAGCAGTGCCACTGAGGCAGTGTTTCTAGAAGTGACAACAAATCCCTTCCTTCATCTGGACCCACTTGTCCAGAATCGGACTTTCCGCCCCACGGTTAGGATGAGATTTGTTCCACTTTCTCCCTAGGGCTTAATTGCCAGGCTGACTTACCGCTGCCGCCTAGCCTTTGTTCTGCCTCTCACGCTGACATCAGGGAAGCAGTGATGTAGAATAAAGCAGGGTGGGCTAGGTTAGTCCAGTGTTTGTGTCGTTGTGTGGTGTGCGGGGACACTCTGTGATACTCTAGTGAGCTGTAAGCTTTTTTTTTTTTTTTTTTTTTTGTAGGCTTTGTGTCATTTACTTAACGACCAATCTCATTAGCTGCCAGGGTACAATGGGCTGATGCATTTTCTATGTACATACTCTACACAGTGACCCTCAAGGTTGCCGAAGGTCTATTTAATCAGTCAAATGCTGAATATATTTGCAGTAAATCACTAAAAAAATAAAAAGTATGGGACTACCGAGGTATCTCACAGACTTAATATTTACCCGTGCTTATTCAAAGGTAATAAAATGCATGCATATTTAGGCAAAATGAAAGTAGACCAGGTGGATACAAATTGACTATTTTGCACTGATGACCTTAATTTTATGAAACTTTCAGAATCAAAGGTATTTTGTCCTAATAAGGAACCAAGAGTTGAAATTTAATTTCTGTCTTAGCTTAATCATATTAAGTACAACAACAGCAACAACAACAACAACAACAAAATCAGTTCCCTGTGCAGATTCTTCTTGCTCACAGCTCACTCCTGCCTCAGTCAGACCCCCTGCCCAAACAGCCTCAGAACTGGCAAAGTTGTGATCCTGCCCCTTTCTCGTCCAAGGTAAAAACCCTTTTAACTCCTATGAAAAATGAAATGCTGAGAGCCCTCTGAATGACGACAGCTGTCCATAAGTATCAGGGAAAGCTCTATTGTCCATGTGTCCCTGGGTAAAATGAATACTTTACAGCAGAGCCTGTTCAGCTTGGCTGAAGAGTGTAGGGAGAAGGGGAGGAGGTCACTGGAGATTTCGCACACTAATTTAATCTGGGAAAAGGACAGGCTCCGCATCTCCCCTGAACAGACTGGCAGCAATCTGGGCCCCCACAGAACTATCTCCTTTTGCCTCAGCTCTATTTATTCCTTATCTCTGTTTACCAACCGCTAGGTCCCTTTCATTTACACCACGAGGCAGTTTTCCTACTATCAGTCAGCAGCTGACACTGTGGAAGAGCCTCAAAGGCAAAAAGAAAAAAAAAAAAAAGATCAAAACTAAACCAAAGCTGTCTAAACAATGCAACAGTACAAGTAAATGCATAAACCCTGATTCTTAACCCAGCCCACAGGGTACACACAGAGCCTTTAGAGTAAACCCAGCATACACACCACAGTGAGCTGTGGGCCTTGTTAGAAGGCTAAGCACCATTCCCGAAATCATCAACCAGAAAAAAAAAATTGCTAAAATGTACACTGGTTACTGAAACAGCCTTGGTTGTGGGGACACTCTTATCTCTATCACTGATCAATTAACTGGCAACCAGGAAGTATTTACCTTGCCAGAAAAGGTGAGCTGTATCTAAGGGAAACCTGGCTCTTATTAAAATGTTAGCAGTTAAAAAAAATCTGTTCAAGTGATTGCAGTTTAAACATAAACCATGCGAACTTTCCAATACCTGATCATGCTGTTGAATATGATTTGAGAAACCTGACATCAAAACTCCATTACACTTTTATAGAATGGCACCACTGTATCCTGTATAACACATTCAATTAAGTTGTATAGTCATGACTTACAGATTTTTAACACTTAGCAAAATGATTAATGTCACAGAGGAAGGAGACAGGAAAGCACTTCAGGTACAACTTTCTAATCTTTTAAATCAGGCTGCTGAATACGACTGGAAAGAAAGACTGGACAAGTTATGTTACAAGAAAAAAGTGGGTGAAAAAAAGGTGTATTTGACCTTCTAACATTTGAGAAGATACAAATTTTGAATCTAAGATATAATCTATTTATGTTAAATACTAAATTTTTGGACATTTCTGCAAATAGGATAGGATGTCTACCTAATATAAATGCTATTAAAAGGAGTTATTTAATGATACATTTATGTTTAAACCTAAATGCTTGTGTACATATGGTAGACAGATTCACACATACGGTCTCCTATAGACACATATGCAATATGAGAAAGCTTCTCTTTTTGATTGCCCATTATTTCCCTAGATTGAAAATTGAGACTTTTAACTTCCCTGAGTGTTTTATAGCATTGGACTAATTCAAAATGATTGGCTATTGTCATAAAAATCAACATCGTATTGACTCAATCATGAAGACCTTTACCAAAAAGTGAAGACACAGTAGCTCATCACCTACAATGGCAGCAGAGCCACATTTCAGTGTTTCCACCTATATGCATTATGAGCAATGAAGTCTTTACTACTTGGATCCTTTTTTCCAAATGAATTAATGAATTAAATTTATCCTTTCACCAGCTGCTAGGCAGCAGATGGAACCATTTCTGAAGCCTTGTTGAATTCAATCCATAAAACTCATTTCCTAGGATTAGCAGTCCAAAGTTTCTTTTAATGTTTATATACCACTTGGGATTTTGAATTTCATGATGTTAAACTTTCAACTTAACTATTCTTTTGCATTTCATATCAAACAATTATGATCTTTTGGATTTCTATAGCAGACATGAAAGGTCACATAAGGATAAGAAATAATTTTAAGAGCAATAAATTCCTGCGAGTTGCATTTTGTGATATGTTTGTCCACACTGCTGTTTGCCACAGAGACTGTTCTCATTAGGCTTCCATGATGACGGCATAGAATTCTATATCTGATAGTTATGAATTTTGCTTATTTCCAAAGATGCAAACAGGAGCACTGGTTGACTGTATGAAAGTTTAAACTGTTTCTGAGTTTTTAAATTTAGTTATACATAAGATTGCTACATTATCTGAAAAAATGCTATATCCACTAGGTTTGTTTCTCTAGTAGCAATATAATTCTAACTTTCAGAAATGGGGACAAACCAATTACACCGATATGCAGAAATGCATTCTTAGAATGATTAACTTCTCAGAAGCCCAATACCTTGGACAGCTCCAAACACCCCTTGTCTTTCCTTGTCACCTGTAGTTGTTCCACAGACAAGGAAACACAAAACTTTAAATCTTTCTGGTTGGTATGATAGCAGAAGAACAGCAGTCACTATAAAGATTCTCATGTAAGCCTAACTGAATTAGACTCTTGAGAAAGGCTCCAGTGTACTTTACAGGTTTCAGATACAAACCCCATGTGCTCCAGGACACAGTGTATCCACGTTTAAAGTATTAAAGCCTCTGATGCTCTTGCTGCAACACAAATATGACTAAGAGAAGAGTGAATTGCTCTTGTGGGCAACAGTGATTTCCGCTAATTTGGCATAAGAAATCTATATTAATCTAATATTATAGTAAGCCAAGAAGGCCACATAATAATCGCCACTGAGTAATTGAATATTTAGAATGAGAAAAAAGAGATCATGGATAATCTCAGGTTACAGCTAAAACTAGGATATTGTGCTCGTGATATTCGCAAAGAAAAAATTTAAAGTTAGGGAAAGTCTAATTTCAATCCTATTTTATATTCTGGATTTGTATCCTGAAAAACACTTCTCCATTATAAGGACAGAATACAGAATTATATCCAATATTTCTCCATCAATTTTTTTTAATTTTTTGGATTCTAGAGTGTCAATTAGTCTATAAGGTGATGTCACACAACCTTTTTTGACATAATTCCTAAAAATAAAACAAGACTAGAGCCAATACATTTTACACTTTGCCTATTAACTGCTGCGTTCTCTGAAACTGAAAGAAAAGATCAGAACACCCCTTCAGGAAACTTTGATTATTCCAGTGTACATCAAAGCAGGCATTCTTAACAGGTGTTTTGTTGACAACAAAATATGAGCTAAAGTATTGCGCATCAAAGTATATAAAAGTTTTCCCTTGGTAATATTTCACTGAAATCATCCTTCTGTAAAATTTTGTTCAAGGTTAGTATTAAGTTTCTTGTTGAGCTTTTAAAACATTACTCTTTAACTTCTGGACAGTCTTCTGACATGTCCGTCTATCAAAGACGAAATGTATCATTTTTTAAGGAGACTAGTTTTATTCAGTTCTCTAAATATTCAAATACAATATTACATAAGCCTAAGTCATGAATTTAAATATCTTAGAGAGCGATCACAAACTTTTTCTCTTATGTGTAACTAAAACCAGGTTTCTGATTTTTCACAAAGAATTCCTCCCCCCCCGTTTTTTAGATAATAGCAATTAATGCAAAATTGTATTAACAACTCTTAGCACTACAGAGTTCAATTCTAAATAAAGACTTGTCAGACATGAGATCTCACTGATAATTTCTGTGACCTCATAATTTAGTTTTAATTTACTTTGTTTTCAGAGAATAAAGTATACTGTCTCATATCAAGTATTTTCTGTTGTCAATTCACTCATTTCAGAAATATATATGAACAAAGGCAGTAGCTGACACAGCTTAAGCGCAATTGCACCATTTTATTCTGAACTCCTCAATATCCCATTTTGGGAGGAGAGTGAGAAAGTGCAGGTGGGTGGTGGTGAATGAATTTAAAATCATGCCAGATGTACATCACAACAGAAAGCAAAGCAAACCGCAGTAAAAACCATGGGCACCTCAGCCTTTAGAAGCTACCCCCACCTGCCTACCCACCCACCCGCCCGCCCAGTCAGAAACAAAAGTCACTATTAACAACTAAGACCTGAAACTTGCTCAGTCTGAGCTAATAGACATCAGAGTGAACAGAATGTGGTAAAAAGTTTTAAACTTACTTTTTTGTGTTTGTTTCCAAAACTATTTCTCTCCTCCCTGGTGTGCTGACAGGAGAGACTAAAGCTGTTGCCTTGAAAGGTAGTTTCCATGATATGACATCCAGTGCCTTTGACTGCTCGGAGATAAGCACCTGCGTGGAGCCCTCCTTACGTCACACCTCCCTATTCAGACCTTCTCAATATGATCCACATTTGCACATCAACAGCCTCATGCGCACACACAGATTTTTTTTCGGCTCTGGGCCCAAAACTTTCACTTTAATTTTCATCACATGATTGCTGTGGCATATGTCCTTCCAAACCGCCCATATATCAGTCATCATGCAAATGAGATGGAATATCACTCCTCTGCAGCAGATGGCCAGGGATGATAACAATGGCTCAACAGAGGAGATTCAATGTCCCTGACTTTATCGCCACGGCAACAACAACCTAAAATATATGTAATGGAAGTGGTGCTTATTAATTTTGCAGGCTCGAGTGTTCTGATTTTGTGAGTGAATGGGCTGAGTTAAAAAGGGGGCTGTGTCCTCCTGCCTCTAGAAGACTATCTATAAAAGCCAGGGACCTGGAAATTATTTTCAGTGACTAAGAAGGCAACAGCCTAGCAATTATTTGAGTAATTAGGTGTAATTCCTCCCTGTAGGCCTTGTACCCTCCTGCGCTTGCTTCACAGAAGCTCACGAATTAGACAGCACCGATACTGAAAAGAAAAGTGCCTCAAGATACAGCAGGAGAGCTTGCAGGAGCGCTGTCACTTGGCCTCCACCAGGCTCAGTAAACACAAGCCCCAAGCTATAAGTAAATAGAGGCCCCACTTCACAAACACAGACCAATTAAAATGACAAAGGCAGCCACACTTTGGGGTGGAGCTTAGCCTCCTTGTGAGTGGCACACAGAATAGTCTCTGGGTTCAGGCACAGAGCCTGTTTCCATGACTGGCTGTCAGGATTGGACAGGAACACACACATCTCTCACACAGCAGGTTGTGCCTTTCTCATTAGGACTCTTTGCCCCCACGGGGGTACTTTTATTCTAGACTCCAAGGGAATATTCCACACACTTTCCATTCCTAACTGCATTAAAAAAATGTAAATCTCAGAAAAAAATTAATTCTTCAAAATCTGCAACAAGCCCACTTGGGTTTTAAAGGAATGACTAGCCGGTAGCCAGCGCACTGGGGGGCATTTTTGGAACACACAGGATCAAAGGAGATG
This sequence comes from Uromys caudimaculatus, assembly GCA_028551405.1. Taxonomy (NCBI): domain Eukaryota; kingdom Metazoa; phylum Chordata; class Mammalia; order Rodentia; family Muridae; genus Uromys; species Uromys caudimaculatus. The sequence goes on along the minus strand of CM052702.1, from coordinate 27,288,210 downwards.
GAAGAGCTCGGAATATTATCCTGGAAACTTTAAAAAGCATTTCTTACAACATTTCATATTGACTAATAAAACCGTCTTTTTCCTTATAGGGCTGAACCACATATCAAAACTTTTGAAACTACAGTTTATTTTTCTAATTGCTTTTAAGAAAAGGCACTATGGAAATATCTACCACAGGCAAACTAGACTCTGCTGTTACCTTAAAAACAGACATTAATAAAGAACACGGACTGCCCTGGAGGGGGGTTGCTGAGAAAAGTGGAAAAGGACTGAAACTTCACATCTTACAACTCAGCAAACCTCAGACACAGTCCTGGGTCCCTGGAATCCACTCTCCCCTAAGCACATCTGCTGCCCACAGTTTCAATGCTAGAATCCAAAATTCTTAGAAAAAAGAAAAAAAAAAAAAAAAGCTAGTCACAAAAGTTAGTCACATATCACATAGAGATATGCCTATATCACATAGAGAAATACTTGACTATCTAGCTTTTAAAGTAGCTACATTTCCCACCTGGGTATAGGCAGGTGCTCTGAGATGCACCTTCTTTTCTAAAATGACATATAGTATCAATTCATCGGTATTCTGCAATACATTTGGTGTTTAACATAGTCAGTTGCCTAGTGCACAATTTCATTGTGTTATTTAAAGCCAGCAGTCCAAGGTGACAGCATGTTAGGAGAAGTACCTTTCCAATGCAAAACTTCCCACACTGGGAATGTACAGAAAACATCAGCTTTACTCTAAGGAATTCTTATCCAGAGCCCCCAGCTACTTCCTGAGCAGCACATGACACACAGGGTGGTACCTCAGGTATCACACAACAAGGAGAATTTCTAGTGAAATTCTAGTAACCTGACCAAACTAGGTAACATCAGTAGACATTACATGACGGAAACGAAGTCATATCTTATTAGGAATTTTTTAAAAAGCTCATTAATTAAGGTATGTGGTATATCTTATTGTTTATTCATTTACAGAAGACAGTTAAATTATCACAATTCAGCCATAATAATTACAATGCAAGATATTTTCATCACCCTCAAGAGATTTGTCACACGTAACAGCTGTCACTCACTCTTTATCCCCCACTTTTCTTCCTCAGAATCACACAATCCCTTATTTACTAAATTTTTGAAATACTAAGATCATACAATCTCTATTTTGTTCTTTACTCCTGATCAATAATATCACTTGTGCTGGTTATGTTTAAGATCTATGCCCTCATTTCATGTATTAGTTGTTTATTAATTTTAATATGGATTAATATTTTATTATTTGAATACACCACATTTGAATTTTCTACTTACCACATGATAAACATTTGTTCTCATTTCTTTTGCATGTACCCTTAGTAGTAGACCATTAGTAATTCCCATAGCTATCTGAGGAACTAAGGAATTGTTTCAAAGTGTCACAATTCATGATTCATAGTTGACAACAGTGTATGAGAGTTCCACATCCCAACACCTCACCAACACTTTCTGTTAGCTGGCTTGTCTATGGGGGAGCTCTTAATAGATACAATGTGCTCTCGGTATGGTTTGGATTGGCATTCTATAATGGCTGATGGCTCTGAACATCTTTTCATGCTCTTACTAGCCTTCCACACATTGGGTTTTTTAAACTATCTAGTCAGATATTTTTCTGATTTTTAAAACTGTGATATTTTCTTTTTATTATTGGATTATACAAATTCTTTACATATCTGTTTTTGATATAAGTCTCTTATTGGGTAGAAAATTCACCAAACTTTTCTCCCACCATATGGGTTTTCTTTTACATCTTTGATGTGTTCTTTTGAAAACAAACATTTCTAGTTTGGATGATGTTCAATTTGTTGATGTTTCTTTGTTCATTTGCTTTTTGATGTGACATCTAAAAACTATCTCAAATTCAGATTGATAACAATTACTTCTATGTTTCCTCTTTAAGAGTTCTACATTTTTTGCTGTTTAATTTTGGTCCATTTTTCATTTTGAGTCATTATTTTGTACATGGCATGAGGTAGGGGTCTAACAGCCTCTGTATATGTGGATCTACTTATGCTGATATCATGTGTAGGAAACAGAATAGCGTGTCCTTATGGAACTGTCTTGTCAGCTTTACTGACATCCAATTGATCATGTACATTAGGTTTTATATCTGGACTCTCAAGTATACCTATAAATCTGCCAGTTTTCATCCCAGTACCACATCAATCATATTAGCCTTTGTAGTACGCTTAGAAACTGAGAATCATGAATTAGCCAAACTTGTTACTCTTTCTCAAGATGGTTTTAGTAATTGTGGAACCCAGGAAAGTTTCCCCTACATTTGAAAATCATCTGGGTTTGGGTAAGGAAGGCACAGAACCTACAGATCTCTCTATAGTGTGATACAGCATGCCTGCCAGTCTATGCAGGGAGTCCATAACTCCTTTTCAGCAGTGTTCTGTAGTACTAACAGTAAGTTTTATAATTAGCTTAAGTTTATTCCTATGTATTATATTCTTTTAGAATGTTTTGAAAATTGATTTAGTGATTTTTTTTTCTTGTTCCTGTATAGAAATATAACTTAATTCTGCATTTTGACTTCTTTTAAATTTTTTTTTGATATTTTATTTACATTTCAAATGTTTCTATCTTTCTAGGTCTCCCCTTTGGAACCCCCCAAACCCTCCCCCATCCTCCTGCCTTTATGAAGGTATTCCCCTACACACCCACTCTCATCTTGCCTCCTTGGCATTCCCAAATACTGGGGCATCTAACATCCTCAGGACCAAGGGCCTCTCCTCCCCCTGATGGCTAAAAAGGCCCTCTTTTGCCACATGTGTGCCCAGCACCTGTGCCCCTCCATGTGTATTCTTTGATTGGTGATCCATTCTCTGGGAGCATCAGGTGTCAGGCCAGTTGACACTGTTGCTCCCTCCATGGGGCTGCAAACTCCCTCAGCTCCTTCAGTCCCTTCTCCAACTCCTCCATCTAGGACCTCATGCTCAGCCCAACATCTACTGTGAAGTGAATCTTGGGTGTTCCAAATTTTTGGGCTAATAACCACTTATCAGTGAGTACGTACCATGTTCATTCTTTTGTGACTGAGTTACCTTACTCAGGATGATATTTTCTTTTTCTTTTTTTTTTTTTTTTATTCTTTTCCTTTTGTTTCTGATTTTGTGGTGGATTTGTTCTAGGACGGCGATGCATGGAATAAATCCTCCTTACTGTACGCTCTACGTGCCTAGTTACAGGCCATTTGACCTCATGTAAGTTTCTTCTTATTGTTGTTTTGGTTTCTTCCTTTTTCAATCTTAACTTCCTCATCAGTAAAATAAAAAAGCCATAGTATAGCATGCATTTACAGATTCACTCTGAAGGTCAAGTGATCACTTTGAACAAGGTTAGGGACTAAAATAGCACAGTAACCGTAATGCATTCAGCTGTGCGAATAAATGTTGTTTTTCTTTTTTTTTTTTTTTTTTTTAAGTTTTAAATAATTTATTATACTATGTTGTTACAAAATTATTAACCTCTTACGATGTGTCTTTTTTTTTTCTTATTTATTTTTTGATATTTTATTTACATTTCCGATGATTCCCCTTTTCTTTAGAAACCCCGTGTCCCCTCCCCCTCCCCACCTCTGTGAGGGAATTCCTCCTCCCACCTACCCGCCCACCCATTCCCATATTCCCACCTTGACATTCCCTTTTACTGGGGCCCCTAGCACCCTCAGGCCCAAAGTCC
>CM052702.1:27253039-27283990 GCA_028551405.1 Uromys caudimaculatus | reverse complement strand
TGTCTTTGGCCCTCTGCTGGGTCTTGCGATCTCCGGTGAGGGATCTTTGTCCCGGCGCTGATTAGCTGTGGGGCCCTGTGGCCCAAGCTGAGGTTTCCGGCCCAAGCTGAGGTTTCCGGCCGTCGTCGGAAGCTGCTGGCGGTCAGTCTCTGTGGCCTGGTGAGCTGTGGGGCGTGTCTTTGGCCCTCTGCTGGGTCTTGCAATCTCCGGCGAGGGATCTTTGTCCCGGCGCTGATTAGCTGTGGGGCCCTGTGGCCCAAGCTGAGGTTTCCCCAGGATGATATTTTCAAGTTCCATCCATTTGCCTGTGAATTTCATGAAGTCATTGTTTTTAATAGCTGAGTAGTATTCCATTGTGTAAATGTACCACATTTTCTATATCCATTCCTCTGTTGAGGGACATCTGGGTTGTTTCCAGCTTCTGGCTATTATAAATATTGCTGTTATGAACATAGTGAAGCATGTGTCTTTATTACATGTTGGAGCATCTTCTGGGTAATGCCCAGGAGTGGACTAGTTGGGTCCTCAGGTAGTATTAGGTTCATTTTTCTGAGGGTCTGCCAAACTGATTTCCAGAGTGGTTGTACCAGCTTGCAATCCCACCAGCAATGGAGGAGTGTTCTTCTTTCTCCACATCCTCACCAGCATCTGCTGTCACCTGAGTTTTTGATCTTAGCCATTCTGACTGGTGTGAGGTGGAATCTCAGACTTGTTTTGATTTGCATTTCCCTGATGACTAAGGATGTTGAACATTTCTTTAGGTGCTTCTCAGTCCTATGAGTTTCCTCAGTTGAGAATTCTCTGTTTAGTTCTGTTCCCCATTTTTTTTTGATAGAGTTATTGGGATCGCTGGAGTCTAATTTCTTGAGTTCTTTGTATATATTGGATATTAGCCCTCTATCAGACGTAGGACTGGTAAAGATCTTTTCCCAGTCTGTCGGTTGCCATTTTGCCTATTTACAGTGTCCTTTGCCTTACAGAAGCTTTGTAATTTCAAGAGTTCCCATTTGTCTATTCTTGATCTTATAGCATAAGCCACTGGTGTTCTGTTCAGGAACTTTCCCCCTGTGCCCATGTGTTCGAGACTTTCCCCCACTTTCTCTTCTATTAGATTCAGCGTATCTGGTTTTATGTGAAGGTCCTTGATCCACTTGGACTTCAGCTTTGTACAGGGAGATAGGAATGGATCAATTTGCACTGTTCTGCATGTAGACCTCCAGTTGAACCAGCATCATTTGTTGAAAATGCTGTATTTTTTCCCCTGGATAGTTTTAGCTCCTTTGTCAAAGATCAAGTGATAGTAAGTGTGTGGGTTCATGTCTGGGTCTTCAATTCTATTCCATTGATCTACCTGTGTGTTACTGTACTAATACCATGCAGTTTTTATCACTACTGCTCTGTAGTACAGCTTGAGGTCAGGGATGCTGATTCCCCCAGAAGTTCTTTTATCATTGAGAATAGTTTTTGCTATCCTGGGTTGTTTGTTATTCCATATGAATTTGAGAATTGTTCTTTATAAGTCTATGACGAATTGAGTTGGAATTTTGATGGGGACTGCATTGAATCTGTAGATTGCTTTCAACAGGATGGCCAGTTTTACTATATTAACCCTGCCAGTCCATGAGCATGGGAAATCCTTCCAGCATTGTCTAGTCTCTGATTTTAGTGGGATTGCTTCAAGTACCCCTCCATTTAGTTTGATGTTGGCCACTGGTTTGCTGTATATTGCTTTTACTGTATTTAGGTATAGTCCTTGAATTCCTGATCTTTCGAAGACTCTTATAATGAAGGGATGTTGAATTTTATCAAATGCTTTTTTAGCATCTAATGACATGACCATGTGGTTTTTTTCTTTGAGTTTGTTTATGTAGTGGATTACATTGATGGATTTCCGGGTATTGAACCATCCCTGCATCCCTGGGATGAAGCCTACTTGATCATGATGAATGATTGTTTTGATGTTTTCTTGGATTAGTTTGCGAGAATTTTATTGAGTATTTTTGCATCGATATTCATAAGGGAAATTGATCTGAAGTTTTCTTTCTTTGTTGGGTCTTTCTGACATTTTGGTATCAGTGTAACTGTGGCCTGATAGAAGCAATTGGGTAGTGTTCCTTCTGTTTCTATTTTGTGGAATGGATTGAGGAGTATTGGTATTAGGTCTTCTTTGAAGGTGTGATAGAATTCTGCAGTGAACCCATCTGGTCCTGGGCTTTTTTTGGTTGGGAGACTTTTAATGACTGCTTCTATTTCTTTAGGCATTATGGGACTGTTTAGATGGTTTATCTGATCCTGACTTAACTTTGGTATTTGGTATCTGTCTAGAAAATTGTCCATTTCATCCAGATTTTGCAGTTTTGTTGAGTATAGGCTTTTGTAGTAGGATCTGATGATTTTTTTAACTTCCTTAGAATGTGTTGTTATGTCTCCCTTTTCATTTCTAATTTTGTTAATTTGGATACTGTCTCTGTGCCCTTTGGTTAGTCTGGCTAAGGGTTTATCTATCTTGTTGATTTTCTCAAAGAACCAACTCCTGGTTTTGTTGATTCCTTGTATAGTTCTTTTTGTTTCTACTTGGTTGATTTCAGCCCTGAGTTTGATTGTTTCCTGCCTTCTACTCCTCTTGGGTGCATTAGCTTCCTTTTGTTCTAGAGCTTCTGGTGTGTTGTTAAGCTGTTAGTGTATACTCTCTCCAGTTTCTTTTTGGAGGCACTCAAAGCTATGAGATTTCCTCTTAACACTGCTTTCACAGTGTCCCATAAGTTTGGGTATGTTGTACTTTCATTTTCATTAAATTCTAGGAAGTCTTTAATTTCTTTCTTTATTTCTTCTTTGACCAAGTTATCATTGAGTAGAGCATTGTTGAGCTTCCATGTGTATGTGGACTTTCTGTAGTTGTTGTTGCCATTGAAGACCAGCCTTAATCTGTAGTGGTCTGATAAGAGGCATGGAATTAATTCATTCTTCTTATATCTGTGGTTTGTTTTGTGACCGATTATACGTTCAATTTTGGAGAAGGTAACATGAGGTGTTGAGAAGAAGATATATTCTTTTGATTTTGGATGAAATGTTCTATAGATATCTGTCAAATCCATTTGGGTCATGACATCTGTTAGATTCACTGTGTCTCTGTTTAGTTTGTGTTTCCAAGATCTGTCCATTGATGATAGTGGGGTGTTGAAGTTTCCCACTATTATTGTGTGAGATGCAATGTGTGCTTTGAGCTTTAGTAAAGTTTCTTTTATGAATGTGGGTGCCCTTGCATTTGGGGCATAGATGTTCACAATTGAGAGTTTTTCTTGGTAGATTTTTCCTTTGATGAGTACGAAGTGTCCTTTCTTACCTTTTTTGATGACTTTTGGGTGAAAGTCGATTTTATCCGATATTAGAATGGCTACTCCAGCCTGTTTCATGGGACCATTTGCCTGGAAAATTGTTTTCCAGCCCTTTACTCTGAGGTAGTGTTTGTCTTTATCACAGAGGTGTGTTTCCTGAATGCAACAAAATGCTGGGTCCTCTTTATGGATCCAGTCTGTCAGACTATGTCTTTTCATTGGGGAACTGAGTCTATTGATGTTAAGAGATATTAAGGAATAGTGATTGTTGCTTCCTTTTATTTTTGTTGTTATTTTTATGTTTGTGTGGCTATCTTCTATTGAGTTTGTTGAAAGATTACTTTCTTGCTTTTTCTAGGGTGTAGTTTCCCTCCTTGAGTTGGAGTTTTCCATCTATTATCCTTTGTAGGCCTGGGTTTGTGGAAACATATCATATAAATTTAGTTTTGTCATAGAATATTTTGGTTTCACCATCTATGATAATTGAGCGTTTTGCTGGGTATAGCAGCCTAGGCTGGCAGTTGTGTTCTTTTAGGGTCTGTATGAGATCTGCCCAGAATCTTCTAGCTTTCATAGTCTCTGGTGAGAAGTCTGGTGTAATTCTGATAGGTCTGCCTTTATATGTTACTTGACCTTTTTCCCTTACTGCTTTTAATATTCTTTCCTTATTTTGTGTATTTGGTGTTTTGCCTATAAAATGACGTGAGGAATTTCTTTTCTGATCCAATCTATTTGGAGTTCTGTAGGTTTCTTGTATATTTATGTTCATCTCTTTCTTTAGGTTAGGGAAGTTTTCTTCTATAATTTTGTTGAGGATATTTACTGGCTCTTTAAGTTGGGAATCTTCACTCTTTTCTATATCTATTATCCTTAGGTTCTGTTTTCTCATTGTATCCTGGAGATTCTGGATGGTTTGGGTTAGGAGCTTTGTGCATTTTGAGTTTTGTTTGACGGTTGTGTCAATTTTTTCTATGGTATCTTCCACACCTGAGACTCTCTCTTCTATCTCCTGTATTCTGTTGGTGATGCTTATATCTATGACTCCTGATCTCTTTCCTAGGTTTTCTAACTCCAAGGTTGTCTCCCTTTGTGATTTCTTTATTGTTTCTATTTCTATTTTTAGATCCTGGATGGTTTTGTTCATTTCCTTTGTCTGTTTGTGTTTTCCTGTAATTCTGCCCGTTTGATTGTGTTTTCCTTTAATTCTTTAAGGGATTTTTGTGTTTCCTCTCCAAGGACTTCTAGTTGTTTACCTGTGTTCTCTTGTATTTCTTTAAGGGAGTTATTTATTTCCTTCTTAAAAATCGATCATCATCATGAGATGTGATTTTTACATCTGAGTCTTGCTTTTCTGGTGTGTTGGGTTATCCAGGGCTTGCTGTGGTGGGAGAGCTGGGTTCTGGTGATGCTAAGTAGCCTTGGTTTCTGTTCCTTATGTTCTTCCCCTTACCTTTCACCATCTGGTTATCTCTGGTGTTAGCTGGTCTTACACTCTCTGACTGTGTCTTGTCCCCCCTGCAATCCTAGGTGTCAATATTCCTTGAAGGCCAGCTCTCTCTGAGTGGAATTTGGGTTTGGAGTGCTGTGGTCCAGGGTCAGCTCTGGGGTACAGATAGACATCAGAAGGATCTTGTCCCCAGCTGTCCCTTGGTTCCTGTGTCCTGATGGCTCTGCAACGGTCCCTCTTGATCCAGTGAATTTGCACAGAAGTGTGGGTCTTGCTTGTGCTTAAAGGTGTGTCAGCACTCCTGGGATACCAGCTCTCTCCTGGCACTATTTGAGTATGGAGCCCTGTGTCACAGCATCTGATTCCGGCCACCAAAAGAAATCAGAGGACCACTCCTCAGTCCCTGTGTCCTGGGGATTCCAAGTGGGTCAGTCTGTGCAGACAGGCTTGCTCACACTCCTGGGAGTTTAGTTTTTTCCCAGCACTATTTTGATATGGAGCCCTGGTGGCCCAGGCAGAGGTCTCCCGCCACAGATGGAAACCAGAAGGCTCATTACCCCGGCTTTTTCTTAGTCCCTGTGTCCCAAGGATTCCGGGCGAATCCCACTGAGCAGTGTTGCTTGTGTTACCCCCACTCATGGGCTTTTCCACACTCCTGGGATGCTAGCTTTCTCCCTGCACTATTTGGTTATGGAGCCCTTGTGGCCCCGATTTTTTTTTTTTTTTTGTACTTTTTTTACTAGACTTTTCAGCTCAAATACCATTTTTGGTGAGTTTTTTCGATTTTCTAAGTATAAATCTATATAAAATGTAATCTTCTTAGAAATAGAAGCTTTTACTATTGCCTTTATGAGCAGGTGAATTTTTATTTTACTTTGTTGCTGAACTGAACTGTGCAGGCCCTCCAGCATGGAAATGGCAAGCAAGAGTAGACACCATTTTGTTTCTGATTTTAGGGAGGAAGTACTTCAGTCTTTCAACACTGTGCATGATGTTACCTAATCTGTGGAAAAGTAAAGTGAAAACTTATGATATCTTGGAAAGTCAGTTGTGCTGGATGGTGTTATGCTCAGACACATGACGGAGTATTTTCCTGAAGCGGACACATGTGAAAGAATGTTTTGCTAAAGCAGACAAGTGAAGGTGTGTTTCCCTGAAGTAGATACAGGTAAAGGATGTTTTGCTAAAACAAACATGTGAAAGGATGCATGATGATGTTAAGAAGGACCCAACAGACAGTGGACAATGCTCGATGGTATTAGTATGCCTGGCCATTCCTTAATGGTTATCATTTGTCATGACTTTGTAGAAAGAAATGCACTAAAAACACTTCTGGTGGTGTTCTGGTGACTTCTTGCTGCTTCTGCTGACTCAGGCTGATTGGCAGACTGATGTCAGCTGATACAGACTCACATGGATTTTTCCTAAGACAGACTCACATGGTGTTTTGCTGAGGAAAGACCGTGGGAGGACACGTGATGTTTGGAGGGAGTATAAATAGGTGGACAGTGATAGCTGGCTTGCATAGCTAGCTTTGTAATACTTGTTGGTCTTGTATCTTCATCTTTGCTGATCTTTACTTTGTTGGGATAGGCATGGCAGAGAACTTCTCCTGCTGTCCCTGCTGTTCCTGGTCACTTCTGCTGACTTGGCCAATTTGGTGGAGGTCTGGCTGTTTCTGCTGGGTTGTGCCACTGCAGCTGATTCGTGTTTGCTATCCTCACACTACTGAAATGGACTTCTGGTATATATATCCTGACAATGCAGATGAGATTTGCTTCAAAGGACTATTTCTAAATAGGTCCACTTCCCACATGTCCTAATAACCTTTCTTTTCCACTACCTTTGGTGGGTGGTGGGATAAAAAGGAGGTTAAAGCATTAAAGAACGTGTATTAAAAGTAGGATTTGAAAAATCAAAGCCTACACTAAAGTTGAGTTTAATAGCATTTTTAACTTAAAAGCTAACAAAAACCTGGCACAGCACTGGAGTAATCCCTAAGGAGACCAAAACTGAAATCCTTCCCCTGCTCTTTTAAATTTCAAAAGTGCCTAAGGTGTTTTCTGTGATGGTGTTGGCCAGACTTCATCCCTTTCTATCCATCTAAAGCCTCCTGAGATGCAGTTGGAATGGTTAGACGCAGGGAATTTGTTCTCTCCAGGTTTGGAAGCCATGTGGTTCAAAGCATCCTTGAGGAATTAATAACCTATATAAATGGAGTATAGATAGCACACCTAAATTTCACCTGCTCGTGAGATTAAGCCAAATACACTCAAGATATAATGATATTGCTCACCCTGTACACATTTTCATTATTTAATTTCCATATAGGAACTCCAGAGATTTTGTGAATCTATGTATAAAAGTAGTTATATTTATATCCACCATGATATAGAAAAATGAAATAATGTATGAAAAGTATAAAATCAAACAACATTTTGATAGTAAACAAAGATGAGACACTTTGCATGCAGGCACATACAAGAGCCAAAGTTTCCCACCATGAAGATGACGAGAAGGGTGCTGACTGTATGGTCAACAGCTATGTTCACTAGCACTGATTGTAGTGTCACTCTTATGGGGCAGACACGGTTCTTAGAGGTTTACATAGATTATGTTGTGAGTGGAGGTACTAAAGCCTAAGCTTCCCAAGGGCCTTCCTCTAGTAGTAGTACAGTTGCCAAATTAGTATTGAAGTTCAGGCTCTGCCTCCAAAGTCCGTGCTCCCGCTTCCATGCAATACTGAGAAAGCCATCCTTACCTGCTCCGTCACATCCTTACCTGCGCCATCATATTGACCTGTGGACACCTCTACAAACTGATGAGAAGGAGAAAACTCTCCAGTGAATTGTTTTCTTTTATCGTTTTATATTTTAAGGAGACATTGTTAGCAGTAACAATATTTCTAATGTTGTCTCAAATCATCTTCCACAAGACTGTCAAAGTGTTATTGGACAATAATGTAAAGTTTGCTTCAATATAATAACATTGAGGAGATGTTTTAAATTCTTTTATTTTCTCAGATGATTCTTCTGGAAGCATCCAAATACTAAGGCATATTTATATTGAAGTAAGGAATAAAATATTTACAGAGGAACTTCAGTACCAGTTTTTGTACTCATTTGACCGTATGAATCTAAACATGTATCTATATTTCTTACATCTATTTCTCTCTTCAACATGACATTGATATCATATAAAGCAAGGTTTATCTTTCCTCAAGCATTGCATCTGGTCAATACATTGGTGATACCTAGTCATTCGCTCCGCCAACCTTGTCCTCATTTACCACATGGGCATGTGGCAATAACAGCAGCATAAAACCTGGATTCTGACTCCTCTCTATATTTTGTATGCATGGAAAAATGGAGGCTTTGGATCATGGATGGGAGATGATCTAAAAGGAACACCAAGTGATAGTCCTCAGCACTCTTGACTTTTCTGCATTACATAACCATAACTTAAAGTCTAGCTCTGGGTAGGAGAAGGCCATCTGGACAATTCAGGATATTACTTTCTCATTTCTCTGTATATTCCTTTCTTTTATAATACACACACACACACACACACACAGAGAGAGAGAGAGAGAGAGAGAGAGAGAGAGAGAGAGAGAGAGATCTTAAGCTAGCTTTCTCCTGCCTTTGGAGACAACACGGGCCTGCTATGATATCATTTAGAAAAATTACCACATTTTCTATGCATTTCCCAGGTAATTTGAGTTCAGGTTGCCTTCTAGCCATAATTTGACAGGCCACAGAGTCTCATAGACTCTGCAGTTTGTACTAGTTTCATTAATGTGTTTTCAATAAGTGTCTCCATGGCTAAATTGTTAGCATTTGGAATAACAGTGAAGGCAGGATGGATAAGAAAGGGCAGCATCAAGGCAGCCTGAGCAAAGCGTGTAAGCCTGTTGGCCAACACTGACTATCCAGGAATGGAAAGTGATGACAAAACAGTGCTCGGCATGCTTGATGCTGCCTCTGACTTTTAAAGAGGTGAGAAAAAGAAAAACCGTCTAAATAAATTACTTGAACACTGTAAAGCAGGCAGTGATTCCAGAGATCACACAATGTTTTCCTTGCACTTAGCTGAACAGAGAACATGACCAGAGGCTATATTGGAACAACTCCCAGGAAATGAGGCAAGGATAAGAAATGGTATAATTGAGGGTGTCTTGGATGTGACTGTATCCCATAATTCAATGCTCATCTTGGGTCTGCACACAGTTCAGCATGTGTTGTCTGTTGTCTGTTTTAGATTGTCACAACTAGCAGTTTAAAGAAGGCACTGGTTTCTATATTCCACACATACCTAGGCAGGGAGTCTGATAAGAGGAGAACACAATACAATTGTGGCAGAAAAGGTTCAAAAAGGGTATTCCCCCACATAAAGAAGGAACTATGTCTTGCCCTGATCTGCCTTTTAGATTATCCCCTGGGTGTATAACAAAGAAGCTAAAAGTATTTCATGTTCCGAAAAAGTGTGCCAAATACAAATGTTGCTAAACTTACAGTAGAGTTACAATTCAATAAATCCACAAAACCACTGAAATAGAACTTTGCTAAAAATATACTACTCACCAAACAATGGTTTACAACATGTATATTTTAGTAGCAACTGCTTTTCTTCATGATCCCATGGTCAACTGAATGTTGAGGCTTGCAGCTGCCCCACATTGAGGGAAGCCATGACTTTACTTGCAAGACATAAATTTAAGAGAACATATGCAATGGGATGCACTCAGATGCCAATCAAGGGAAACAATTCTATCGCTGAGCTCAAAAACCAAACTTAATGTCAACATTTCCCCCTCTGTATGAAATCTAATATCTAGTAAAAAGATATATGATTTTATAAGGGATGTTTCCCAGAGTTCACTTCAAAATATTAAACTCCTTGAGGCAGGAAGCTTACTAATTGAACTTATGTTCAAGTAGTTTAGAATAAGAATGTCTGATTCCTTTAATATTAAAAAAAGTCAAGATATTAAGGACAGTGACAGCACTGTCCAAATGCTAACTGGTGGAGATTATCAGCACCCAATCTGCACAATGTCCTTACCACGAGGGAGGGAAATCTTAGCATCCAGTCCTATCAACAATAATTAAAAGTTGGAAATTGAGAGAATTAGATGAGATAGTAACACGTCCTCAGCTGCCAATGGAAAATCATTTTAAAGTTTCATATTAGACTTAATTTTTTGGAAGTTTTGAAACTATACAATTTAGAGGAAGGTGTGGAGCTTTGCCACATACCTCCTGCCCTAGTATGTAGTTTCACTCATATCCAAATGTTCCCACCAGCATAGTACTCACTTTGCAACTACTGAGCCTTCATGGACACATGCTATCATATGGTTGCACAGTTTACATTTGTGTACATCATGGTATCACACATTCCGTAATCTTGGCAAATGGATGAAGGCATGCATACAAACAGTGGTGTCAAACTGTAGTTTCACAGCCCTAAAACATCCTGCATTTCACCTAATCTTCCCTTACCACCTTGTAAACCCTGACAAACACTAATGTTTTCATTGTCTCTGAGATTTGCCTTTCCCAGAATGTCATGTAGTTGGTATCACAAAATATGAAAGCCTTTTCAAATTGGAGTCTTTCATGTAGTAATATGCATCTACTTTCTCCATGTCATGATAGCTTATTTCCTTTTAGTAGTGAGTAGTGTCAGTGTCAGAATTACCACAGTTTGCTGCTTATCCATCCACATCTTGATTCCTTCCAAGTTTTAGCAATTTTGAATAAAATTGTTACCAAATAAACAAACAAAAACCCGTGTCAGAATGGTGTGTATGTGTCTGTGTGTGTGTGTGTGAATGGATGCGCACATGTTTTAGTGTCTTTAATTAAATTCTAAGTAGTGTGATGGCCAGATCATAGGGTAAAAAGTCTGTTTAATTTCCTAAGAGTCTGCAGAACTGTGTCCTAAGGCGACTGGACTACAGGAACCTATTGTTTGGCACATTCCCTAGCATTTGATACTATCAGCATTTTGCACACTTAAAACTTTTGTTAATCTTTTAGCTGTTTATAATTATCTAATTTATAAGAACCTTCATGGCTTTAATCTGATAGTCCTAAATATTTAGAGACATATATACATACACACATGCAAATCTAGTCTACTTTATGATTCATTCTATAAACTATGATGTTGAGATGTATAAAGTAAGAGTATGAGACGATTGTGGTGTTACTATAATGTCACAGTAACTTATAAGTAAATAGTACAATCTTTTTTCTGGATCAATAATCTTATTTATACTAATAATTTTGAATATTCACACAATGCCTATAGGAACAGTCACTTGTTTTCTCTTAAGTCACATATCAAAACATGTTAGGAAATATATGTTGTAGTCTTACCAGTACAAAAAGGAAACTGATGCTTGGATTGGATAAGCAAATGTTTGTTTAAAGAGATTGGTCTCTTAACTAACATACTGAGTCAAAAAATGGGGATCCAACTTTAGAAGTAAATTACATAAACATATACCATGCACTGTACCTTAATTTTGGAGTCTGTAATTGAGACAAACAAATGTAAAGTGTAAGGTAGAGATGAGCCAAAACAAGACCAGCAACAAATTTTAAGATCTTTTAAGAAACAGTAGTCTCTAAGGCAAATTAGATGGAGCCAAATTTTCTCTACCCTTTTCACGTATTTTTTAAAATTTTTATTTTTTGTGCATGAGTGTTTTGCCTGCATGTATGTATGAACACCATATGCATGTTTGGTGCCCACAGAAGCCAAAGAGATATTTGATCCTCTGGAACTAGAGTTACAGATGGTTGTGAGCCATTATATGCATGCTGGAAAGTAAACTCATGTTCTCTACAAAAGCAACAATAAGCAGTGGCCTTCTATCCAGCCTGCTTTCACGTACTTACTACTGAAATGGACTTCAAGAGGAAGAGCAGAATGAACATGACTTGTCAAAGGTCTAAAATATGTACACTTTAGAGGCCTATTGGTGGTAATGGTTTCTCTAGCACACAGGTCTTGATTGTCACCTCAGACTTCAACTAGAATTAAAGCAATGCCAGAGACAGGCACAAACCTCCACCAGGTACAGATATTCAAATATGGTCTAGTCATCTGCCTAGAATGACAGGCATTCTTTGGAGAAAATTTCTTATTGCAGCATAGAAATGCCTGTGGAAATCATTCCAAGTGATAGCAGAAATGACTTCTACTGACCAGTTAGTACATTTCTCTAGAAATTTTGAACTTGATCTCAGAGAAACAAAGCTTACAGATCTTAGTAAGGTTTGTGATATATATCTGAAGCTATTGACATTCTTTCTTCCTTAATATATATTTAAAATATGAAGAATGGAGGAAAGAATGAAGAACATTAAAAACCAGAAGAAAAAAATGTTGAAATATGCACAAAAGCTAAAGGAAAAAATCTTTGTCTTCTAACCTTATCCCCACTCCTGGAAGGCACTATTTTCATGATGAACATACTACGGACACCCACTAGATATAGTGCACTATAACCCAGAACTTCTAGGCTCAAGTCATCCTCCTGCCTCAGCCTCCCAAGTAGCTGGAACAGCAGGTGTGGGAAACTAACACAACTAGACAATGCAGAGAGTGAGAGATTTTGGAAACTCAGTCCTAAATGAGATGTCTTCATCAAAATACTCTCTCCTCATGGCTTGGGCTTCAGAAAGTAGGATTCTAAAAGCCAGAAAAGATGGATGATGCCAAAGAAAATGTCTGCATGCACAACAGGACCGTTATAGATATGTACTCATAGAAACTGTGGTAGTATGCACAGAGCCTGCTGAGGTCCAAGCCAGGGAGGATTCCAGTGCTGAGAGTGGAAGTGGACAGGGACTTCCATCCCTAACCAAAAAGCTATCATCAATTTACATGCATTTGCAAAGGAAACAGTTTTCTCCACTGGAGTCTCAATGGGTACATTAATCACACTTAAGGGCAGGCCCTATGTCCAGCAGTAGATGGCCAACACAAAATGAACTCAATGGTATTTTTGTAGACTTTTCATCTCATATCACTTTGTTTCATTATTTTTTGTATTGTTAGACTTTTGCTTGTATATTATTGTTTTAGAGTTTGTGTTTTTATAGGTTGGGTGTATATGTTTCTGTGTTTCTTGTGTTTTTTTATAATTGGTTTGGGGTTTTGTTTGTTTGCTTGCATGTTTTCTAAAGAGTGAGAAAAAGAAAGAACACGTAGTTGCATGGATGGGGGAGGCGGGAAGAACATGGGAGAAGCTGAGGGAGCTGATAAGCATATATTTTCTGAAAAAATATTTCACTAGAGATTTTAAAAAAGAAAACTATCTGCAGTTGTCTGAGTGTTCCAAGAATGGTGGGGATTGAAAAGGATTACAAAGAAAATATAGAGGGAAATTTGAACATGACAGATATGCCCGTTATTTTGATTTAGTAATTGTTTCATGTTGGATACTTATAGAAAACTTATATAATTTAAATATGTAAGTAAAGATCATAGATAGATAGATAGATAGATAGATAGATAGATAGATAGATAGATAGATAGATAGTGCATATGTAGGTATCTGTTATTGATTAATGACTGGAAAAGGAGACTCAGCACAAGTGACTACCAATTTGGGGTTATGAACACTGAGAAATTTAATGAGTAGGTTTTTGTATTGTTTCTGAAACAAAAAATATCTTGTGAAAACTAAAGTAAACCTAGAATCAGGAGCTCAGAGGTGAGAGGGAGCATAGTGTAGCGGTCCTGTCTCAGGACGCCTTCAAATACTACACTGTAACTTGCACTTCATCCTCAGTCCTCCTCTCTGTTCTCTCAGTGGAGAATCCAACAAGGTAGCTCCCACCAAGGGGCATAATCTCTAGAGTAAGGAAAAATCGAAAGAAATTATATCAGGGAAGGTGACAAAACAATCCAATGGAATATAGAAGCACCAGGGAAGAGTTGGATTACCATGAAAACCACCATGGAAATAAATGGGATGAGACTTGGGAAACTAAGGGGAGGAAATTAGGTTCAGCTCTGAAAACAAGCAGCAGAGGACAAGGCAAGTGCAGTCAGGAGCCTGAAGCCTCGGATACTTAAAAGAAACTAGAAAAGGACTAGGCAGAGTTACATAAAAGGGTAAAGGTTAGAAGATAAAGCTGGAAACCAGCAAGGACCTCTATTCAGAGTTACTGTGAGTAAAAGGGGAAGGTACTGGACAGTTCCAGATAGAGGGATGCAATCTGGCATGTCCTATTAGATCACTCAAGAGCTACTGCATGAAAAATAAACTGAAGGGAGAAAGAAAGAAAACACATCCAATTAAACGCTATTGAGCCAATGAAAGGATCCATAAGGTAGCTTATGTTCTAGGAGGGTTGCCATGGAAATGAGGAAACATGGCCAGATTCAAGAAACAGAATGCATGGAATTTGTTGGAGGTGAGAAGAGAATTACTTCTTTTCTGGGACATGAGCAACTGCAAGGAAGAAGGAGCTAAGGGAAATTGAAAGGAACAAGCCTTGGTGGGGATGGGGGAATAGATCCTTCCACCATCTTTAATGCATGTATGGGATACTTAGGCTTTAATGGAGAGTCTAGTTTAAAAAACATGAAGGGGAATGTCACAGTAATATAGACATACTTAAAGATATCAAGACCAAGTAAAACTAAACAGGACAAACACAACTGCAGAAGAGCAGAAACCCAAAGTGACCATACTACAGATCTGGCTTGTATTTGGGATGAAACACAAGAAGAAAGTCTAATAGCAGATAATTCCACAGAAGCCAAGAGGAAAGAGCTACAAAAGAGCATATGGTACTTCTTATCTAGTACTGACTAGGGGTACATAACTTAAAGACAGAAAAAAAAACCCACTGAGCTGGTGATTGTTATCAATCGTGACCATTGAAGAACAGCTTTCAGAAGAGCGAGTCTAAAATGGTATATGGTAGGAAGAAATGTGACACACAGAGGTAAAGACGGGACAGTAAAGGAATCTATCAGGATGTGTATGACAATGAATAGATTGGCAGGATACAGCTGTAGTGGATGACAGCAGTTTCCGGTGTGACAGTGAGTGGAAATGGGGAAGAGGGCTAGGGAGCTTTCAGTGAAGTTTCACCCTTGTAAAAGAGATCACATTACTCCTGAAGGAGTAGTGGCAATGGATGCAGATTACAGAGGGAGTGCAGATGCCCATGATAATGAAGTCACAGAAATGGCAATTAGAATGATCCCTGAGCAGGAGGAGAGAAGAGGACTGCTAGTGGTCAGGGAAGTAAGGGGATGAGAAGATCCATGTGCAAAGGGACACATGTCCAAGGGCAGAGAAAGGATCATAGCCATGGGTCTGAACCATTCAAGAATATATTAGATCAGCGAAGAGAATAGCAAAACATGGTTAATAGGCCACTAACCTCCAATAACCTGAAATGCTTGAAATATGTAGAAGGAATAAAGTGGAAGTCATGCTGGGGAACACCACCACTGACACTTGTGCATCTCAGACAGAAATGGAAAAAAAGAGAAGAAAAAAGCCCACCTCTCATTGGTAGATATTCTTTGAAATATTTCACCAGATGTTCAGAGATGTTCCATGTGCCCAAGAACCTTTCATAACGTGGGAAAATACACCTATTAATAACTAACAGGCAATTGTAGAACACTTCCTGTACAGTGTGATCTGAAATCAGTGTTGAGCATGTTCTTTACCATACAAATGTTAAACAGGGTATTCATGTCTGCACCCCACCCCTGGGAATCTAAAAGTAACATGTGGCTGTCACAGTCAATGTCCAAAGGAAGAAATATGGAGTGGCCTCCAGACCCTGTGCTGATCCTGGACCAGTGCCACTGAGGACTTCCCCTAGTGCTGTCTCCACTCTCTCTTTCATCTCAGCATCTAATTTATACAGAGACATACGTCTGAGATCTGAATGAGGTTCAAAGGAAAGAACAGAATAAATGCAATGGTGACAGTTCACCACTAAATATAAACCTGGTGACATCATCGCTTCATCATTCTAATCTTTAAGCTTTCTTTTGGGGATGACAGCACACCACAAACCTGTAGTACCTATTTCCATGATGATAAATGCCATGAGATTATGAAAAGTCTCAAGAACATCTTGGTCTAGTATGCATGTATCTGTACATCTTTTTACATTATTTGTTTTTGAGATCTCCATACATGAGTATGATCTCCTTACATACTTTTGATCTCCTTCTCCCACTCCAATTCCTCCTGTGTCCCCTTCACTCCCTCTCAAATTCATGACTTCTCTAATTGTTACTGTGAAACACAGGTGCACATTCACTTGCAACCTATTGAGTCTATTTAGTATTATATCAACATGGATGTGTGGTTTAGGCTGACCACCTGGGATTCGATAACCTCTCAGGACACTTGTCTCAGAAGAAAACTGATTCTCCCTCCTGTGTAGCCACTGATTACCTGGAGCTTTTCATTTTGGGGTGAGGCCTTGATAAACTTCCCTCATCAATGTAGGCATGTCGAGTGGTACTGTTATTACTTAGGCCATGTTTAGGCAACCATATTACTGAGATTTCAAGGGATAGTCCTAAGGGAACACCATTGTCTGTTGGGCACTAGGAAGCTCAGTCAGATTGTGAATTTGATACAGAGAAAGTTGGATGCAGCGAGAGTCCACACAGTGGACCGATCCATGGGCACCTCAACCTATGTACTATGGAACTGCCTGGATGTCCTTTTTGTGACTGATCCATTTGGAATCTGGATGTAGATACTCTGTGTATCCGGTGGAGATTAAACCTTTCCTTTGCACTGCCAATATCATGGGGGGTGGGAACCATGTCATCAAAAAGTGTGTATATAAGGGTCCTTGGAATCCATCTGTCATTACAGAAAAGGAAAGATACAGATCCAGTTTTGGCCAAGTTCTGACTCAGAACTAAATGTTCTTTCACCACAGTAATTCAGGAACACTCTCTGTCAGATGTTCAGGGGTGACAGCTCAGACAAGAGAAGGTATGTTAGTCTTTGTCCTCTTTATTGTGACAAATACTTGGCAAAACAGCTTAAGGAAAGAAGGGTTTATGCTGGCTTATAGTTGCTGGGTGTAGTTCTCCATGACAGAAAGGCATGATAGTGCAGAGAACCAGGCAGCCTATTCAATGGCATCCAAGCAGGAAGCAAAGAGAGACAAACACTGGCCTTTGGCTTGTTCTCTTGTTTTTCTTGCGTTCAGGACCCTAGACCATAGAATGCTGGACTCACAATTAGGGTAATTTTCCCCTTATCAGTTAATTTAATCTAGAAACACATCTGTAGACATACCCAGAAATCAGTCTCCTAGGTGAGTCGAGATCCTGTCAATTGACAGTCAATATTAACCATCACAGAAAGCTCCTGAAATTTTAATTGTAATAAAAAAAACTACACTTTACCAATTTTAACAGATTTATTTTTTAATGTCTGTTTTCCTTCTCCACATATGTAATGTATATCTATAGGCAATTTGGAAAACAAAAAATGTAAAGATCAGCAATTTGTTTTATTTTCATCCCGAATCTTTCCTATAAGAGAAAACGCTTGTATTGTATTTTTATGCATAATGAACATGTGGCATATGTAGTTTTGTGTAAATTAGGACATGTGTACAAATTAACAGTTTCATTTAACATCATAGCATGAATGTCTTTAGAATCAGTTAAACACTTTCTAAATGTTTCACTAATGGAATCAATAAATTTAGACTCATCACATTTGATCCATAGAACAATGCATAGTACTCAGTTGTACACAGGGAGTTTCCATGGTTCTTCATGATGAATGATGCTGTGGTGATAACTCATATAAAAGCTCTGTCTCTGTCTCTCTGTCTCTGTCTCTCTCTCTCTCTGTGTATGTATGTGTGTATGTGTGTGTGTGTGTGTGCGTGCACATGTGCATGTGTGTGCATGTGTGTGCATGTGTGGGTATGGGTATAGAACCATTAAGATCTTTCCTCTGACAAAATTCTGAATCAAATGGTAAATATTTCTACCTTAAGCCACAATGCTATTCCCGATCTCCAAAACCCTTTCATTCTACAAAACTGAAAATTTAAAAATGGTTAACTATGTGGGGCTAGGAAGATGGCCTCAGCAGGGAAAGTCTTTTCCTGTATGCCAGACAACCTAAGTTCGATTCCTAGAACCCTTGTGAAACAAAAGGCCGAGCATGCCTACCATGAGAAGAGAGGTAGTGACAGAAGAGTCAGGTGCTCAGGAGCCAACTAGACTGAAGCACATGCTCAGGAGCAGAAATACCAAGAGGCTCTATTTCAATAGTGTGGAAGGCAAGAACCAACTCCTGAACATTTTCCTCTAATTTCTACATGTTTGCCATGACCAGCAGTGTATATCTTCTTCAAATCCAAGAAGCCCTCCATCACACATAGAGCATTAAAAAAGCAAAGTTAATTATGCGGCATATATGTATATATACACATACCACATAGTTATGTTATATACCTTGTATATGTATAGTAAAAATATTCATACATACCCCAAAAGAAGAAAAAGAAAGAGAATGGTTATATGAGCTGAGGGTTGACATCTAAAGCAAAAATAACTTTTCTTTGAGGAGATGACCATGGTTAACAATTGTGGCAGTTCCGTAACTATATAAAAGCTGATCCAACTGTCATACTGAATGGGCCAGTATGTGAAGACAGTTCAATAATGCTCTGATTGCCTTTTTATATCAGAAAAGAGCCTCAGAAGCAATACAGCATCTGAGCACGTGAACTGTTTAAATGATGTGTATTTTTAGTGTGCTTTCTACTGAGGTAGTGACATCAAGGCAGGAGATACGTGTTTCATTCTATCCTTCCAGTGGTCAACCCGCAACCCAACAGAGTACTTCTCATTTCTCACTGAGGCTTCATCGTCCAATACTCAGCACCACCATGTAATACTGCTTCCCCCACTCTGTCCTGCAAAGCTCACAGAACCATAATGTCTAAAGTTTTGCAGAAAATTAGACTTTGCAAAATCCACGTGAGGGAACATTGTATTTTATAACAAAAATGATCCTTTGGTTCCTGTAGTTCCTATTAGGATGTTATAAGTACCTCCAGATGACATTTAAGCTGCCCTCTCCTTTGTCTTCCCACCTAAAATATTCCACTAAGTAATCTCTCCTGAAAACAGGCATTGTCTTTGACATTGTGGTTCTTAGCAAGTATATATGTGACAAAGCTTTGTAGAACACATGAATAAATAGATAGATACTTTCTTAAGGGTGCTGCATATGACTGACATGAATAGAAACTTTGGTTTACTCATTCTTAAATGTTAAACATAAATCCATTGACTTAACTATAAGATGGAGAGGAAAGAATGTAATCTCCTAAAGTATTTGCAAATTAAGGCTGAAAAGTGTTTGATGAACTTTTGAATACATGACTTTAGAATCTAAGAATTATCTAGAGGCCGTTTATCCTATAACATACTCCCAAATCAATTAAAGATTTAAATTTAAAACCAGAATCTCTGTACTTCCTAGATTAAAACATGGACAAGAAGCTCTTTTGGATCAATCATGACTTTTTGTGTATAACACAAAAATAAAAAATATGTGATTTACATCAAACCAAAAGTTTCTGCACAAAAAAGAAACAAGTCTGTGTTTGAAAACACAATTTGTAATATGGGAGAAAATAATCTGCCAAGTTATCTCTGACAATGGAATAATCTCCAAACATGGAAGGAATTAACATGAGTTTAATATGTCTTCTCCACAACTGAATGTCCACATTACTAATAAGGAGGGACACATAACTTAAATGATGAGGTACTGTTTCAAAGTTACCATGACTATTACTACACAGAATAAGTACAAGTCCTGATAAAGACTGAGGGGGGGGTCTTGTGCAGTATTGGTGTAGTACTAATATAGACTATTGCTATACAATCTAACAATGCCACTTCTGGTTACTTATACAAAAGAATTGAAATAGAAATCTCTACAAACGCCCTGACATTTACTGCATCATAATTGGATACAGCTCAACAGAACCGTAGCTGTCTTGACATATGATTACCACAACTGCTGCAGTGTAACCCCACTTGGCCTTCCTGACTGGCATCCCGGCACACTATACATAGACAAGACTTTAGTGTGGTGAGTGGAATTTTACACCAGACCCTAGCTCCAGGAATGTGTCCAACTTTTTAATGCTGGCTTAAGGTGATCTGAATATATTACAGGCAAGATAAAGCCACTTTTGACTTCCCAAAATGCACCATTCTTGTAGACTCAAATCCCAAGGATCACTCTTTCCAGGACTGTTTCCATCTTGGCTCATGCTTTCATGAAAAATATCACTCAATAAATTACGCTCTGTCCAGATCTATTTACTTCTCTTTTTTTGGTCTCATAACACCTTGAGGCTAATCTCCACATACCCACAAGAACTGAGTTTTGCAGAATGCAGCATATCCTAATAGACAAAATATAGAACCAACCTAAATGCCTACTAACAGATGAATGAATAAAGGAGATTCTTGTGCTTTCTCTTGGGAATATTTTCTTCTGTTGGTTTCTCTTGTCCCACTTCAGTGGAATAGTTTTTGTTTTATCTTATTATATTTTATTTTGTCATATTTTAAAAATATGAATTAATAAAACACTTGCCACTAGGGTAAATGTTAACAACTGGTAGGCATGGGAAAATCAATTTTCTCTAGTGGGCATAGCAACCACTCCAGGGCAGGTCTCATGTTCAGGAGTAGCTGAATACCATACAATGGACTCTCTCTCTCTCTCTCTCTCTCTCTCTCTCTCTCTCTCTCTCTCTCTGTGTGTGTGTGTGTGTGTGTGTGTGTGTGTGTGTGTGTGCATGCGCACATGCACACATGTGCTCCTATTTGGCTAGTTTAAGGGGAGTTTTATTTTTTCTTTTTGGGTGTTGTTTTATTTTGCTTGGTTGATTTTGGGGAATTTTATTGTTGTATTGGGTTTTTCTTTGATTTTTGACAATTTAAAGTTGTGTAGATGAGGGGTAGAGATGAACTGGAAGGACTTGGATGAAGGGAAGAATATGATCAAAATATATTAAAATTGTTTTAAATTAAAACATATAATTAAAAAAAAGAAAAGAATGTTCACAAAACTTGTAAAGCATAAAATTTTAATGAAAATAATTTTTCCATCTGGCATTCCCCAAAGGCCATACAGTATATTGAGTTGTATTTCTAGAGCACAATAGAATGATTTAATTAAACTATTTCATAATTTTTTATGCATAAACATCACAGGTCAACTAATCATGTGCATTTGTATTTCTAAGATTAAAGGGATTAAGAATCTGTGACCAAAGCCCTTTATTTTTAGGACAAAAGATCACTGTTTATCATGTGACACTGGCTGCTCAGACGACTTGGGCTCTATCATAACTAACTTAATTTTACATACGTTGGTCTGTTTGCACTTGGAATCTCCAGATAGATGACTACGTACCACTTTACAGATTGATCTTGTTTCCAGCTTCACTGTGTGGACAATGAGCAATCAGCATGGACATCAGAAAATAAACATACTCATCAAGCACACTAATTAAGCCCAGAGGATGCTGTACATGCATATGCTGCATGGATTAAAAAGGCAATTCATTATGATTCCATTTGTGAATATTATATTCCTCATAAATTTCATTTCGCAATGTTTCTTATGAGTTGGGCAGTTCTATAACCCTCTGCTACTTCTGCCTTAAGTGATTCTCTTTAAAATCATGACATATCTGCCTATTTTCTCTGCCCTCAAGATTTTCAGAGAAGTAGCTCTTGTGTTAAAACTGACAATTTGACCTCTTTTCTTAAGGCTGAAAAAGGGTATGTCAATTATTAACAAAAGTCATGGACAGCAAAAGGAACAGAAATATACCCAGGATAAAGACTAAGCACAACTCAGTGTCGTCCATTCATTCTTGAAATGCATCTATATTTAAGGTCTGTACAGAATTTCATTAAAAGAAAATACATAAAAATAATTAGTTTAAAATGTACATAAAGATATAATGTTTGTATATATGTGTACATGTGTGTTACATACAAGAAAGGGAACCATATTAAGACAGTTATTTATACATAAAATATTTTTTCAGTTGCCTACAAAGTATGCTTCTAGAAATCCACTCTCAAGTAAAATCTATTAATGAATAATTAACAAGTTTTAATGGAAGCAGAAAGACAAGTTGTATGATATTTCAATGATAAATTATTTTTGTTCTTTCAAAAAAAATAAACCCCTTCCAATAATCTTAACAAGTGAGAGAGAGATTGTGTTTGTACTGTTGTCTTTGATTCGTAGCTGTATATGTATAACCTGGCCTGCTTCCATGCCCACAGTGAGGCATGATGGTGGCTCTTTGAAAATTAACATAATTTGAAAATTCATGTAGAAAACAGATTTTCAAGGGTGGGGTTGTAGCTCAGTGTTAGAACATGTGTGAGGCTCAAGGTTCAATTCCTATAACTGCTCTTTACATCATCCTAAAAGTCATAATTTGCAAGAAACCAGTACATTTATGAATATAAATACATATACATTAAAAGTCCAGATCTTGTTGTATCACCACCACAGATTTCAAGTTATACTATAGACCTATAGTTAAAAAACAAAAACAGTATGACATTGCAATAAAAACAGCTACATGGACCAGTGGAAGAGAAGTAAGGACTGATACATAGGTGGCTCTCCTATAATCACCGATTTGACAAAGAAGCCAGTGGCACATATTGAAGAAAAGACGGCACAATTTGGTACTGACCAAATTGAACAGCTAATATAGAAAAACGAAACTGTAGCCATATCTCACTCTGCAAAACTGACTCCTAATAGACCAATAATGTCAAACAATCTGAACCCGGAAACTGATAGAGGAGAAAGTAGGGAACACACTTGAGCTCATCAGCATAGGAAAGGAGTTTCTGAATAAGACCCCACTGGTGTAGGCATTAAGATCAACAATTAATAAATGGGACCTCATGAAACTAAAATCCTCTGTATGTCAAAGGACAACATCATTTAAGAGAAGAGATATCCTAAAGAAGGGGAAATATTTATCAAGTATCCATCTGGGAGAATTGTCAAGAATATATAAAAAAGGGAAAAAATCCTGAACATCAAGAAACCAATCCAGTCCCAAATAGGGCATGGAACTAAACAGAGAGTTCACAAACAATGATACAAATTGCTGAGAATCATTAAAGGAAAAAAAAAATTGTTCAACATCCTTATTTATCTGGGAAATGTAAATTAAAATTACTTAACAAGAGCCAGGAAACAGAAATAGCCTAGATATACCTCAGCTGATAAATAGGTAATGAAAGTTTTATACATTTCTACAATGAAATATTATGTAGTCACTAAGAAATATGGAATTTACAGATAAATTGATGTAGCTGGAAATAATTCTGAGTAAGGTAAGCCAGATCCAGAAGACAAATGTCACATGGAAAAGAATGAAATTAGGTCCTTATCTATCAGCTTTAATAAAAATTAACTCTAAATAGTTCAAAGACCTCAATTTAAAACCCGAAACACTTTAGAAGAGTAACAGAATAAAAGATAGAGGCATAGAAAAAAACTTTGTGAATGAGACTCCATTTGTTCAGAAAAAGGCCAAGAACTGACAAGAGGAACTTCATAAAACTAAAAAATCTTCTATTCTAAGCAAAGAATCAAGTGAAAAAGAAAACCAGCCTAGGAAACATTTGCCAGCTACACACCTGTAGAGGATTAGTATCCAGGATATAAAAAGAACTAAAAAGTAAAGAGTCAAGAAAACAAATGACCTGATTTGGGCTATGGATCTGAGCAGAGAGTTATCAAGAGGGAAATCAAAATGCTAAGAAATATTTCAGAAAGTATTCATCAACTTTAGCAGTTGTGGGAATGTAAAACAAGACAGATTTGAGAGTTTATCTTTCCGCAGTCAAAATGGCTGTGACCAACAAAACAGCTGAGAACAAACACTGGTAGGGATATAGGCAAAGGAGAACACTCATTCCCTGTTTGTAGGAATGCAAACTGGTGAGGCCACTCTGCAAACAAGTGTGAAGAAGCCTCAAAAAGCTGAAAAATAAATCTACCATATGACCCAGCTATACTACACACTGTCCTTGGAATATGCTCAAAGAACTCAACATCCTATTCAACAGAGACTTGCTTGACCTTGTTCATTGCTGCCCTGTACACAATAACTAGGAATGGTAACACTGTAAATAGTCACCAACAAATGAATGGGTAATGAAAATGTGGTACATATTCACAGTAGAATTCTATTCAGCTACAAAGAAAACTTAAGCATAAATTTTTCAAGTAAATGGATTAACTAGGAAATCGTATATTAAGTGAGGTGCCTCAGATCCAGAAGACAAACACTACATGCTATCTCTCATATGTGATTCCTAGCTTCAAATCCTCAGATGAGAATATAGAATATGGAGCAATTTTAGAATTCAGGAAAGTAAATAGGGAACATGAAGGGGAGCTGAGAGGGAAATGGCAGGATATGGATGATACGAAGGTGGAAAAGATGAACACAAGGAGGGGATGTATAGGAAGACAGGGCAGGGAGGAGTGGCAAATAATAAGAGTTCCATTCCTCTAGAAGACATTGATACACATGCACACACACACACACACACACACTATGCTGGCTAGTTTTATATCAACTTGACACAAGCTAATGTCATATAAGAGGAAAGAATCTCAATTGACAAAATGCCTCTGTAGGATCAGGCCTGTAGGGCGTTTTCTTAATTAGTGATTTATGTGGGACAGCTCAGTCCACTGTGGGTGGTGTCACCCCTGTGCTTGTGGTCACTCTATAAGAAAGCAAGATGAACAGGCCATGAGCCTCTGCATCAGCTACTGCCTCCTGGTTCCTGCCTTGTTTGAGTACCTGTCCTGACTTCCTTCAATGATGAATATGGAAGAATAAGCCAAATAAACCCTTTTCTTCCCAAGTTGCTTTGACTGTGGTATTTCAGTACAGCTATTGTAATCCTAACTAGGTCAGATGCACACATACTCAACACACACACACACACACACACACACACACACACACTTACTTTACAAAGTTATGTCACTTGGGCTGACAATGCTCATCTAACAGGAAAAAAATCCCACTAACAACAAAAACACCTACCAGGCATAGAAACCCTTTTTTCATTGTGAGTCAGAGGAGTTCAAGAAACTCCCTAAACTCTATAGGCTATTGATGTTGCCCTGGCTTACCTCCCAGAAGCTGAAGGTTAAGTCAATATTGCTGAAGACCCTGCACTTGGACACAGGACTAGGAGGATTTTGGCTGGATCTAACTAAAAGTCTCCTTCATAAGATCTAGTTTTCATAGAATCAGAAGGTACTAAGGAATCTGCCTAGAAAGGGAAGCAGTAAGTAGTCCCAGGTGCCTTTGAACCACAGCGATGACCAACATATTCGACATTGGTACTTATCTTGGCAACTAACAGCTAATTCTACTTCAGTTCTGATCAACAAGATGGAAATCATGCCTTGTAATAGAAGCCTAGCCAACCACCCAGGGCTAGCAAGGTCATGGATCTTAGAGGAACCCTAGTATAGTTACTTTATGAGACCACATAATTTTAACAGTATTCTAAATATTTATCTTTATACCCACAGATAAATTTATCTCTCACCCCTCATCAAAGAACATTTTCTTTGCAGCAAACAGAAACCATTACAAAAAATTACAAGTGATCAAAATGCAGAGAACAACTGACTGTGGATCTAAAACACAACTCTGGTACCTAAGGTTCAGGAAACATCATGGAAGAGGAGGTAGGAAACGTGTAAGAGCTGAAAGACTAGAAAGTTTGCCTTGAGACTCTGTCTCCTAGAAATGACATGAATGCTATACCCAAGATAGCTCAGCAATATGGCTGCTTATATAAGACCTGAACCATTAGTCTTTTCCAGGAATGAAGCTCCATTTGGTTATCAAATACCAAGTGATCAGCGCTGAAAAGATACACAAGAAGCATTAAACAGACTCAGTAGGTTGTATTTCTATGTTTATGTGTGTTATATCTATGTAACAATGATAATGAAAGAAAAAGTGGCTATCAATCTGAAAGAGAGTGGGAGTTGGGGGGAGGTGGGTGAAGAGAGAGAGAGAGAGAGAGAGAGAGAGAGAGAGAGAGAGAGAGAGAGACCATGGGAAGGGTTGGGGAGAGGGAAGGGAGGGGAAAACAATGTAATTATTTTCAATTAACTATTTTAAATTTAAAATTCCAGATCATCAGCCATGCTTTAAAGTATGACAATTAAAAGCTTATCTCACGGTTTAATAATTTTACTTGCCCAAGTATGTGAAATACACTGGAAATAATTTATATTTTTATCTTAGATTAAGCTAAAAGTAAGACATTTTAGAAGAATTGATTTGATGTCCCTTTTAAGTTACCTCTTCTTCCACAGTGAACACGTCAGTATTTTCAATTTTAGTTTTTAAGTGAAATGTAGAGTCAAAACCATAAATGCTAACTGATAGAAGATTTAAATTCAAGTCTTATATATTTTTGTTTCTCCACATGAAACTTAAACCTTGCTGCTGCACGTGGAAGCAGGAAGCTTCATGAATAAACAGCAGCTTGTTGACCTTGTAAACAGAAATGGTACTGCCTGTCACCATCGAGAATATGATGATGTCTGTTCTGTCCTTTTAAAAAGTAAATTATGATCAAAATGAGATAAATGGCTTTTGTTAAAGTTCAGCTCAAGTTTAAATTCATTTGTTTCAGTTTATCAACTTGGAAGCAATTTTACCTCAGCACATTTGGTGTGTATATTATCAAGCTTTGCCAAATTCAATCCATCATAGTTGAAGTTTCAAACAATAATCATCTCTTCATTACTGAAATGCAAGTACAGTTCAAGCAGATGTTTATCTAAGGTAAGTTATTATCCTTCTACCTAAGAAGTTGGAGAAGTTATACCACATATGCTATGATTTCTAGAAGCTAAGCACCTTATCTATAAGATGAAGCTGTTATAACAAATCATGTAGTATTTTTGAGGGAGAGGGCATCACAAACCAATCTGTGATGCTGCCAAATGCTAGGGGACCAGTTCATGAGCCCTTTCCCACCTAGTTTTTCAAGGCCCAAGATTCTCCATAGCACCCGGACAGTGATTCCCATGCCCATGTCTCGCAGAGAAAATGAGAAAGAGAGAAAGAGAGAGAGGGGATTTCTTCAGTATAAAAGCACAGAGACCACAGTGAAATGAGAAATGTGAGCACCACTTCCCCATGGAATAGTACATATACTCCTCACCACAACACCACATAGTATAGCACACTTCTACTTACATACCCCACAAACATACTGTAACATTAAATATTTATCACACATATATTCACACCCTACTATCATCCCACATATATGTACCATACACACCACATGTATACCAAATTTATTATACATGCACACACAGGCATAGACACAAATATCACATACATCATACATATTACTGTATACCAAAGTCATGTATACATACATAGACATACAATCATTTCATACTCCCTATACTACACCTACACATACACCACATATACACACACCTGAACATACATTACAAGACACATATTATATACACACATACCATATACACAATTATCATATATACATGCGTACTACCACAAAAACATAATGACATATGCTATACATGTACAATAC
The DNA here is from genome assembly GCA_028551405.1 of Uromys caudimaculatus. Taxonomy (NCBI): domain Eukaryota; kingdom Metazoa; phylum Chordata; class Mammalia; order Rodentia; family Muridae; genus Uromys; species Uromys caudimaculatus. The sequence goes on along the minus strand of CM052702.1, from coordinate 27,256,468 downwards.
ATATACCTCACAAACATATTATATCCTAGTATATATACAAACACAAACATACACACAGTACACATTCCTCACATCACACATGCATACCACATATATATATATATATATATGTATATATATATATATATATATATATATATATATATCATACATACCACATAGACATATACTACATATACCATATGGCACATGAACACACAGACATATTACCTACCTGCACACAGCACACAATACATCCCATATGTATGCACACACCATAGAAACCTAATAAACATTCATACTGTTCTGAAATACATCGTGTACAACAAGAGTCTAGGGGAAAGCTATCTTTTTCAGTCATTTGTGTTTGTGTATTTGTGTGGCATGTGCAGATATGTGAGCATGTTCATATTTATGTAGATTTGAGTGTGTGCTAGGGGCATATGGATATGTACATGTGGTGTGTAGGTATGGGTACATATTTGTATGCATGTAGAAACAGGGGTGTATGTAGGTACATATAAATTGTGAGTGTGTTTGTGTGTGTGTGTGTGTGTGTGTGTGTGTGTGTGTGTGTGTGTGTGTGTGTGTGTGTACGTGTGTTTGTAGGTCTGAGTATCTTAAAAATCTTCCTTGATTATTCATATATCTTATTCTTTGAGTCTGATGTGTTCTTAATTAGATGCCTCGTAGATCTGCAGGACAGATAGGGCAGAGGAAGTAAGCCCCATGTGATGTTTTGAAGACCATTCTATACTTTCTATGTCAAAGGCTAGACCACTAAAAAAAATGGAGAGAATTTCTTTTCTGCTTTATCAAGCCTCATTTCTCAGCCACATCCTAATTCAAACCATGTGTCAGGTCCCCCAAATCAGGGAAATTATGAAGTTTTGTTTATACTAAAATAAAAATACATACTCATAATAGTATAGTACAGTTCTATCTTCATCACAAGTTTAAGATTCTCAGCTCAGGAAAGGAGTCTTATCTCAAGACACACTCAGATTTCATAAGAAATGAATTAAATGCCATTTGGTCCATCACATTGCTTCCTCACAATGAATTTTTAGGTAATATATACTTTGAAAAACATGGTGAATGTTGAAAATATTCATTACAGTTCATATTAGGAAACTGGAACTGAAATATCAGAGAGTTCTAGATGCCTAAACTTATCCTCAGCAATATGTAAACTTAGAATACACAGAATTGATAGCAGAGTGGGTTGTTGAAGAATACCACACATCATTTGGATATGTGCAATATTATATAAATGTACAAAGTATTTCCAAATTGTGTATTTTGCAAGGATGCAGTATATCCTAGAGGACAGTGTTCTTTGGAGACACAATGCATCTGTAAATAACTCTAACTGCTATAGATTTGGGAATGCTTTTCCTGATCCAGAGTCTAAAGATTTCAATGAAAATGACCTCTGTCATCATAAGCTCTAGGTAGAACTTTCTTTATATAAGTTAACAAAGATATACATCCGTTAGGAAGGTTCTGTTTTTTGCCAACATGCAGAATTAATGGTGTAAAAAACAAATAAATTATGACTAAAATGAGATAAATGGCTTTTCTTTCTCATGGAAAAAGAAATAAAACTATGGAATTTTAAAGACAATGAAAAAATGATTAAATAAAAAATAAGGCATATTCATTCAGGAGTCTGACAGATATTTTGAAGAAATCTGGCAATGTATGGTTTCCTGGAGCTCTGGCTTTAGCAATTTCTGCAAAAGAACAGAGATGAGTCCAAGGCCATCTCAGTTAGGAAGAGAAACTGGATACAGCAATTCCTTCCTTTTGAGAAATCTAGGACATGGAAAAGAAAGTTCACAGTGAAAAGAGAGCTAGAAAACAAATATTTCTAAAAACAACTAAAAGAATGCTATCTCCTGGCTTTGGTGGGATATGGAAAAGCACAGACCTAGTTACCAAGGTAAAAAGTCCACTTAAAAATGATACCAACATGTTAACAGGATGTGGATACCCATATGGGCTTGGCACTAGAATTAATATTACACACACACACACACACACACACACACACACACACACACACACACCACGAAGTTAAAATTTAGTGAAAAGTGATCTACAAGTGCCACAGGGCAATAATTAACTGAGAGAACACTTTTCTAAAATGAGTGAGAGACCATAAAAAGAAGAAAATAATCTGATCGTAAAATAGTGTAAGTCAAAAAAGAATAGTTATAGACTACAAAATACTTAACAAAATTAAAGTCAAAATGTGCATTTCTAATTCATGGGTAATAAATACAAAAACTGAGCAAGGATATTAAGTAAAGAATTCACGTAACATCTTGGGATAAAAATACAATAAATGAAGCAAATACTTCATGTGTGTGCACTAAAGAACAGGTCATGTACATCTGAAGATAGATGTGAAGAAGTTGCTGAATTTGTAGAATGAAAAGATGATAGAGGACAATGAAGTAAGTTTAAGGAAGAAGCAGTGAGTCAACTGGGAGCCTGCAATGTCCACGAGCTGAAAAATAAATCCTCCCATATTTCTGAATCAAAATGAAATATTGTCAGAACAAGTAAAATAAAGTTTACCCCTGCATACATGATGGAAACCATGCAGGATGCTAAATTGATAAATAGGAATATTAGAAAGTCATTGATTATCTGCAAGGAAATGCAGTGTGCTGACAGATGCCTTTGGTTGGTAATGAGTGTCACCAAAATGAAGATAAAGGAAGAGTTGAGAATTCTCTGTTTAGCTCGGTTCCCCATTTTTTGATAGGGTTATTTGGTTTTCTGGAGTCTAACTTCTGTTCAACATCCTTAGTCATCAGGGAAATGCAAATCAAAACAAGTCTGAGATTCCACCTCACACCAGTCAGAATGGCTAAGATTAAAAACTCAGGTGACAGCAGATGCTGGCGAGGATGAGGAGAAAGAGTAACACTCCTCCACTGTTGGTGGGACTGCAAGCTGGTACAACCACTCTGGAAATCAGTTTGGCGAACCCTCAGAAAAATGGACATAATACTACCTGAGGGACCAGCTCTCCTGGGCATATACCCAGAAGATGCTCCAACATGTGATAAAGACACATGCTCCACTATGTTCATAGCAGCTATATTTATAATAGCCAGAAGCTGGAAACAACCCAGATGTCCCTCATCAGAGGAATGGATACAGAAAATGTGGTACATCTACACAATGGAGTACTACTCAACTATTAAAAACAGTGACTTTATGAAATTTGCAGGCAAATGAATGGAGCTTGAAAATATCATCCTGAGTGAGGTAACTCAGTCACAAAAGAATGAACATGGTATGTACTCACTGATACGTGGATATTAGCCCAAAAGTTCAGAATACCCAAGTTTCACTTTACAGTAACTGCTGGACTGAGAGTGAGGTCCCAGATGGAGGAGTTGGAGAAGGGACTGAAGGAGCTGAGGGAGTTTG
>CM052702.1:27218190-27252939 GCA_028551405.1 Uromys caudimaculatus | reverse complement strand
GTATCAACTGGCCTGAGGCCCCCGGTCCTCCTGGAGTTTGGACCACCAACCAAACAATACACATCTATGGACCCATGGTTTGGACCACATATGTGGCAGAGGAGGGCCTTGTTGGCCATCAGGGGGAGGAGAGGCCCTTGGGCCTTAGGGTGTTAGAGGCCCCAGTAAAGGGGAATGTCAAGGTGGGAATACGGGAGTGGATGGGCTGGTGGGTGGGAAGTGGAATACCTTCATAGAGGTGGGGGAGGGGGAGGGGATACAGGGTCTCCAAAGAGGAGACCTGGAAAGGGGGAAACATTGGAAATGTAAATAAAGTGTCAAAAAATAAATAAATAATTTAAAAAATAAAGGAAGAGAAAATAACCACAAAGCTAAGGAGGTATGGTGAACAATTCTAATTCTAAACAATAGTGGGAGAGGTAAGTTTCCTGGATGCTGTCCCTGTGATAAACACTGTGATCAAATGCTACGGGAAGGAGGAGGCTTATTTGGGGGAGTTAGGGTAGGAATTCAAGCACAAACCTTGAGACAGAAACCATGGAGGAACACTACTTGCTGGATTGCTTCCTTGTAGCTTGCTCAGCTACCAGATTTATACTGTCAAGGACTACCTGTCCAATGTTAGCACTGTCCACATTGGGCCACTCTCTGACCATCAATCAGTAATGAAGAAAACGTCACACAGACATGCCCTCAGGCCATTCGGATGGATGCAATTCTAGATCTAAGAGTCCTTCCTTGAAGGTATATCTAGGTTTGTGTCAAGCTGACAAAAACTAAACAGCACAGTAAGCCATTCTGAGACAAACACAACGTCCACTAAAAAATATACTTTAGGAAGAAAGCAGTCTTTGAAAATGAAAGACTGATGCTGAAACCAAACAGACACTAAATCACAAAAACAAAAACAGCTTCTAACTTGAAAAATTACTAACATTTACTAACTAGGAGAGAAAAGGGATGGGCAATTGTGGTCAAGATATAAATGAGTGTGTATGTTTATATACATATATGGATATGGATATATATGTACATATACTAAAACTTGTCTATTGCCTGTAGCTCTTTGTCTGGTGTTGAGGCTCTATGAGATAAGGTGCCCCTCTCAGTATTATCATGTCTGCTGGTGTCATACTTGTTCAGGTCTTGCTTAGGCAGTCATGTGGATGAGATGTAATGGCTGTAGCTTCTCTGACATTTCTATGAACAATTTCACTTCTTCCTTTTCTATTTTAAGCCCATTTATTTTTTTCTTCAGGTACTATATTATATAAGACCAGAGAGTTGGGAATCATTCTCTTGTTCCTGATTAGAAAGAAAATAGTTTTTATTTTTCCACATTTAGTATGATGTCAGCTGTAAGCTTGTCTCCCATAGCCTTTATTACATCAGGGTTTGCTCCTCTATTCCTAGTTTCTTAGGGATTTTTATCATGGAGTAATATTCTGTCAATGGACTTTCTGGCCTCACTTAAGGTTATCATTAACATCTGTCCTTAAGCCTATTTGCATGTAGTAATTAATACATTTATGGATTTATTTATACTGACCCATCCTTGTAACTCTGTTATGAAAACAGCAGATCATAGACTGTGATCTTTTTAACATGTCCTTGAATTTGGCCTGAAGGTATTTTATTAAAAATTTGTATAATTACATTCATTAGGAAAATTGGAGTTTGGGGTTTTTGTTACTGCTGTTGAGAGCTATCAGGATAAAACTGGCTGGACAGGGTTTGGCACTTGCCTTTTCCTTTTTTGTTTTATGGTGTCAGCTTTTTGTTTGTTTGATTGTTTGTTTAGTTTTTGGTAAAAGTTTGGTAAGAAGTTTAACTGCTCTGGGATTTTCTTGTTTTTGAGACTCTGTTAAATAGTAAACAACAAAGCAAACAAACAAAAACTCCACAAAATACTCAGGAAATCCATAAACAAATAGGCAAATGGCTTCTGAAGTGAAACTTTAGAATACTCAAGATATACTGAAAAGCACACTAAAAGATGGGATGCTTCTAATACTGAGTGAATATTATTTAAAAACACTGTATTTTCAAATGGGATCTACAGATTTAATGCAATCCCAATCAAAACATCAATATTCTTCACTGAAGTACAGAAATAGATAAGGTATGCTGGTTTATTTCTTGGTCCTCTATTCTAAACCATTGGCCCACATGTCTGATCACAAAGTACCCAATCATCAAAGAAACCCAAAGCAGAAAGAACAGTGCTGAGATCATAGGACTTGACCTCAGATTAATCCACAGAGCCACATACATGTCTTAGCTACTTTCCTGCTGCTAAAGCACCATGACCAAAGGAAACTCATAAAAGAAAACATTTACTTGGGTTTCCAGTGACCAGAATATTAAACCTCATAATGGCAGCATGAAGGCATGGCAGCAGGAGTAGCAAAGAGCTCAGTTTTCCATCTGCAAGCAGGAGGAGGAGAGAACCAACTCAAAAGAGCATTAACCTCTGAAATCTTAAAGCTCACTTCCAGTGACATACTCCTTCAGGAAAGTTGCACCTTGTAATCCTCCCCAAAGAGCCATAGGAAGCAAGAATTCAAATGCCCAAGACTTGTGGGGAATGTCTCATCCAACCCACTGCAGCATATTAACAAAAACAGTAATGTATGGTACCACATCAGACACGTGGACTAAAGGTTTAGAATAGAGGACCCAGAAATAAACTAGCACATCTAATCTTTGACAAAGTTGTCAAAGTGTGCATGGCTGGGGAGAGGAGATGCTAGGAAAACTGAATGTCTGCAGATAAAAGACTAGAAACACATCCCTCCCTTTCCACAGCAACCAATTCAAAATGATTAAAAACAATAATGTAAGACTTAACATATGAAACTGCTAGAGAAAAACACTTCCAAACGTAGGGCTGAAGAGCTGGCCTGTGATTAAGAGCTCTTGCTGCCCTTGCAGAGGACCTGGGTTCAGCTGCTCATACCACATGGTGGCTCACAAGCAATTGTCACTCCATTTCAGGTGATTCAGCCTCTTCTGATCTCTTTGGGCACCTGGCATTTATGTGGTATATATATATATATACATGCAGGCAAGATAATTGCACACATAAAATTAAACAAATCTTTTAACAACCTTTAAAGATCCAGGGATAGACAAGGGCTTTCTGAAAAGACCCCCAATGACTCAGGAAATAATTTCAAGACTGCCTAATTTGATAGGATGAACTGGCGAGATATGGCACAGGCAGCAAAGGAAATGACCATGGAACTGAAGGAGCAGCTTACAATGTGGAGCAAAATGTTTCCCAACTATATACCAGGTACATGCTTAGACTCTATTAAAACGAAACATTGAGAAGAACTCCTATCCAACCACCCAATCAATAAATGTGCTAATGAAAAGACAGGAAAAATGCAATTGTCCAATAACCATTTGAATAAGTCTTCAACATCTTTAGCCATAGGGAAGATGCAAATTAAAATTGCTTTGTGACTCTATCTCATTCCAATCCAAATGGCTTCTGAGAAACAAGAAAAGCTGGTGAGCGTTTGGGAAAGGAAGAACCTGTACACTGCGGGCTGTAAGGTGGTGAAGCCACTACCTACTAAGTATGGTGGAGGGGTATTTTGTTTGTTTGTTTGTTTGTTTGTTTGTTTTTGTTTTTTCCTTTTGGGTGTTGTTTTTTTTCTTGGATTTGGGGACTTTTATTGTTGTATTGGGTTTTTGTTTCTTTTTAGAGAAAGAACTTAAAGTTGAGTGGGTTGGGAGGGGGAGGATCTGTAAGAACTTGGGGATGTGATCAAAATATATTTAAATGTAATAATTGTTTTAAATAATAAAAAAGAAAAAAATTAAAAACGGAATGCATCTCTTTAAGTGGTGCTGATTGACAATGAAATAATTTAATAACTAAGCAGCATGCTAAAACTAAGTAAGACAAAATAAAACCAGGATGGTCATATTGTTGTAAGTAATTTTCTCCTAATTAAAACATTCCCTCCTGGAGGGAAGAGAAGCTGCCATGAGATTCAGTTCAGAAGGCTAGTCACTGAAACTTACAAGCTTCACCAGACTCGTTCTCAAGGGCATAGCAGTGGTAAACAATTGTTGGTCTAAACAAAATGTTCAAATTAACTCAAAAAAACATAGAACAGACACAGATTTAGTAAGATCAGAGATGAAAAGGGAAGCACTCTAACAAATAACAATTCTCCATAAACTACTTGCAAACTCAAGAACACATTAAAAAGACCATCCATTAAAATTCAATTTCTTTTGTTCCCGAGATGCAAGGATGGTTCAACTACACACATTATTAACTGTTATACATCATATAATGAACTCAAAGACGCAAATCACATGATCATCTCAACAAATAAAGAAAAGGATTTTAACAAAACCAAAATCAATTCATGAAAACAAAACAAAACAAAAGCCAGTAGAGATGTTAGGAATGAGGGGGGGGGGGGGTAACTCTCAGGTCCAAATGGAAACTCCACTTCCCCAAACTCCAAATGGCAGTCCAAATATCCTGAAATGAGTTTAACCTGGACTATGGAAGATTTCTGGAGGTTAGATAAAAGCTAAGGTTGTAGCCACTTATATGTATTTATATGTATTTACATATCCATTTACTACGTAAAACAGGCTGTGCTTTTTCTAGAGTTGCTAGGTCTCCTGCTGAGAAAGACAGACTCACAGACAGGTTTACCTTGCTGATGGCCTCCACACTGAAAAAGGTAAACTCACAGAACAGGCTTCAGTGGGAAAGCAAACTTAAGCTAGTCTGCTGCTATTACTAACTAAACATTTACTTTTTACTATCCCTTTATTTAAAAGAACTTGCTTTTCAGTGACTGCTCTTAGCAATCAACCACCTACGTCACGGGTAAATGTCTAGGTGGAAAAGAAGGGTTTATAACTTATGGAAGTTGTGAGGGTCCGGGTGGTTTAAGGTACAAGTGAGTTGTGAGTATCTAAGGAAGAGATTTACGGAAATGACTTAAACATGATGTGTGACATTAAGGCTTCACGTTTTCAGAGTTGTAACATCAATGGAGTTTAGATAAACTATTAATCTAGCCTTGGTAAAACTGTAATTCCCTGAGGCATGTGAGGGGCCAGGCCCTGCCCCCAAGACTACTCTAATTGTCTTAATGGTCATAGAGAAAAAAAAGTCCAAGAGCAGGACACAGAATCCTAGCAATCTTTGAGCTAGCCCCAAGATTAGGCGCAAAATCCTACCAATTCTAGGCCACCCTGTAAAGCCACCCCACCCCCACCCCAAACCCTATATAAAGCCTGCTTCTTGCTCAGTTCTGGTTCTTTGCTGATTCTCTTCCATGATGAGGCAGTCAGTCTCTATCCCAATAAATCTCTTGTGTGGGGTTTGTTGTGCTTTGTGGTATTTTTTTGGTTCCTGACTGACAGGACCTTTCATCTAAGGGTTGTAACACTTATATTGGTGTCAAGACTTTTTATAGGATCTGGCAGGTGCCCAAGGAGCACCTTGGGGTCTGAGCTGCGCTGGGGTCCTAACCCTCATCTCAAGTCTACCTGCAACAGACTCACCTCCTGTCTCACTGATCACTTGGCATCCCATCCAGTGGCAAGTAGTTAAGTTTCCTCTTTGGCCAGTTGTAAACATTTCCCAGCGTCAGAGAAAGGTACCTCCAGGCATGGTCCTTAAAGCTATGGCTGGCCCTCTTTGCCTGATGCTGTCTCCCCATGCTTAGATCTGTAACCCTTCAGTTTCTTTAAGCCCAACTGGGCTTTGCACTTCTTCCTGCCCTCTTCTTTTGCCTCCCCTTCAAAGCCTCCTGTAATTCCACAGTGCCTCTGGGCCCCCGTGGCTTTTGCAACATCTTTTCTGGTGTATGAGGCCCTCATCCTAGGGCTCAGTTTTTATCCTTCACTTAGGGCCTCTACAAAAGCCCTGATACCAGGTGCCAAGTCTTTCTTCCAGCTTAGTGATACTAAGCTCCAGACCCCCATTTAGTGAGGTGACAACCACTGAACAGCTTGAATCTTCCTCCAGTCCTCTCTGAGTCATGGAGATGCCCTGGACTACAGGCTTCAGTGACATTTTCTTCCCTGCCCCCTCTCTCATCCATGGGAATGATGCCTTCAATACCCTCTCATTTCCCTTTGGAATGCCTCTTAGAAACCCTCTAGCCCCCTCTACCTGGCACCCAACCTGAAGGGTCTTAAATTTATTCACTTCTGCAATCAAATCTGGCCTCAATATCCCTTACTTAACTCAAGTGACTGCCTAACAGAGCCTTAGATCCCTGTATTATCAGGGACCTTTACAAACACTGCAAGTGATCAGGGAAATGGAAAGAGAGTCCCCAGTCCCTACACTGAAGGTTCCCCATTCACCACTCTAAGCCCTGTTTGTTTTTGTCTGCTCTCCCCTCCACACTATGGAACTGTCTTTCAAGTTACTACTAATCAATGATGTGCAAGTTTGTTGTAAAGCTGGGATTGGGACCTAACAGGAGGTGGAGAAGGAGTAGGCCAGCTGCAGCTTACACATCCCTGTACGCACGCCTTGCTGGCTTGTATGTCTCTCAGCAGTGCCCCCTGCAGCACACTCTGTCTATAGTCAGGGTTCAAAATTTTTTTCTTTGTTCTCAGCTTATTGGATTCAGTTTTACAGGGATTCAGGTACCTTTTAGGTATTGGTGGCATTACATTGTTTTGTTTCAAGGAAAGGCTGGCTCTAGAATTGGGGTATGGATTCCCCTCCTCTGTTTAAAAATTTCCTCCAAAATCTGTCCCATATCAGGCAAGCCACCTGACTATGTGACAGAGAAAGGATTGTAAAACAAAATAAAGGGACAGACTATTCTCTCCAAAAGACTGCTGCTACTTACGTCATACTCTTTTGGCTTTGGTTTAACTCTCTAAAGTGTTTGCTAAGGTATAAATTTTTTCTCAAGACTTGTAAGAATATTGTGTAGACTTTGTGTTTCTCAAGATTTTGTAAGCATATTGGATGAAATTGAAAATATGTAAAATCTGTAACAACAACAACAACAACAACAACAAAAACCCATTAACTTAAAACTAGTAACACCAGGGTGATAGTTAGAAATCCATATGTAGATAATCATAAAGCAGCATGTGACTTGCCACCACCTTAGCTTTGGTCCTCCCCATCAGGATGAAGGCAGTGGCAAGAACAACCATCTTCATTCGGATAGGAAAGGGCGGATTCTGTCGTGTGACTTCACCCCCACCTTAATTAAAAGTGACCATATGGTATAAGCCAACCCAGGAGAAAACAACCCCTCCTAGCTATTAAGCCAAAACCAGATGATTCTTTCACTATTTTCAATAGCGTTAATGAGCCTCCCCTTTATTGATCTCAACCTGCAGTCCCGTCTATCCCTGTCTGGGTTTTCTGGGCTTCCTTTCTCCCTCTACAGCAATAGGCTGCCAAACGAACCCTCCCAGGATCCCAATTTCTGCCCACTGGCAGCCCCTCGTCCTCCTGCTACCTGCTGCTGCTACTCGCTTACTTGAGCCTCCCCTAAACTGGCCTATGTTCTTCCTTTTGGGGAAATTACTGGGGTAGATAGCTTGGTCAGGGTACATGTTCCCTACTCATTAAGTAAACACTCTCAAATAGAAAGGGATTGGGGCCCTATATGGATAATTCTTCCACCTTCTCAACACATTCAAATATATTACCCAATCTTACAATCTCACCTCCCATGATGCTTGTAAGATTCTCACCAACAACCTTCTCTCTGAGGAGCACAGGAAAGTCCGGGACCAGGACGTATGAAGAGAAAACCAAGCAAACTAATCCGTCCCACACATTCAAGGCTGAGGCAGTCCCCACCTGAGATTCGAGGTGAAACTATAATATGCTGGGGAATATTTAAGCTCCAGACCAGTATATAAGTTGCCCCCTGGCTGGTCTCCTCATGGCTGTAGTTAAAGCAATAAATTATGAAAGAAAGAAAGAAAGAAAGAAAGAAAGAAAGAAAGAAAGAAAGAAAGAAAGAAAGAAAGAAAGAAAGAAAGAAACAAACAAACAAACAAACAAACAAACAAACAAACAAAGAAACAAAGAAACAAAGAAACAAAGAAAGAAACAAAGAAGACAAGAGAAGAGAAGAAGAGAAGACAAGAGAAGAGGAGAAGAGGAGGAGAGGAGAGGAGAGGAGAGGAGAGGAGAGGAGAGGAGAGGAGAGGAGAGGAGAGGAGAGGAGAGGAGAGAAAAGAGATTCATCCAGGACAAACATAAAAACCACCCTTAATTCCTAGACCTCCTAATAAAGACCCTCTTATAATATACCAACCTGGATCCTGAGATAGAAAACAATTCTTATAACCTTCTTCTTCTCTCAGTTTCCCTGATATTAGGGTTCCTAAATTTCTAGAAAAAGGTCCCCTGACTTGACAGGCAGACATCTTAGCTGTGGCCTTCAGGGTGTATCAAGAGATGAAAAATTCTGAAAACAAAATTACCTGATGCTGGCTAAGGCCTTTCTGCCAGGCATAGCAGCTACCCAGGCTCCCAAAGTCCAAGAACCTCCAGGTTCCTGCTGCAAATGTAGTTAGGAGGGTCACTGGGCCTAGTATGCCCAAACTCCTGCAAACTCCACCAGCCATAGCCAAGGTGCAATCAAGGTGGATGTTGGTCTGTTTACTGCTCGCATGTCTCAAACAGCATGAAGACATCAGGCCTAGATCACCCTCCAACCGACCTCGTAGGTCTGGGCATGAACAATTGAGGGAGTCTAGGCTCCCTCAGCCTAACCACCACCATCTCTGACAGGGAGCCTCAGGTTGTCATCATAGTATTAGGATCTTCCATCTCCTTCCTTCTGGATACTCAGGCAACCTGCTCAGTCTTGACAGTTTTGGGGTCCTACCTATCTTGCTTGACCTCAGTCTCGCCAGCCCTTCCCTTACCAAGTATATCACACAGGCTCTTTCTCATTCCTATTGTTGGTGTGGTGGTTTTCATGAAAATGGCTCCCAAGGCCCATATTGAGTGGTACTATCAGAGAGTATGGCCTTGTTGGAGGAAGTGTTTTGGCTTTGCTGGAGTAAGTATGTTACTGGGGGTTGGTTTCAGAAGCTCAAGCCAGGCCTAGTGTCACTCTTTATGCTGCCTACATATCAAGATGCAGAACTCTCAGCTCTTTCTCCAGAACCATGTGTGACTGTATACTTCCATGTTTCCTGCCACAATGACAGTGAATTAAACCTCTGTAAGCCACACCCCCTCCAATTAAATGCTTTCCTTTATAAGAGTTGCTATTGTCATACTGTGTCTTTCAGCAACAGAAATGCTAACTAAGACAGTCGAGATGAGGGATAGCCTCACCAACCTCACCAAGTGCCACTGTTTAGTTATATTTTTAGTGGTACTCCCTTACTCATTCCTTCCAAATAGTACCAATCTGTGCCATCCCCTTGCTAGGAAGGAACCTTCTAGTGGGAGTCTCTATTTCTTTTGCTCTTCCTATCTGCTTGAATTTAGTCTTGCCAGCCATTCCTCTACCAAGTGTATCACCCCGGCTCAATACCCCCTCTTTCTTCCCAACCTCAGGAGACTTAAGCCTCTTATCTCTGACCTCTTCATAAATAATCTACACCCCACTTCTGCTTTAATACTCCCACATTTGTGGTTAAAACACCCAACGGCTCCTACTATGTGATGTAAGATCTCCAACTTAGCAGCTCAGCAGTAGTTCCCCTTCACTCCTTAGTTCCCAACCCCTACACCCTCCTCTCTGCCATCCCCTCAAAGACCTCTCATTTCTCTTTCGAGATCTCAAGGATGCCAATTTTTTCTATTCCTCTGCATCCCCAGTCACAAAATATCTTTGTCTTTACTTGGACCAATGTGGCCACTGACCTTTTAACTCAATTTTCCTAGACTCCCCTTCTCTAAGGGTTCTGGAGCAACCCACATCTATTTAGCCCTGAGATCTTGCCCCTTCTGTCCCTTAGTTCCCTCTTTGGAGATAATAAAACTCCCTTCAGCAGAGTGTGTTTAACAACCCTTTCTCTAACTCCACAGACTCACATTTATTAAAACCTCACTGTTACTACGAAAACCTTGGCCTCAGTACAGTTCAATGGCCAAAACTGATATGCTTGATTTTCAATGGTGGCAACTTCTACCACTGTACAAACAAATGATCCAAAAATATCTTTAATCAAATATCTCTATGATCAAACTTGAGATTACTATAGATATTGACCAGAGACTTAAAAAAGCTGTCCTTATTGGTCCTTAAGGCAACATGATGCATATTCAGGAAGGCAGTCTACCTTTTATGTAGAATGTGGATTCCTTTATATCTTAATTAAGGACCCATGGCACCCCAGGTAGGAGATGGGGGTGATGGGTAACCTTTACAATGCCATTTATCATAGCCTCCCATCTGGCACAATCAAAATACAGAGGGTATACACCCATTTTCTCAACCTTAAGGTATAGAAACAGTAGAAGAAATGGTCCAACACTTTTCAAAGGTTCTTATATTCCTAGCATCACCTCTTTTAGATGCTACTGATTCCACCTCCCTGTCACACCATCTCATTTCAGAACTTAACCTCTGAGTACCAACTGTTAGTTAAGCCAAATTAATACCCCTTTCTTTCCCTTCTCTCTTCAATATAACAGACTTTTTTATTTCCTCAGGAATGTATTTTGTCCGCATACTGGATTCAACCCTTAGTACTACCATCCAGCCCCTAACCCCAACATTAACAATGTCTCAGTTTTCTGCAGCAGTCAAGGATACTGCTCCTTAACCACTAGCTGTTCGGGGATTTGTGCCTTGGCATTCCCTTTTCCAAAAATAGAAGTGATACCTGGCAAAGAACCCTTGCTGGTTCTCATTACAGGGTTTACAGCAGCATGGGATGACAAATGAGTAGTTTAGGTCCTACCCTTCTTCATAGTCCTGGGTATAACCACTGGCATAGGACTGAATATTTCCCTAGATATTTGCCATTAGTTTTCCTCTAAGTTCATCCAGAATCTCCACAGAGTGGCTCAGACCATCCTTACTCTTCAGGGCCAAATAGACTCACTGGCTGCTGTGGTACTACAAAGTCAGTGAGCATTAGATTTACTAACAAAGGAAGATTCTTCGTCTCTTCCTCAGAGAGCAATGTTGCTTTTATGTCGACCAGTCAGGTAAAATAAAAGATGAGATCTGACCACTCCAAATCGATCTCCAAAAAAGTAAGATACAGCTTAATGCTCTGGCCAATGAACCACTGATGATTCAATTTGGAATTGGATACTACACTTCTTAACCCACCTTTGCCTCTTTTGCTTAATCCTACTTGTTGCACCCTGCCTTATAAACTCCTTGTTTAGATTTTTCAACAACAGATCCAAAAGATTTCTAACCAGCCCCTGTCTATAGACCCAGAGTCCTGCAACTCACAATTATACCCTAACAGTAAAGCTCAAGTTTGCTCTAAAAACTTCAAAGCACCAATTCAGCAAATAGTCTAATGATAATATTGTTCACCTTTCCTGACCCCTGATAGTTATCAATAGTAAACAAAAAGGAATGGGATGTAAGCCCCTTGAGATACAGGAGCCATGCCTACACACCCAGCCTATTCTGACAGCTGGACCCAGCCCCTCAAGGTATGTCCTGCCCCCTCCTCCACAGACCACTCTAATGGCTACTCTAGTCCCTTAAGACACATGTGGCTAATCTCTGTCCTATAGAGAAAAGAACGCTCAAAATCAGGCCACACAATTCCACCAATCCCTGAGCTTGCCCCAACACTAGGCCACAGAATCCTATCAATTCCTGAGCCTGCCCGAGTTCAGGTCAGAAAATTCCACCAATCACAGGTCACCTTGAAAAGTTCCACCCACCCAACCAGAAACTCTGTATTAGCCTGCCTTTTGCTCCATTCTTTGCAGATTCTCTCCTGAGGAGCAGCAGCTACCCTCTTCTGTATTTCCCAAGAAATCTCTTGTGTGAGGTTTGTTGTATGGTGTGACTGTGGTATTTCTTGGCTCCCAACTGTCAGGATACCTTTCTTCTCAGAGCTATAACACTTACAAAAACACTGGCTAGACTAATATATTTAAAACGTTTATCTCTTTTTGTAAATTTTTAAAAATTTATGTAAACTTCAGGGAGTCTTGGCTTGGGTCCAATTCTCACAGGTCAAATGGGCTCCAGATAAGTATTCCAGTGAGTCGACAGCTTAAGTTTCCCGCCTACTGCCTATCCCTGAGGATGGTCTTTTTCCTTCCACTGGTCTTGGAACTCCTTTCCATGTTCCCAATTCCCAGTCCTTAGGCCCGAAATTTTCAAGATAAGATTTCCCACAAGCTTCTTAAATTTACCTTCTGTTCCTAGTGTATATATGTCCTAGTAGATTTCCACTCAGCTGATAGATGAATCAACTGTGGCTAGAAAACATCTCCAAAATGGCTTATCCCCAGGTGGTGCTATAGAATCAGGAAGCCCTGGATTCGCTGAAAGCCAGGGTAATCCAGTCCAGTCAATGTGATTGCTCCTAGTCTCTTCAGTGGCTGGGGGTAGGAAACCAGATGCTTAAAACAAATGCCCCCTTATTATTGTCTGAATCTCTTCCTCCCCTTCCCTGCCTTTGACTGGTATTCCAGCCTTTAACAACATCCTAATTTTAGCTGAGAATTAGTTACAGAAGAGATTATATCACCCCTTATCATTGGCAAAAATCTGGAATGTCAGGCCCAAGAAAATTCTAATTCCCCAAACTCAAAAGGCAGTCAAATATTTAGAAATGAGCTCAACCTGGAATATAAGAGAATTTCTGTTGTCTACATAAAACCCAGCATTTTTCAGGAACAAGTTCCCATCTACTAAAACAGTCTTTTATCTCCGGCTGAAGGGACACAAGGCTACCTGTGATACCTATTACCTTATCAAAGGTTAATGCTGCCTCTAGGCTACTTTAGTATCACAAGTATCTGTTATACATTTCAATGGCCATGCTGGCATCCTAGCTCTTACTAGCTCTAAGCTCTGCCACCCTCAACTTCTTCCAGCACATAGGCTGGCTTTCCTCTCTCCAGGTACTCATTCTCCTTATAGCCCTGCTACTTCAGCCACACTCCCCACCCCTCTCTGTTACTGCTTCCTTCACTATGGTTTTCCTACTATCTATCACTTACTATTCCCCTCTCTCTTACAGATAGCCCTAGGCAGGTCTAGTGTGCTGCCATGTTCAGTCTCCTTCTTCTCTCTGCTCTGGACTCTTCCATATGCCTTTGTCTGTTTTCTGCCTTATCTATAATAAAAACCTTCCCCTTATACCATGGAGTAATCATGTTGTCTGTGTATATAGGAACACATCTCAATTATATATAAATATATATGTGTGTGTGTGTGTGTGTGTGTGTGTGTGTGTATGTGTGTGTGTGTATTTGTATATTTGAGAAAAACCCGCAGCCAACATCCTGCTACATAGAGAAAATATGAAGTATTTCTACTAACAAGAGGAACAACAACAACAACAACAAAAGTCTATTTTCTCTACTTATGCCCAGTCTTTATTAGAATAAGACAAGAGGCAAATAAAAGGGACACAAACAGGAAAAAAGGCAAAGTATCCTTATTTTCAGATGATATGATCATTCATATGAATAATTATATAATATACATTATCACCTTAAGGAATATATATATATATATATATATATATATATATATATATATATATTCCTTAATTCCACCAGAGAACTCAGAGATGAGAAATATTTTCAGCAAAGTAGTAGGATACAAAATCAACTTATAGGACTCAGAAGACTTCCTATGCACTGAAGATAACACATTGAGAAAGAAATTAGAGAAGCAATCCCATTCAAAATAGCCTCAATAAATAAATAAATAAAACAACTTGGAATAAATCTAACCAAAGAAATTATATATCTCTACAAGAAAAACATTTAAAATGTCAAAGAAGACATAGGTATAGAAAATATAAAAAGGAAAGAACACCTATATTCACTAACTGGAATAATTAACACCATGGAAATGCCCATGCTACAAAAAACAATCTATAGCTGCTATGCAATCTCAACCAAAAAGCAACTCAGTTATTCACAGAAATAGAAAAACTAGTCTCAAAATCATTTAGAGACCACAGATTGCTGAAGTAATGCTAAACACAGAAAACACGGCCATAAGTTCACCACAATTGACTTCACTACAGGCATAGTAATAGCATGGCGCTCACATATAAAAGAACACAGAGAGCAATGGATTAGAGTTACTAGAGTTACCAGTCCACACTGCTCCAGCACCCTCAACACTGATGATGCTGGGGAAAGCATACGTGTACATTGAGTAGAGTGGAATCTGATCCTTGTTTCTCATACCTCACAAGGATCAACTCCAAGCAGATTCAAAGGCCTCAAGGTAAAACCAGAAATCCTGAAATATCTAGAACAAAAGATAGGGAATACAATAAAAAATATAGGAATAATTGAGGGATTCTTAATAAGACTGGTTGCATATAAAATACGCTGAACCCCTAACAAAGAAGACCTCCTAAAATCAAAACGAAAGCAAAGGAAGCTGCCAATATAGTAAAGAAGCCTCTTAAAGAACAGAAGAAAAAACCTGCCAGCTATACATGTGATACAGGACTAATATCTCAAAATTAAACATTATAAATGAATTTATAATGAATAAGACATGGATCTAATCAGAGAGTATTCAACAAAAGGAAAAATGAATAAAAATCACTTTTTACAATATTCACCATACCTAGCCATCACGGAAATGCAAATTAAATCTACTTGAAATTCCATCTCATCCAAGTCAAAATGGCTGTTATAAAAAAAAAAAAAAAAAGAAACAATTGCTATCAAGGATGTAGGCAAATACTTATACATGGTTGGTAGAAGTGAAAACTGGGGCAACCACCAAGAAAATCAATGTGGAGGTTCTCAAAAAGCTAAAAATAGAACTACCATATGGCCAAGCTATACCACTTATGGGCATTCACTCCACAGGACTCTGCAGTATATAACAGAGGCACCAGTATATCCATGTTCATTGTTGTTCTTTTCAAATTAACCAGGAAATGAAAATACCCATGAAATGTTCACCATTTGATGAAGGGATACTGAAGATGTAGTACTATAAACAATGAAGTTCTGTTTAGCATCAAAGAAAACTAAAATAATGAAAATTTTAGGAAAACATTTAGAACTGAAAAATATTATGATCCAGGGTCAAAAGCACAAATAGACTAATGTTGCTCTCAGCTTGGGTCAGAGAAACTTTTTTTCCTTAAAGAGAGGGATAATTAATGTAGATTCTCTGGTCAAAATGCTTCGAGTAAGTGCTCAGTCCTAACTGAGACATCTACATCAGTCCTCCCATGGCTCAGAGAGTACCACAGAATAGACTGTAAGCTGAAGGATGGAGAAGAGTGCTATGAAATGCTGTCTTCTGGATATAACATGGCAATCATAGTCACGAACATACAGAAATACAAGATGTGTGTGCACAAGCACAAACACACACACACGTGCACATACATGCAGACACACACACATGCATATACATACATGCACACACATGCTCACAGGCATGGACCTACACACACACACACATGCACACACACACACTGTTGGGAAGGGAAGTAGATGAATAGAAGAGAATCAAGCAGGGGTGACTAAGAAGAGATGGCAGTGGTGAACATGATCACAAAACATTCTGTACAAAAACAACAAAGAAAGCATGCACACACATTAGAGATCAGTGAAGAGGGTGTATAAATGTGAAAATGGGGAATCTCTTGATGGTATTTCAAGTTGCTGGTCTGGTTACAAGATGTAAGCTAGAACACTTCACTGCCAGTAAGTCAGAAGAGAATGAGCAAGGAACACTAGAAAGGAACAGGCTGTGACCCAGGAAGACAACTGGGGAATTTAAATGACAAAACAAACAACAACCAATACAGGAGAACAGGAAGGAAAGGAAGGCAGGGAGTAAGAAAGGAAAGCAAAGGAGGAGGACATTTCTAGAAGTCAGAGAATAACAACAATCCTCTATGCAAGAGGAGTCAAAACAAGTCCTGATGATCTGTCAAGAAAAGTCTAAGACTTGACCATGGGAAGCAGCACACTGACATCACTGCTGGCCATAAGGAAACCAGTTTCATCATGTGCAGGAGACACCAGGACTGGAAGCGAAGCTGAGAGAAGAGAAGGACTCCATGGAAAAGCAATGAGGATCTCTACTTCAGAAAAAGACAGAGACAAATCCTGAGGTAAGTACTGCTGGAGGTGCTAGAGACCTCAAGGGTCAGGCCCATGAGGGTGTCCCTTTAAGGGGGGGTAGTAGAATACTAGTACCCTCCTTTTGAAATGTTTTGTTCTCTATGCACCCCTGCCATGATGTGCTGCCTGAGGGCCACAGCAGCAGGGCTACCACACCACTGACTGAAACTAAACTTTTTTGAATCCATTGTTTCAGTATCTGTCATGGTGATGGAAAGCTAACACAGCAGTAATCCTGTAAGGAGATGTTTTTCAGTCAAAATGTAGCAGCACCTGTCCTTTAACCTCTTATGAGACTCTTGCAAGAGAGAGAGACAGAAAGGGAGGTATCCTAATGAAGAAAGGAAATGGATCCAGGAGCACTCAATGGCATTTGTAAACAGGTAACACCCAAATCTTGGCACTGCATAACCTTTCCTGGATGGGACTCCAGGAAAGACTAAAGTGAAGTCCTTCTACTAATGTAACATAATGGCTGCATACACACACACACACACACACACACACACACACACACACACACACACACACACACTCACACACACACACTTTATAATACTTAGTTCAGATCGCTTCTGAGTAAACAAAGACCCAGAGACCTAGGTGAAGCCCAGTGTGTACTAGAGAAGGCAGCTGTCAGCAATGTCTTTGTCACCTGGAGACCAAGTAGGCTGTAGGCTATAGTCTGTAGACATTGCTGTGGCAGTGACTGCAATGGAAACAGAGAATGTAAAACCACCAAGTCTTTCACATCAAGGGCTCAAAGAGATAAGAAATTCAAGTCAAATAGTTAACTGAAGCATGTTCTATAAACACTTGGAAACCGTTCCTTCCCCAAGGGAGCTGCTGAAGAACAGGGGCAAGGCTGATGTCTGCTACCCACTGGACACTGCTACAGTCACTGCATCAAAACTATATCCCTTGGGTCACACATTGGACCTTCTGGCACTGCCCTGAGTAGAGGTCCCCTGCTTTTGTCATTTGATTAATAACATAGCATCCCCAGTCACATTTGGAGAATCCACAGGAATTCCTAATGAGGAATAAGGTGGCAGAGCAGAAGACCAAGAGATGGTAGGTGGTAGGGGAAAGGTTGATTAGGACGGTTCTAGATGATAATAAATCCAGATAACCATTCTGAATTGTCTATGAAGGCTACTGATGTCATGGTGAACTTTAGAAGCATAAAAACTGTCACAGTTAACCCTCTAACATCCAAGGTCTATTATAAATACTGGCTTAAGGAGTGTCTAAGAATATGAAATGGCAACATGACTAAATGGAGTGAGGAAGTGTTGAGGAAAGAGGCAGGGTGGGGACAAGCAGGCAACATGGGATTTGAAGACCCAGCCACCCTCAGCTCTCAACTCAAGTTTCTAGAGAAGTACTACCTTCTGGGATGTCCTGGGATACTCCCCTGATTTCCTAGATAGGAGTCAGATGGCCCTTAGGAAAGGCTCCTGCAGCTGCTACCACTATATGGAAATACAACTGAGCTGTGGCAAACAGTCTCCTGAGAAGCAGAGAATGTCAGGCCCTACATGTCAGAAAACATCTCAGAAGACAAATGGGGCTTCATTCTGCAAGAAAGCTTACTGGTAAGTACTGGTGCTTCCATGTGCCTTAATGATCATGAGGAGGTGTTGATCAAAATACATTGTATAAAGTTCTCCAAGAATTCGCAAAAATACTGTTTAAAATGATGACAATATGTGAATTCAATATCTGTAGAAAATCAGAAATGTTGCTGAGACAAATAATTCTGATTTATGTTCTGATAAATCATGGTATTGCTCAGCAGGGCTTACCAGTCCTACTACCCTCTGGACAGTGGCATTCATTTCTTAAGAAAAGAGAACTGCTCAGGATGTATTGCTGACAATGGTGGCATCTCACCTGCTTATATCCATTATGTCATTGTCCCTTCCTCTGCCATCACAGCCACATCACTGTACACTGATATAGCTGCTCTGTGCTGGGCACTTTGTACAAATTTTGCCTTTTACTCCCAGTTAGAGATGAGTATTGTGTGTTTTCCCCCACCCCTGCCTCTCTCCATCCCTCTTCTGTCTCTTTTGCTATGGAAATGGTGGTTCAGAGAAATGAAGTACCTGAAGTTAGTAGATGGAACCAGGGTTAGAGCGCACACTTTAAAACATCATGGTAAGATTCCTGCCCTTGCTCACTACAGTCATTACTGCTGCATGTGCCTCTTCTGGTAGAAACATCTTCCCTGCATCTTGATCCCCTACTGCCTTCTGGTAGAGCAGCCCTGACTATATAATTGCTCCTTCATAGAACACCTTTTCTGTCCTTTCCTGACAATGTCTTAAAGGCCCCTGCCTATGATGCTCTGTCTCCTTGGCTGCTGGGTGCCTCAGAATCTGATAGGATTTGAGGACTTCCTGCTTCCCCAGGGGTTTTTAATGCAGTAAGGGTCCTAAGAAGTAAAGCTGATAGACTTCAGGTGTGCTGCCATACAAGGAAGCTGGTTCAGAAAGAATATGAGATTATGGAATGGTTAATCTAAGTAAACTGAAAAATATGTTTTAAAAAATATATTTAAAATATCAAGAACACAGGAGCACCAAAAGGCTGGTAGCCATTTATTCCATTAACGGTTAATCTGTTAAACTTCCTAAATGTGCAAATTTGAAAATACAGAATTATGTGGAAAAGGTAGGGACACAGGTAGTGGAGAGATAGGCATGGGGGGAAAAGTGCGGGGAATAGTGACCCCATATAAAGTGTGCACGAGGAAGCTAAGGGAATTACCATCCTGTAACCCAGGGAAAACACAATAATGGAATAGTGAAACATGCAGGATAATAAAGAATGGGGGCTGGGCTTAGTGGCACACGCCTTTAACACTCGGGGCAGAGGTAGGCGGTCCTCTGTGAGTTTGAGGCCAGCCTGATCTATATATCAAGTTTCAGGCCATCCAGAATTATATAGTAAGACAGCATTTCATAAGTCACACAGACACAGAGTCTGACAGAGACACACACACACACACACACACACACACACACACACAGAGAGAGAGAGAGAGGGGGGGGGGGAGAGAATGGGAACCAGAATAATAGGACCTAAAAGTTTAAGCAGGGATGAGGGTAGGGGAGTGGGATAAGAAGGGGCAAGGAGGTGGATTAATCAAAATTAAGAACTATAAAGAAGCCTTATGAAATCTCCTTAGTTCATAAGATAATTATGTTTTTTAATAAGATAAAACATGTTTTTTAAAGTATAAGAGAAGTTTGAATAAGTGAACAATGCTGGTCCCGGAAGATGAGTGATTGAATGAAATTTTCAGTGCCACGCGCAAACTCCCTTCCTATGGGTGTTTCTGTGGCCTTGAGACTGGCCAGAGAGGGTCTAGAGGCATAGAAAGAAAGGCTGTTGTCATTTCTCTTGTTTGCCATCATAATGTAAAGACCCTGTTGATGAAAACACAGCACACTTCAGTTTCAGGATATAGAGAAATTAGTCTTGAATGTACCAGGAACTTCTTTTGCTGATAACTAGCTTTCAAAGCGACAGAAAGTGTTTTTGCAGGATGCCAGGGGAGAAAAGACAGAAATAGTCTACAATAATGCCCTGACAGGCAAGATATGTCCACCATTTATGGGAGTAGCCAACTACTGTCCTGTCTGCTCCACGGGTTAGAGTTCAGTCTTGGTACTATAAACACAGTCAAAACCTACAACTAGAATACCATAAGACCTAGGGGAGAATTTATTGATATTGTTTTGCTAAGTGGTCACATTATCAAACACCCTTATAAATATTTATGTTTATATCCATAGATGTGTACTGCTATCAGCATTATCAGAGAAGCCTCCAACTACACAGTGTAGTGGTAAATGCAGAGGCTTGTAACTGTTTCAAATGCTGAGAATTAGCAGCTGTTGAATGCTCAGCTATAGATGGAGCATCTCCATCAATGACCCCTCCCCCCACTAAGACTCAGGAAACACCATGGGAGAAGTGGCAGAAGGAGCTTAAGAGCTGGAGAAGAGGTAAGAAAGATATGAAAGACTGCCCTCTGGCAAGACGTGGCTATGATACACAACTCACAGCAGCTGTAGTAATCATAGCTACAAAAGAGCTTCAAAGATCAAGAGATTAAAAATCTAGAATGCCGGAGGCACCAACTCCCAACATCTCAGTCCTATTTGAGGATCTGATGGAAGGTGATCGCTGCTGAGGGAGGAGCTCTTCTCTGGTGGGGGCACTGTTAGGCTGCCTGGACTCCAGTGGATGACTAAACAACATATCACATGGGCAGCACTACTGGACTTAGTGGGTTATAGATAGAAAAAAACATGACAGAGAAGAAAGATGGAGGACAGTTGGGGGGAAGCAGAGGGGTTGGAGAGAGGGAGTGGGGAATGGATATGACCGAGTTACATTGTACACATGTAAGAAATTTAAAAACAAAAATTTTAAGGTAGGACATTTAGTCTTAACTCATAGTTTGTCCCTAAAGCTTGTGAAATCCTTCAGTTATAGGTAAAGTCTGCCCTATAACACAAGTAGGCCTTAACTTTGGCCAATCCTTATCCCTTTGCCTCCCAAGTACAGGGAAAATAGGCATGAGCAACCACACTCAGCCAGACACAATCCTAATTTATCTTAACTTTTTTTACTCAATTAGTTGCATCCTTTAACAACGTAATTATTACACTAAATAATTAGGGCAAATTAACATAATCTTTTTCAAAGAATCAATATATGAAAACGACAATGTATGTCAATACCATATATACATATATGTACAGATATGTATACATATGACACATATTATGTCAAAAATATATACATGATAGCATATATACACTATATATTTACATGCACACATGCAAATACACACAGAGAAACACAAACACACACAAACACACACACACACAAACAAACATACATACACACAAACACACCATTACTAAGAATGGAATTCAGTTTCTGACATGTATTAAACAAACAGTATACTACACAGAGTACCGCTGAGCTCTATCTCCATCCTCTAAAGACTATTTTTAAAGATATTTTATTATAAAATGTATAGGCATAGAACTAAATATGAATCATAGGCATTTGA
Source organism: Uromys caudimaculatus (assembly GCA_028551405.1). NCBI lineage: Eukaryota > Metazoa > Chordata > Mammalia > Rodentia > Muridae > Uromys > Uromys caudimaculatus. The sequence goes on along the minus strand of CM052702.1, from coordinate 27,231,571 downwards.
AGCAACTTTAATTGCAACCTTAATTATCATTTCAGTGAGGAAACCAAATAAAGGCGGAATTTTGATCTTACAGACTAATTGGATGCCCAGCATCACCTATGGGAAACTCTCTATAACCCCAGCATCTAGTCCTCTTTGCTTATCCCATAGAACCCAGATTTAGGAAGTGTTTGTTCTCTAGACCCTGACCTCCATGACCTCCATGCCCTCATCTCAAAGAGACAGAGCCAGTTCTCAAGACAGAATTTCACAGTTTTCTCTCTGATCTCTTCATGACACTATAGTGGTTTGGCTCAGGTAATTGAACACTTGATCCACTGTTGGTGGCACTGTTTGGGGGAAGTTTTGGAGGTATGACCTTGTTGGAGGAAGTGTGTTACTGGAGATAGGCATTGAGAGTTTCAAAACTTACACCATTTCCAATTTGCTCTCTCTGCTTTGTGCTTTGGTTTAAGATGTGAACTCTGAACTTCCTGTTCTTGTTGCCATGCTGTAGCTACTACCACCATTGGTAAAACTCTGAAGCAAAAGTTCTAAAACTCTGAAACCATAAGCTCAAATAAATTTGCTTTCATAAGTTCCTTTGGTCACCACTATAACTGAAAAGTAGTAAACACAACCATTTTATCTATGTTTTTCCTCCCCGGTTCTGATCGCAGCGACTGTCTTGGCTTCATATGAACCCTGAGCTGTAGGTCTTCTGGCACCTAGTGAGTGCTATACGTCCATGATTAGCTTGTACGATGGCCTTCAGGAAAGTCCTGTGCTCCATTTCTCTATATACACTAGCTGGTTTCACCACAGTACTCATGGTTACTTGTATTTGTCTGCTTTCTCACCACAGTGTGGTCATCGAGTTTGTTCAACCTTATTCACTACCCCATTCATCCCCAGTGATGAATATCTACCCAACATCTAAATGTTGAATAAACTTCCTGTATTTTGCAAACACCTTTGTCCCCAGGAGACAGGTTACATGTGCTAGCTCATAGCTGCTTTACTCAATTCCCAGTCATGGCAAGGTGCTGGAGAGAGGCACAAGTTCTACCTTACGATGAGACATTGGGTGGTTGCTAAGAATCCTTTTCATTATGACAAGGGAAGAAAAATAACATTACTTTAGCTTAACCATTTATCAAAAAGTTATAGATTATTGGAAATTAGGTAGAATATTAATGTTATATTTCTGTCTGGAATCAATTTAATAATGTGATCAGTCAGTGAGGATCTTATACTGGTTACATTCTAAGTACATCCAACCACTGTAAAGCCCTGCAACTGTTCTTTCTTTTTCTCCAAAAATATATTCTCATTTTCATCTTTGTGTTTAGAAAAATCTTACTATGTCTCCTTTTAAATTCTCATATTCTAGAAAAATTATCAGATCTGTTCCCCATTTCTCTAATGTATTCATACAAAGGATGAAAATACAGATAAACCTTAATGAAAATTCTAAAATTGTTATTAACTCTTTGTTGAAAAAAAACAAAACAAAACTACAGAACCTAGAAACAAGCCCAGTGATACCATTTGGTGCCCCATGCATTGCTACTGAAAACAAAACAAAACAAAACAAAAATTTATATGCTTTAACAACAATGTCACCTTACCTATGCCAGAGCTGCAGAGATGTAAGACGTACTGGTGTTTGGATGCCAGACAGTGCTTCCTCATAGGCCAGCTAAGAGAAACAGAACAGTTATATTGATACTGTGTGTGTGTGTGTGTGTGTGTGTGTGTGTGTGTGTGTGTGTGTGTGTGTATCATCGGAAATGTTTGATTAAATATATTTTTGTGTGTAAAATATCTGCTCAGAGATTATGGTGGCACTGAAAGATATTTCATCTAAGTGTAAATACTTACCACCATAAATAGCTTCAGGTATGTGCCCATCAAACAAAATCTTCACACCTTGGGCTAAGAATATTATTAACATAAAATGAATGAGCTACTAATGTATTGCACCATTCTATAGGGAAAAGTCTTGGCTCAGCAATCCCTTCAGTGATTCCTGGGAATATGAAGAAGGCATTTAATTCCATTGTGTATCTATTGAGTTTAATTGTTTTTTATTTTATTCAGATTTACAATTGAATGTTTTTAAATGATGGGGCTCATCTACAATTACTCGTTCCACAAACACACAAACACAAAGCCTTTGTTTTGTAATATCAAAACACTAGTGTTTAGAAATTAGGCTGTCAATCAATTCAATCTCCTTTCAAATAAAGGATGAAAGTCTCAGATATGAGATCTGTGTATAATGAAGTTATTCTGGCATATCTTCTATGGACAAATAGGCACATAGAACTCAGCAAATTAAATATTGTCTTATAACAGTTTCAACCCTTACTATAGAACACTGGAATTTAATAGAACCTAGCAATTATGTGCTTTTCTTCTATACCTTAAATTCTATGTATACAGCTGCTGAAATGTCTAAACAGATTCCCCTAATATGTTTCAGAGCAGAAGCCTCATTATGCAACATTATGAAGTGTTTTGGTTCTTTATTTCATGACTTTTAAAAAGAGACTTTAAGGAGCTGCGAAGGGACAAGGGTTCTGGGTGATACAGGAGCCCTGCTTTCAGGTATGGACCAGAACTGGCCCAATGGCAGACCTACAAGGAAGTATCTTAGCTACAGTTCTGTAGCTGTGAAGAGATACCACAACCAAGAAAACGTTAAAAGAAAGCAGTCAATTTGGAGTTTGCTTACAGTTTGAGAGGGTTAGTTCATAATCACCATGCCATGGGAACATGGCAGCAGGCAGGCAGGCATGGCACTGGAACAGTAGCAGAAATCTTATATCCTCATTTGCAGGTAAAGGCAGAGAAAGAGAGTGAGTCTGGCATAGGCTTTTGAAAGCTCAAAGCGCAAGTAGTATACCTCCTCCTTCAGCAGGACCACAGTTCCAAACCCTTTTAAACAGTTTAATAACTAGAAATCAAACATTCAGATATATGAGCCTCCTTCTTCTCATTCTGACCACCACAGCAAGAGAAGGGAAAGCAGCCAGATTGATTTGGTAAACACACAGCATGTGGCATTGTGATGGGTGACTTAGAAAGACATGCTTAGTGTTAGGATGTCCTTAGCCTGCAGCTTCAACTGAAATGGCTTTCTTCTGTCCCCACCCAAATTATAAAAGTTGAGTATCTTTGCCCAGTTTCTATCCACAGGTCAGCATCCAACATAACACTCTACGCAGACTCTTGCAGACTTCTTTACATGAGAAGTAAGTTCCACATCCCCGTTTTGTTGTACTTTCTTGTCTTAATTTGTCCAGGAAATTGAATTAATTTTGGTGAACGCTCAGTTTCCTCACTGATAAGCAGGATAATGTTTTCCTCGTGTGGTTATTCTACTGATTAAATAATGTATTATTTATAAATAGTGTGCCAACGTTAAACTGTAATGCATGGCCCAAAAGCTAGTAAGCACTGGTGGGTGCCCCAAGAGGACTTCAGTTATTTCTTGTTCTGGGATGAATCTGAAACCTGTTTCTAAGTTGGGAAAGATTATTCTTTGGCTCCAGGCTTCAGTGCTATTTGAACCTCATGTGGAGTTTCAAGCACCTTGCCTTCCATGTGCACCTAGACATATGCCTACCTCTACTGCTCACATTCAGCAGCTTACGACTTGAATTGTCTTGTGGGTTTCGGGACAGGTTAGTTGATAAGCTGGGTTCACATATAAAGCCTTTGGGGCTCTAGCCTTTTTAATGCTTCCCTGTGGCCTCTCTGAAACATAAGGAAAGGACATTTTGGTGTAGTTTGTAGGAAGGACACTCTTGAAACAAATCTGCTATAATTAAGTTGGGAAGCATCACTGACCTAAAATGAAAACAACCTGAGATCCTTCATTTGCTTCTGACCCTGAACCAGAAAGGAACTGAAAAATTGACTGGTTGAACTCCCTGAAACAAATGACGCTTGAGCGGTTTCATGCATAATAACTGCCTTTGATGTAAATGGGGCCATCCGTCAGCAGCCACAAATGTTGCCATCTACCCTGTTTCTGCAAGGCCTCGCATATGGGACAAAGTCCCCAGCAACTTGCAGTCTTCCCATAGCTCAGACCTGAGGACGCAAGTCTGAGTACTGATCCTTCAAAGACTCTGGAGGAGACTAAACGGCAATGCTAACAGGCAGGTGCTGGCATATGTCCCTTCCTAACAATACCATCAGAGAATTTATAGTTTCTGTTCATACAAAACTAAATAGGGTACTGTTTTCATATAGGACATAGGACAGATAGTATTTTTTTTAACAGACTTATTCCTAGCACAATTTTCAGCCTCAGTTCTTCCTGTGCATGGAGTCAGGCACTAGCACTAGATGTGCCTCAACATATTGCATCTCTTACGGAAAGCCTGTTAGTCCTGACTGGAGCCTTGTATTTCGTAGCCCTGGCTGGGAGAAAGGATGGCATTACTGGATAGCAACACAAACCACAGCACTGTTTACACAGATTGTCCAGGTGCTATGTGCTATTGTGCTTTATCTCATTGAAAACAAATATATACTTATATGCTTGCAGTTTGCATGATGAACTTAGGGTGAAAATAAAAGGAGATGGATAGGAGTCATTTTCAGAAAAAAATTTACCACAGGGAAGCCTTCAAAGCAGCAATTCATTTCATTACCTCCAGCCTGACAGTCCACTGACATTAAAGCAAAGGCATGTCCTAATCGTCACGCATGTAACCACTTTTTTTCTTTTTTCACATTTGTATGCTAATCACAAGAAGCAAAAATAGACTTAGATTAGAAATCAAAGATTGGTTGTATACAGGTAATAGAGTTCTTTAATGCTTTATTTAAAGATAGAAGGCTCTTGAACCAGGCTTTATTATTGAACTAAGACTATCTATCCTTTTTGACACTTTTTAAATTAAGTTCTTCCTCTAATTTATGTTTTTGTCAGCTTTCTTCCCTTACTAGGTTTTAAACTGGCTTCTCTGCCTCTCTCTAAGTAATAAACTACTCCACAGAAAAGAAAAAAATTTTAATGACCCTTAAAATTCAGATTAACAAAATGGATCATTTGTACACAGCCATAGAATTATGAATCCTTCTGAAATATCTGTGCAGAAATTTCACCTGATGCAAAATTTCATTTTCCCTCTTCTGACATATCTCTGACTTTTCCCTTTAAAAATGGAATAGTTATAGTACCTCTATATAAAGATCAAACACTAAAAAGCAATGGGAATATAGGGTATAGTTTTGAAGTTTAAATGAAACAGGATTTTATTTTCTTTATGAACTAAGGGAGGTGAGTTCTGGGGTATTAACATTTCTCATAGGAAACAGTTTGTCTAAGCTTGACTTGGATGACACAGGCTGCCTACCCCTTCAGAGTAGCTCAGCCTGCCTCCCTGTTCTTGTGAAGCCAGCCTGCGTCCCAGTACATTCTGCCTCCCATCTGACTTCCGTAGAGCTGGAGGAGCTTAGGACAAGCAGAACAGGAGAGCAGCTGCATGCTGCTGAGCCATGGCAGCAAGCATCTAGGATGATATCTCTCCAAAAAATTATTTGAAACATAACTTCCCCACTCACCACTATGTGTACCTGGGAAACCAACCTTATTGGACAAATTCTTTTGCTTCTTGGCCTTATCTTTGCTTTAATGCTGTGACCATAGTGGGCAACAGAACGCTAGAGAAAGCAGAATGTAAAATTAGGTTCAATATAGAATCGGGTACCAAAAGTTGTTTTAAAATAATGACATATTCATATGGTATTTTTCCTGTACAGTTGCATTTTCAACATATCTCATCCACTGGTATCCAATTGACTTTCACAAAGTATGTGTTTCTGTTTTCCCACATTATGAGCTGGTTCTTTTCTGCTTCCCTATACTTTACCAGTCCTTCAAAACCTAGTGGAGTGTTATGTCTTCTCCAGGAATTTCAAACATACACTTTCCAATGTCTCATACTCCAACCAGCAGGGGAGAAGATTAGTGCACTGAGCATAGAACATGCCGGCCCAGGCTTAAATGCTGACTCTTATTGCTGGTGTTTCCCTTCTTAGTATTCCTTCCTGCAGAATAGGTAAATAAAAATTCTTGCATTACTAGATTCTTGTATGTTTCAAATAAAACCTGGCATATTAAAGACACTATGATAATATACACTAAATGAGATGAGTTCAGTAAATATAAGCTGGTGGAAAAACAATTAAACTAGATAATTATTCATTGGAAACTGTGAAGTTAGAGTGCAGAGGCTTGAGAGGAATATCTAGTATCTTTAAATTTTATGTAGTATACTACAGGATTTAAGTCAACTATACAAATATTAAATAAAACGGAGATGTTAGAATGAATTAAGACTTTGCAAGAGCAAATCAATAGGGTATCATCAAAAGTTAAAGAAAGATAAAGCAGCAATTTATTAATGAAATGTTAGAGGGTTAATATCATTTAATATGAATTACTTGAGAATTACTAATAGTTAATAATCACATTATTCATAATACATGAGCCAAAGAGTTTGAAGTGACAGATATGATATCCTGGGTATAGAACACATTTCACTAAACTTTGTGTGTAGCAGGACATGGTTTTACAGACCTTTTATCCTAGCATTCTGCAAGCAATGGAAGGCCAACTCTGAGTTCAAGGCCAGCCTGGTCAACATAGTGAGGTCAAGGTCAGCCAAAGCTACAAAGTGAGATTCTGCTTCAAAAGCCAAAGCCAAAGCAATTGTGTGTATTAAAACATCCCGTTGATTCTACAAGTGTCTACCTTACACATTTGTGATGTACTGGGTAGTATGTGGAGACCAGCAAGTAGGCTAAAGGTGTGGAGACAAAGGATCCCAATTCTTACACTCCCCAGTTCCCAGCTGTGTCTATACGGAGAAAATTCTGCAAAAATTTTTAACATGGCTTCTTCATATCTAGATTAGGATGCTTCTAATAGTATTACTTCACTAATCTGTTGCCAGAGCCAAATCAAGTAGGGCATGCAAGAAGCATTATTAAATGGGATGGAATTTTTTTCTATTTATTTACAGTTTTGAAATGTGAATTGGAATGTTTATTTGTTCTCAAAACATGTCTTTATGTAATGTGTGTACATGTATACATACATGTGCCTTGGCATATATATAGAGGCCAGGCTAGGTTCCTTCCTTTCACTATATGGGCCCAAGAATCAAACTCAGGTTGTCAGGTTGGAGCCTTTACCGACGAAGCCATCTTACTTGACTCTCAATGTTAATATCTAATCCCTAAGTGTAGAACAGGAAATTCTGACTGTAAAGGTTAGTGCTCAATGTCAACTTGACTTCAGCAAGAATCTCCCAGGAGACATACATCTGGGAGTGTCTGTGAGGGAATTTCTGGAGAGAATTAATACCATTCACTCCAGACTGAATTAAAAGAAAACATGTTGGCTGACTACCAGTTTTCTTTACTCTGCTTCCTGATTCACCTAGATATAAGTAGGCAGCCTCATCTTCATGTCATCAAAGCCATGAGCTATCCTTGGCATCAAACTGCCTGACATGATGGACTATGCCTACTTAGTTCACGAGCAAATAAAAACTTCCTGCCTTAAACTGTTCTTGTCAATCAGTGAGGAAAATAACTAAGAACCACGAAGGAGGGCTATCACTGCAATAAGCCTGGCAATGTGGCTGATAGACTATGGAAGCATCAGAGCTATGTGCAAGGTACCCTAGAATACTATAGGCAAGGTTTAATGGGCCATTCCGGGAGACTTTAGAAAGTCAGAACTCTGATAGAACTGCAGAAATTAGGAAATGTGCTGCAGAGGTTTAACAGGAGGCATAAGGACTGTATCAGGAATTCACCAAAGGCCCATTTATGTTATATTCTAGAAAATAAATACTCTAATTAAATTCCTCATGTGTCCAATATTTGAATTAAAAATAGTAGACTAGATAGCCAAATAGTGCCAGGAGAAATTTGCCTCCCAGGAGTGTGGACAAGCCTGTGATCAGAGGTAAGACCAGTACCACTGCTCAGCGGGACCCACGCGGAGACCTCAGAACACAGGACTGAGGAGCAGCCTGGGACAGGAGCATTCCTGGCTATGCCTGTGGCCTGTGGCCTGTGGTCTGTGGCCTGTGGCACATGTCTGGAACCCTCAGGATACAGGGACTGAGGAGTGGCCTTCCAGTTTCCTTCTGGGGCTGGGGAGCTAATCCTGTGACATAGGGCTACATACTCAAATAGGGAGAGGAGAGAGCTGGTCTCCCAGGAGTGCTGACACACCTTTGAGCACAGGCAAGACCACCACTTCTATTCAAATTCCTCGATCAAGAGGGACCCACGCAGAGCCATTGAGACACAGGAACCAAGGAACAGCTGGGGACAAGATCCTTCTGGTTTCTGTCTGCACCCAAGAGCTGACCCTGTGCCACAGATCTCCAAATCCAAAATCGTCTCAGAGAGAGCTGGTCTCCAAGGAGTACTGATACAGAGGCTTGCAGGAGGGACAAGCCACAGTCAGAGAGAGCAAGACCAGCTAACAGCAGAGATAACTAGATGGTGAAAGGCAAGGACAAGAACATAAGGAATAGAAACCAAGGCAACTTGGCATCATCAGAACCCAGTTCTCCCATCACAGAGAGCCCTGGATACCCCAACACACCCGAAAAGCAAGACTCAGATTTGAAATCACATCTCATGATGATGATGGAAGACTTTTAGAAGGAAATAAATAACTCCCTTAAAGAAATACAAGAGAACATAGTTAAACATCTAGAAGCCCTTAAAGAGGAAACAAATAAACCCCTTAAAGAAGTACAGGAAAACACAATCAGGCAAAGGAAAAGAACAAACCCATCCAGAATATAAAAATAGAAATACAAATAACGAAGAAATCACAAAGGGAGACAACCCTGGAGTTAGAAAACCTAGGAAAGAGATCAGGAGTAATAGATGCAAGCATCACCAACAGAATACAAGAGATAGAAGAGAGAATCTCAGGTGCGGAACGTACCATAGAAAACATTGGCACAACAGTCAAAGAAAATGCAAAATGCAAATAGCTCCTAACCCAAAACATCCAGAAAATTCAGGACACAATGAGAAGACCAAACCTAAGGATAATAGGTAGAGAAGAGAGTGAAGATTCCCAAATTAAAGGGCCAGTAAATATCTTCAACAAAATTATAGAAGAAAACTTCTCTAACCTAAAGAAAGAGATGAACATAAACATTCAAGAAGCCTACTGAACTCCAAATAGATTGGACCAGAAAAGAAATTCCTCCTGTCACATAATAGTCAAAACACCAAATACACAAAACAAGGAAAGAATATTAAAAGCAGTAAGGGGAAAAGATCAAGTAACATATAAAGGCAGAACTATCAGAATTACACCAGATTTCTCACCAGAGATTATGAAAGCAAGAAGATCATGAGCAGATGTCATACAGACCCTAAGAGACTACAAATGCCAGCCCAAGTTGCTATACCCAGCAAAACTCTCAATTACCATAGATGCAGAAACCAAGATATTCTATGACAAAACCAAATATACACAGTATGTTTCCACAAACCCAGCCCCACAAAGGATAATAGATGGAAAACACCAACACATGGAGGGAAACTATACTCTAGAAAAAGCAAGAAAGTAATCTTTCAAAAAAACCTAAAATAAGATAGCCACACAAACATAAAAATAACATCGAAAATAACAGGAACCAACAATCACTATTCCTTAATATCTCTTAACATCAATGGACTCAATTCTCCAATAAAAGACATAGACTAACAGACTGGATACAAAAACAGGGCCCAGTATTTTGCTGCATACAGGAAACACACCTCAGTGTTAAAGACAAACACTACCTCAGAGTAAAGGGCTGGAAAACAATTTTCCAGGCAAATGGTCCCAAGAAACAGGCTGGAGTAGCCATTCTAATATCGGATAAAATTGACTTTCACCCAAAGGTCATAAAAAAAGATAAGGAAGGACACTTCATATTCATTAAAAGAAAAAATCTACAAAGAAGAACTCTCAATTCTGAATATCTATGCTCCAAATGCAAGGGCAACCATAGTCATAAAAGAAACTTTACTAAATCTCAAAGCACACATTGTACTTCACACAATAATAGTGGGAGACTTCAACACCCCGCTCTCATCAATGGACAGATTTGGAAACACAAACTAAACAAAGACACGGTGAATCTAACAGATGTTATGAACCAAATGGATTTAGCAGGTATCTATAGAACATTTCATCCTAAATCAAAAGAATATACCTTCTTCTTAGCAACTCATGGTACCTTCTCCAAAATTGACCAGATAATCGGTCACAAAACAAACCTCAACAGATAAAAGAAGATTGAAATAATCCCATGCCGCCTATCAGATCACTACAGATTAAGGTTTGTCTTCAATGGCAACAACAACAATAGAAAGCCCACATACGCATGAAAGCTGAACAACACTCTACTCAGTGATAACTTGGTCAAAGAAGAGATAAAGAAAGAAATTAAAGACTTCCTAAAATTTAATGAAAATGAAAGTACAACATACCCAAACTTATGGGAAGCAGTGTTAAGAGGAAAACTCATAGCTCTGAGTGCCTCCAAAAAGAAACTGGAGAGCAAATACACTAGCAGCTTAACACAACACCTGAAAGCTCTAGAAGAAAAAGAAGCTAATACACCCAGGAAGAGTAGAAGACAGGAAATAATCAAACTCAGGGCTGAAATCAACCAAGTAGAAACAAAAAGAACTATATAAAGAATCAACAAAAAACCAGGAGCTGGTTCTTTGAGAAAATCAACAAGATAGATAAACCCTTAGCCAGACTAACCAGGCAAAGAGACAGTATACAAATTAACAAAATTAGAAATAAAAAGGGAGATATAACAACAGAATCTGAGGAAATTCCAAATATCATCAGATCCTACTACAAAAGCCTATACTCAACAAAATTAGAAAATCTGGATGAAATGGACAATTTTCTAGACAGATACCAAATACCAAAGTTAAGTCAGGATCAAATAAACCATCTAAACAATCCCATAACGCTTAAAGAAATAGAAGCAGTTATTAAAAGTCTCCCAACCAAAAAAAGTCCAGGACCAGATGGGTTTAGGGCACAATTCTATCAGACCTTCAAAGAAGACCTAAAACCAATACTCTTCAAACTATTCCACAAAATAGAAACAGAAGGAACACTACCCAATTCATTCTATGAGGCCACAGTTACACTAATACCAAAACCTCACAAAGACCCAACAAAGAAAGAAAACTTCCAATCAATTTCCCTTATAAATATCTATGAAAAATACTCAATAAAATTCTCGCAAACCGAATCCAAGAACACATCAAAACAATCATTCACCACGATCAAGTAGGCTTCATCCTAGGGATGCAGTGATTGTTCAATATCAGAAATCCATCAATGTAATCCACTACATAAACAAACTCAAAGAAAAAAAGCACATGGTTATTTCATTAGATGCTGAAAAAGCATTTGACAAAATTCAACATCCCTTCATGATAAAAGTCTTGGAAAGATCAGGAATTCAAGGCCCATACCTAAACAGAGTAAAAGCATTATACAGCAGAACAGTATCCAACATCAAACTAAATGGAGAGAAACTTGAAGCAATACCAATAAAATCAAGGACTAGATAAGGCTGTCCTCTCTCTCCCTATCTATTCAATATAGTACTTGAAATTCTATCTAGAGCAATAAGACAACAAAAGGAGATCAAAGTGATACAAATTGGAAAGAAAGAAATAGAAATATCACTATTTGCAGATGATATGATCGTATACTTACGTGACTTGAAAAACTCCACCAGAGAACGGCTACAGCTGAAAAACAACTTTGGCAATGTGGCCGGATATAAAATTAAATAGAACAAACCAGTAGTATTCCTATACTCAAAGGATAAACAGGCTGAGAAAGAAATTAGGGAAATGACACCATTACCAATAGTCACAAACAATATAAAGTATCTTGGTGTAACTCTAATCAAACAAGTGAAAGAGCTGTATAACAAGAACTTCAAGTCTCTGAAGAAAGAAATTGAAGAAGACCTCAGAAGATGGAAAGATCTCCCATGCTCATGGATTGGCACTATTAATATAGTAAAAATGGCCATCCTGCCAAAAGCAATCTATAGTTTCAGTGCAATCCCCATCAAAATTCCAACTCAATTCTTCATAGACTTAGAAAGAGCAATTCTCAAATTCATTTGAAATAACAAAAAACCCAGGATAGCAAAACTCTTCAACAATAAAAGAACTTCTGGGGGAATCAACATCCCTGACCTCAAGGTGTACTACAGAGCAGTAGGGATAAAAACTGCATAGTATTAGTACAATGACAGGCAGGTTGATCAATGAAATAGAAGACCCAGAAATGAACCCACACACCTAGGGTCACTTGATCTTTGAGAAAGGAGCTAAAACCATCCAGTAGAAAAAAGACAGCATTTTCAACAAATGGTGCAGGTTCAACTGGCGGTCAACATGTAGAAGAATGCAAGTTGATCTATTCCTATCTTCCTGTACAAAGCTCAAGTCCAAGTGGATCAAGGACCTCTGCATAAAACCAGATACACTGAATCTAATAGAAGAGAAAGTGGGGGAACCTCTCAAACACATGGGCACAGGGGAAATGTTCCTGAACAGAACACCAATGGCTTATGCTATAAGATCAAGAAATGACAAATGGGACCTCATGAAATTGCAAAGCTTCTGTAAGACAAAGGACACTGTCAATAGGACAAAACCGCAACCAACAGATTGGGAAAAGATCTTTACCAATCCTACGTCCAATAGAGGGCTAATATCCAATATATACAAAGAACTCAAGAAGTTACACTTCAGAGAATCAAATAACCCTATCAAAAAAAGGGGAACAGAGCTAAGCAGAGAATTCTCAACTGAGAAAACTCATAGGGCTGAGAAGCACCTAAAGAAATGTTCAACATCTTTAGTCATCAGGGAAATGCAAATCAAAATAACCCTGAGATTCCACCTCATACCATTCAGAATGGCTAAGATGAAAAACTCAGGTGACAGCAGATGCTGGCGAGGATGTGGAGAAAGATGAACACTCCTCCATTGCTGGTGGGTTTGCAAGCTGGTACAACCACTCTGGAAATCAGTTTGGTGGACCCTCAGATAATTGGACATAATACTACCTGAGGATCTAGCTTTGCTATACCACTCCTGGGCATATACTCAGAAGATGCTCCAACATGTAATAAGGACACATGCTCTACTATGTTCATAGCAGCCATATTTATAATAGGCAGAAGCTGGAAACAACCCAGATGTACCTCAACAGAGGAATGGATGCAGAAAATGTGGTACATTTACACAATGGAATACTACTCAGCTATTAAAAACAATGACTTCATGA
>CM052702.1:27202892-27218090 GCA_028551405.1 Uromys caudimaculatus | reverse complement strand
TGGATGGAACTTGAAAATATCATCCTGAGCGAGGTAAGTCAGTCACAAAAGAATGAACATGATATGTACTCACTGATAAGCGGATATTAGCCCAAAAGTTCGGAATACCTAAGATTCACTTCACAGCAACTGTGGGACTGAGCATGGGGTCCCAGATGGAGGAGGCAGAGAAGGGACTGAAGGAGCTGTGGGGGTTTGCAGCCCCATGGAGGGAGCAACAGTGTCAACTATCCAGACCCCCGGTGCTCCTGGATACAGGACTACCAACCAAAGAATACACATGGAGAGACCGATGGTGCTGGCCACATATGTGGCAGAGGAGGGTCTTGTTGGCCATCAGTGCGAGGAGAGGCTCTTGGGCCTGAGGGTGTTAGATGCCCCAGTTTAGGTGAATGCCATAGAGAGAAGATGGGAGTGGGTGGGTGGGTGGGAAAGCAGCCTCATAGAGGCAGGGGGAGGAGGGATTGGATAGGGAGTTTCTAAAGGGGAGACCTAGAAAGGGGAAAACATTTGAAATATAAATAAAGTATCAAAAATAAAAATAAAATAGTAGACTAAGTTTTTGGTGGAGGAAATGTCAAGAAAGCATGATATTTGGTCTGTGATATAGATAATGCTCACTGTAATTACTCAGATTTATAATGAGAAAATAGACAACAGAAAGATGTGAGAGGATGCAGTTTGATAAAGAAAGCATTAGGAACCCAGTTAAAGTGGAAGAATAGGTATGTATACACAATGTATCTATAATTGTTACAGAGATTCATGACACTAAAGAGAAATCCTGAAATTCAGAAATAGACAATAAGAAAGATGTCTTCATGGGACTGAGGACGTGGCTCTGTATAAAAAATTTAGGGTTCAACTCCCAGCACCCATGTAGCAGCTAACAAAATCTGTGACTCTAGTTCCAGAGGAGATTCAACTTCCTCTTTTGACCTCCATAGGCACCAGGAACATATGGTACCCAGCATATATACTGGTAAATTATTCACAGACATATATTAAATCTAAGAGGGGGGAGAGAAAACAAATTTCTTGAGTGTAAGAGCCTACTTATCAAGAGCTTTAGGGAATAACAACGCAAACTCACTTGCAAATGTTTGATGAAAGCACAATATACTAAAGCATGTGGAATGTAAACAAAAAGCATTCTAAAATGAAGTTTATAGCTATAAATAGCTGTATTAAAATTCAGAGGTCTCAAATAAAAAAATAATTAGGTAGAACTTTGTAAAAACAAGAATAGGTCAAACTCCAAATCAGTATATAGAAATAAATAACTAGGATCAAACCAAAAATTAGAAATGAGCAAAATGCAAAGGATCAATGAAACAAAGTATCAGTTGTGTTCTCAGCCACAAATGGACACCTGTATCACACCAACTTTCCCTCAGTGATCAGGGAACCCTGTAAAAGGTTCTGAGAACCAAAAGTCAGGGAAGGCTATGCTGAAACAATGTTTTTAGACATGAGCAGACTAGTAACACTCATAAACATATAGCAGTTGTAGCTGCTTGTACAAGATGTGTATAAGATCAAGTCAATCAACATTTGGGGTGGGGGCACCTGACAGGCCCTCCATTCCTACCAGAGGAGCTGCAGACAATGGATGCTTGTTAAAATGGGAGGTCAGTCCATAGTTTTTAAGAGAGTAGCCACTGCCAAGTCAAATCATGCTCCTGTGGATAAAGCTACAAACACCCATGCATATCCAGTACAAATCAGACCCAGTGGGTCATAAAGACAAGAGTAGAGTATATGAAATTGGAAGGCATGGGGTGCATTTTGGAGGAGTTATGGAGAGGAGTTGGGGTGCATATGATCAAAATACCGTGCATATATACATGAAACTCTCAAGGAATTAATAAAAATGTTATATTCACAAAAAGGGGGGAGAGTTAAACAATATCAAGAAACTCTTAGTAAACAAACCAAAGAGAAAACAGACCTAAATTAAATCAGTTATAAAGGGGGGGCATTATTAGAGCCCGGGTCTGGGAAAGACTGCTGCAAATCCTGTCTTCTAGACATGACAGGGTCATTTCACTCATGAACACACAGCAGCTGTGCTTATTCACACAAGATCAAGCCAGTCAAGCCCCCAGATGGATGGGGGATGGGAACAAAAGACCTTACCCCTAACTGAGAACATACTGGCAGTTGATAGTCACTAGTGAAGAAAAAGTCATTTTTCTTCCAGGAGATGGGGCTTGTAGTTTACTCAAGCTATAGTGGATGACTCTATATCCATGAACATATCCAGGATGCAATCATTGGAAATGGTGGAATTGTTTTTAAAAAACACATTTGGTTGGACAGAAGATGTTATGGGTAATTCACAGGAGGCAATGGAAAAGTAGAATGCTGATTGGCATAATCAAAATACATTGTATTCATCCACAATAATAATAATAAATAATAAAAAAGAAGTTTTAAAAATGTTCATTAAAAAAAGAATACACCATAAAAATTGGACAATTATTAGAACATTTTTACATTTATTCTCCCCACCCATGTGTATTTGTGTGTGTGTGTGTGTGTGTGTGTGTGTGTAGTGTTCATATACCATGGTGGCATACAGAAGTCAGATGACAACTTGTAGGATTCATCCTCTTTTTCCAACTTGCTCCTGAAGCTCATGGGCATGCATCTTTACCCACTGAACCCTCTCACAAGCTTGAAGGATCTCAATTTGTAGTTCTTGATGGCTAAAACTCACTATGTGAATCATGCTGGTCTTCAACTCACAGAGATCCTCCTGCTTCTACCCCCAAGTACAGGGATTAGCCTTTTAAACCTTTCTAAACTTGTATTCTACTAAGTTGGAAAATCTGTTTTTAGTATTTATAGAATTTGTCATATCCTTCTCAACTTCTATCTGATTCCCCATGTGTATAAAAAGCAAATAAGCCAAAACAGTAAAAATTTCTCTGAATTATTAATAAAAAACCTAAATCAAGATGGATTCACTGCTGAATTGTACCAGTTTTCTTTTTTTCTTTTTTTTTTTTTAATTTTTTGTTTTTTGGTTTCTTTCTTTCTTTGTACCAGATTTCTTAAATAATACCAATGCTTTTTCTCTCAAATTATCCCATAAAATAGAAAATGAAGGAATATTATCAAACTCTTTTATGACGTCAGTAAAATACTGATGGATTTTAAAAATCAGATTAAAAGGAAACACATAGAAAATTATAGGCCCAATCACTCTGATATACATGGGTATAAAAATTCTCAACAAAATACTTGTAACTAGAATTTAAGAATAAATAAAAATATCATCCATCATGACTAAGTTGTCTTACTCCAATGATGAAGGAATTGTTCAATTTTATAAATTGATAAATGCAAGCATCATGTAAGTGGACAGAAATCACATGAACATTTCAATGGATGCATAAATGGCTTTAGTAAAATTCATGACTTCTTAATGATAAAGGTCTGCAAGAAACAGAAATAGAAGCACATCTCAACATCCTAATATATGTTACACATGTAGCCAGCATTTTACTAAATTGGAAAAATATTAAAAAGCACTTCCACTAAAGCAAAAATAAGACAGTGGGATCCACTTTCTTATTCAATATAATGTTAGAAATTGTAGTCATAACAATAAGACAAGTGAAGCAAATAAAAGAGATACAAATAGGGGAAAAGCCAAGGTGTCTTCTTACAGGTGATGTAATTCCATACACAAGAAACACTGAACACTTTCAACAATTGGCAGGATACAGAATTAACATGCAAAAGCTACTAGCCTCCATACCTACCAATAACAAACGTGCTGAAGAAGAAATCAGGGAAACAATTCCAATTGCCTCAAAAATATAATCCTAGAATAAACCTATCGAAGAGACTAAAAGACCCATAAAAGGGAAAGTTTAAAACAAGTAGAGTCTCCTACAGCCTCCTAGACTGCACCATCTCTTCATCTCCATTTCTAACTTCCATAGGCCCTCCCTGGGAACCCTCCAGCCATGCTGACCAGAGAACTAGGTAGGTGAATTTCAGACCTTTCTTTCCCTCCTAGTCTCACCCCCAAATCTGTAACATAACACCGGCTGCAGCTCCCCTTCCTGCTCTGCCCCATTTCCAGAGAATCATACATAGCTTTACTACAGCCATCCTACCATGCCATTCCCTTGTCTTAGCCCCAATCATCCCAGGCATTCTCTAGGATCCCATTAGCCTCATGAGCTATGGAAACAGATAGACCAGGGAAGCAGGTAGGTGATCTTCAGATCTTCACTCTGCTTTCTTATCACCAATTCCAGTCCTCCAAGCTCATCCCAAGTTCTGTAGCACACTACTGACTGTGGTCTCTCCTCTCACTCTGGACCCATTCCCAGAAGACTAAACAGATCCTACTGAAATACCCTGCTTTCCCCTGTAGGACCCTTCAACTCTCTACCCCTTCTAGCTCATTTCCACCCCTAAGAGTTAGCTCCCAATATCAAGAAACATATTCTAACTTTAACCCCCAGTGGCCACACCTGACAGGATCTCAGAAGCATTCCCTACCAGGCAACCCGCAGCCCACACATTTTCCTAAGAATCAGAGGGCGTAACAGAAGCCAACAAATGAATACAGGCTCTAAGAACAATAATTAATAAATAAGAAGTATGGAGTAGCCTTGAACTTATTTGCATAGGAAAAAACTTTCTGAACAGAACACCATTAACAGAGGCACTAAGATCAATAATTAATAAATGAGACTTCATGAAGCTGGGGAGCTTCTGCACAGTAAAGACACTGCTATTCCAACAAAGTGGTAGCCTACAGAATAGGAAAAGATTATCACCATATACACCTCTGATAGAGGGCTAATATCTAAAATATGTAAATAACCTGCAAAGCTCAATATCAAGAACATAATTTCCAATTAAAATTGGAAAACAGATCTAAACAAAATTCTCAATAGGGAAAATTCAAGTGGCCGAGAAACACCTAAAGAAGTGTTCAACATTCCCTAGATAACAGAGAAATGCAAATCAAAACTACATTGATATTTCATTCGATCAGAATGACTAAGATCAATAACACAAGTGATAGCTCATGTTAGCAAGGATGTGGAATAAAAGAGAAATTTATCTATTGTTGGAGCTACAAATTTATAGAGCCACTAGGGAAATTAGGGTGGCAGTTCCTCAGGAAGATGTGAATCAATCCACTTCAAGATCCAGCTGTAGCTGTACCACTCTTGGGCATATACTACTCAAAGGATGCTTCATCTTACCATAGAGATACACAACCATGTTCATTGTTGCTGTATTCATAATAGCCAGAAATCAGAAACAACCTAGACATCCCTCAACAGATGAATAGATAAAATGTCATACAACTAACTATACAATAAAATAACACTCAGCCATTAAAAAATAAAATCATGAAATTCATAGGTAAATAATAAAACTATAAAAAACTATCCTGACTGAGGTAGCCCAGACCAAGAAAGACAAATATGCCATGTATTCACTTATATGTAGATATTATTTGTTAAATGATAACCAAGCTAAAATCCATAGAACTACAGAGGTTAGGTATAGAGTAAGGGATGATCTCCACAGGAAGGGGGGATACAATAGATAGTTATGAATGGATGAGGTAGGGGGATTAAAATGGGAAGATAAAACAGGAAGGGAAAAGGAACAAGGAGAGAATATATGAAGAGACCCTAAAACTAAGGGCCATTTGAGGGGTTATATGGAAATTTAATATAGTAGAAGCTTCCTAAAATATACACATATATGAAGAAGTTCTAAATGAAATTGCCAAATAGAGAGCTTGACCTAGACAACTTTTGTCACTAACTGAAGTTCCCAGATGTAACCCAGGAATGGGTTTCATTCAAACAACCCAGGCTATTATCAAGACTATTGGTAGATCTCTACCAATAGTGAAGATAAGGCCCTATTGCTAAAGACACCTATACAACTTACTGAACATAGAGAAGTCAAGCAGGTGACTACCTGAACCTTCACCCCTTTGGACTAGTATTCATGATATTAGAAGGTACTCTGCATGCTACCAAAGGAGAAAGGTAAACATCAACCCATCTACCAACCATCCAATCTCCAAGAATTACCTGTCTGCATTATACACTAGTGCAATAGTAGCACAAAATTTTTGGAAGTAACCAACCAATATCTGATTTGAGTAAAGGCCCACTCCATGAGATGGCATTCATACTCAACACTGAACCATAGACTAGATAGGCTATGAAACTAGGTAGAAACCAAACACTACTGTTCTGCTAAAGCAGTGGTTCTCAACCTGTGTGTTACAACCCCTTTGGGGGCTGCATATCAGAAATCCAATACATCATATATTTACATTATAATTCATAACAGTATAAAAATTATAGTTGTGAAATAGCAATGAAATAATATTATGGCTTGGGTCACCACAACATGAGGCACTGTATTAAAGAGCCACAGCATTAGGAAGGTTGAAAACTATTGTGCTAAAGGAATGTAGCAATAAAATGACTCTCACCAAAATTCTGCTATATTTACAGAGCCATACCTTGATCAGCCATCATCAGAGAAGCTTCCTCCTGCAGCAGATGGCAACAAATACAACAGCATACACCCAGACAATATGTTGAGAGTGAGAGTCCTCGAAACACTCAGCTCTAAATAGGATGTCACCATCAAATCAAATTCTTCCTCTCATAGCTAATAGAATTTTTTAGAAAAGGAGGCAGAGTGTTGGAGCCAGGGAACTGGATAACACCAAGAAATCAAAGCCATCTAGACACAAGGTTGGCATACCTACTGATTCATAGAAATGCTAGCACCATGGATAGTGCTGACACAAGTCTGCACTAGACAGTATTCTAGATCTAAAAGAAGAAAAGGGCCCATGACCCCATTCCTAAACCTGAAGAGATCTCCAATTGAAATCCATTTGCAAATGAAAGATTAGTTTGCTCCAAGGGAGTCACATTGGGGAAACAAACTCCTGTTAAAAACAGGCCCCATATTCAGCAGTAGATGACCAATACAAAATAAACTGAATGTCATCTTGGGGAAAATTCATCTCATAATTTTGTTAAGGGTCTTTTTTTTAATCTTATAAATCTTTTATGTAGGCTTTCAGTCTGGGGTTTTTACAGGACTCTTGTATGTGTGAATGTGTGTGTCTGTGTCTATATGTGTGTCTTGTGATTTTTCTTTGGCTCTTTTCTTGTTTGGTTGTTTTGCCATATTCTGATTTGTTTATTTTTTATTTATCTTATGTTACTTCATCATTATTCCTTAGATTCCTATTTGAATCTAATGAGATACAGAAAGGGTGTGGCTCAGGATGGGAAGGGAAGTGAGAGGAGCTAGGAGAAGTAGGGGGATAAAGTAGTCAGCATAAAGAATTACAAACAGTACCTGCGGTTAGGCATGGAGATGTATACCTGTAACCCCAGTTTTTGGGAGGCTGAGCTTCATGGAGGTGTGTCTACATGTATACTGTTATCTTAGTACATCTGCTTTCTGCAATCACACTTTCCATTAGATATACTGTATCCAGTGAGGTGAGTGGTAATTGTCATATTCCCTCTGGTTCTTGGCATACTATTTTGCTGGTTTGTTTTCTCAGCACAGGATATTATTTTCCTCCTCCTGGTTTCTATTGTTATTGAGGAACTACAGGTGTCATCACAATTCATATCTCTCATTTCCTACTGGACATTCTCTTCAGAAATCAGAATTAATTGCACTTTGTACAGATTTCTTAGTATTTCATTTGGTTTTGGAATCAGTGGATTCTTTGATTTTGACCTAAGTATCTTTCAACAATTCTGTAAAACTCATTGTATTAGAATATTGCTTCACTTTCACACACCAGTCTTCTCCTTCTAAGACCCTAGTATCACTATTCATATCAATGTGTCTATCTACATAAGCTTCTCAGGCATTTTTTTCCCATAACTGTTGATGACTTTAAAATGTGAACTCACATGTTGTTGTCAGCCTTTTCCAGGCCTTCTTGAATTAGCATTGCTGGAGGAGGAAGGTGTTTATTTGCGTTTCTACCAATCACTTCAAACTATTGTAAGATTCTGACAAGCCTTAGCTACCTGGGACTCCTGAGTGGACCACATGGAGCTGGAGATCGATGCAAAAGCAAGAGGAGTTTATTGTTCCAGCATGCTGGGGCCATCCTGCACACAAAGGAGAGGCAACGACCCCTGGCACCCATTCGGCCAGTTTTTATACAGTTTTCAGGGGTAGAATAGAGCAGGGGCCACTAGGCACAATGTGATTGGCAGAACAGTGTGATTTTTAAACTGATTGGTCTTTAGGGAATGAGGTAGCAAGGACTTCCCTTATCTGCAGGTGGCCAAGGTTGGTCTCCCCTGTGGTCTTCCTGAGGAATGTAATCAGCCTCTCCCTTCCGGAGGGGAGGGGCGTCTATGTGCTTCATTGACCTCTTCTCCCTTCCAGGAAGGGAGGGGTGTTTATATTCTGGGGTCTGGTGGAATTTTCCAAATGCCTTGAGCTGACCTCTTCACTATTATCAACCATGAACTACTTTAAATTCTCAATTTCAGTCTTTCAAACACACAACAGATGAACTCAGACTACAAGTATGAAATGGGTTACAGTTCTCACAGGAGTGCCTTTCCCCTATGAAGCCCACTTCAGGTTCTGCTGTTTTAATTTCGTTCACCTTCCCTGTGGAAAAAAATCCCTGGAAACCCATCCCGTTCAGAGCCCCCATTGTCTCATTCTATCCTGCGACACTTTAAGGATAAAAACATTAATAATGGACCACAAGAAGTTGGCATGTAGTCCTAACAAAGCAAAACCTGTGCTGAAACTTTTACTTGTTTCAGAACTACATTTTTATGTTTTACAATATCATATACACATGTAAGGAATTTTGATCAAATACATCCCCTTTCCCTCTATTCTAATTCTTCTTATATCTTCACCACCACTTTTCCCTTCTAATTTAATATGTGTTGTGTTTTATAAAAAGATAAGGAGAGAAGGAATCTGTTTGGTGGATGTGTATTCAGATGTGGGGTAAGGGGTACCTCTGCAGGCCATGCTGAGGTATCCCTTCCCCTAAGGGACTAGCCACAGGACAGTATAGTATAGAATAGAGTTTATTCAGGGCATGGGGAGAGGAGTTGAGAGAAAGGAAGGGGGGAGGGAGGGAGGGAGGGAGGGAGGGAGGGAGGGAGGGAGGGAGGGAGGAGGAGGAGGAGGAGGAGGAGGAGGAGGAGGAAAAGGAAGAGGAAGAGGAAGAGAGGAGGAGGAGAGGCCAGCCATGAGTACATGGAGAGAAGGGAGGTGAATGGAGAGAGAGAGGGATCAGATAAGGGAGTAAGGGCAGGAGAGAAAGGGAAAGGGGGAGCAAGCAGCCCCTTTTATAGTGAATCAGGCACAGCTTGCTGTTGCCAGGTAACTGTGGGGCAGAGCCTGAACAAAATGCCAACAATATGCTCTTTAAAAAGACAAAAAACAAAACCTGCTGAGTCCATTTACTACTGCCTATATGTGTAGAGACACCTACTTCAGTATGGGTAGCATTTCAAGGACAACACCCCCAAAGAAAAGTGAGTCCCCCGCCCCTCCTCTCTCCCAGCAGCTAAAAATTGCCAACATCTTCTCAGGTAAGGATGGGGCTTCTCTGGGATTTTGGCTAGCTTAATCTTGAACAAGTCTTGTGCAATCGTAACTTCTATGAGTTCATGTTCTCAGTGGTTTTGTCATGTCCACTGAGACATGTCTTTTTACTGCACATGTCTACTACCTCTGGCACTTTTAATCTTTCTGCTTTATCCCCTGTAATGATCTCAGCCTTAGAAGCAAAGTAAAGGGGTATGTGTGTGTGTGTGTGTGTGTGTGTGTGTGTGTGTGTGTGTGTGTGTGTGTGTGTGTGTTGGGGTGTGGGTTGGGTTGTAGCTGTTTCATTCCTATATGAGTACTCTGGCACTTTTGATAAATCCTTTGAAGTTCCTGTTTTTAAACTGTCTTCAGCCTTTTGTTGATCCCTTCTGTTTACCTACTTCTCTGGTATCTATCAAAACAGTCTGGCTCTTCTCATTTATCATGGTTTCCACTGAGAAGGCAAGTTATTCTGCCTAACTTGCTGATGCACAGAGAAGCCTCTCATTCCAATTGTAGTCTCCTATTTATTAAATTACACGATGAGGACATGGCCATTTGTTTTATTACTATAAAGACAGGCATAAGCAGGGCAGTGGTGGCGCACGCCTTTAATCCCAGCACTTGGGAGGCAGAGGCAGGTGGATTTCTGAGTTCAAGACCAGCCTGGTCTACAGAGTGAGTTTTAGGACAGCCAGGGCTACACAGAGAAACCCTGTCTCAAAAAACAAAAAACAAAAAAACAAACAAAAAGACAGGCATATATTTAAGTATATATTAAAACAGTGGCAGAAAAACACTATGTTAAAGAAGACAGGAAAACATCAATATTGATAAAAGCATGTCAAAGGATGACTAAAAATTTAAAACATTATGCAATTTAGAGATCATAAAACTAGGTACAAACATGATAAAGTTAACGGTTCTGTTTGTTTTTTCCACTCCATATTTATAGCATAAGGTAGGCTTCAGGCCAAATCTTATTTTTTGTTTGTTTGTTTGGGTTTTCTTTTGTTTCACCAGTTTTTGCATTAACTCTCAGGTTATTTTATTTTTCTAGTTTGAAATAGTAGAACAAAACGAAAATACTTTAGGCACATGCAAATTATACAAAATTCAATTGTCAGTATTTGGCATAAGGTTCCAGCAGAACCACACTCGCTCCTTTTTGCCTATGTCTGACAGTTCTCATGTTGCAAAGCAAAACTAATAGTTCTGATAGAAGTTATATAATCCACAAAGCCCGTATATCAAGTCTTGGACCTTCACACAACCCCAAGTATACTGCTGAAACAAACAAACCTCTGCTCCAACTGCTAGGAGAAATACCAAAGAGACGAGGAGGAAGGGAAGTGGATATACTGGATGTCTATTTTAGAGGGGACTGTAATCATAAATGCAAGACATTATCCACATCACCACTCTCTTCGACAGATGATTTTCTAGGGACATCCACATGACTAAACCTCTACCGGGAAGAAGTAGGATGAACAGACTGCTGACAATGGAAGGGGTATTTAAAGTTGCCATGGAGATGGGCTTCCTTCCCATCAAAATGACCATGTGAGCTGATGCTTTCACAAGCAGGCATCCTCATGTCAAATAATTTCCATTCCATTTAATTCTTTTAGGCATAAATTAGAAAGGAAATCTTTTCATTTATTTTCCAAAATTAGTATAACCCTGATGCTAAAATGTGAAAAAGATGAGATAAATAATAATTCCTAAAAATAATCAAATTCAATTTAACCATGTAAGTAAGAATGGTCTGATTCAAACAATACTATCTTTTGTAGTGATTTTAATATTAAAATATGTGTTAATATCTTTGTTACTAAATCAGGGGCAAAGTCAAACTATAATCTCAATGTACCAAAAATACATTTGATAACATTCAAAGCTCATTATTGATAATAAATTTGTGTGCCTCATATAATAAATTATGTCTCTAACCTCCTCCTTTAAATCCTTATTTCCTATTTTCCCCACTTCTCTTTCCTTCCTTCCCTCCTTCTTTCTTCCCTTTAATCTTAAAACTAGTGGGAAAAAATGAAGGAAGTTAAAGAAAGTGCCCAAATAAACACAACTTGGTAGGACTTCTCAAGTTTAGGTCAGCTGTAGGTGGTAGCCCCTCCATCAGGAATTAGGGACTAGCACAGGGTGCTCAAGCTTTCAGCTGAGAAGAGAGCTCCTCAGAAAGATCCAGCCATTGTCCACCAGGACCTCACCTAGTCTTCTAGTGTTATGGTTAATTTCAACTATCAATTGGCTAGATTAAGAAAAGTCTATGTCATTCACAGGACACAATTTTAGATGTGTATATAAGTACATTTCTAGATACAACTGAATGAAAGGTTAAAACCCATTGTGAATATGAGTAGACTCGTCCTATAGGCTGGCATCTTGGACTGAATAAAACAGGGAAAGGAGCAAGCTATGGAATAACGGAATTCCCATTTCTGTACTTTCAGGTTCCTGCAAATATGATCAAGCTCTTGTTGCTCACGTAGCCAGGGGCACCTGCTACCATGCTTTCCTGACATTATGGGCCATATCTTTTCAAACTATGTGCCAAAACAGGCCTGTCTTTCCTTAAGATGATTTTGTCAAGTATTTTATCTCAGCAAAGAGAAGTAACTAATACAACCACATAGCAGGATCCACTGAAAAGTAGTAGTACTGCTTCTGCAGTATTCTCACCAAAGAATCATAAACTGATGAAGCTTAAATCAATACTGACACAGAGCTGGAAGCAAGCCTGACTATGTGGTAAAGTATTTCTTGGCAGTACCAGGTAAGAAACAAAAGAGGATAGCATACTGACATTCTATCAAAAGATCTGTAACAGCAGGAGTGTCAAGGACATGGAAGATAAACAAAAATGTAGGAACTGAAAATAATCTAATCATTTATGAAAATAAATGCAGTGTTTCTTTACGTATAGGATTGTTCCCAGTATTAAAGGCCTAGTTGGGAACAATACCTGTATTTGAATGGAGTCTATAGAGGGTGTGCTGGCTAGTTTTATGTCAACTTGACACAGTGACAACCTCTCAAACCTCCTAATCTATGACCCTTTAATACAGTTCCTCATGTTGTAGTGACCTCAAGCCATAAAATTATCTTTGTTGCTACTTCATAACTGTAATTTTCCTACTGTTAGGAATCATGATGTAAAGGGTTGTTCAACCTCCAAAGGGGCCATGACACATAGCTTGACAACTGCGTACCTAGTGCCATCTGAGAGGAGGTAACTTCAAGTGAGAAAAAATACCTCTGTAAGATTTGGCTATAGGCAAGGCTGTGGGACATTTTCTTAATTAGTGATTCATAAGGAAGGGCATAGTCAATTATAGGTGGTGTCACCCTTGGACTGTAGTCTTGAGTGGTATCAGAAAGCAGGGTGAGTGAGCTAGGAAGAGCAAGTCAACAAGGAGCACTCCTCTATGCCTTCTGTATCAGCTCTTGCTTCCAGGTTCCTGCTTTGTTTGAGTTCCTTCTCTGATGAATTGTGATATGAAAGACTAAGTAAAAGAAGCCATCTCCTCCCCAAATTGCTTTTGGTCATGGTGTTTCATCACACCAATAAGTCATAGGGCATGAAAATCAAACAAGTTACTTATATGATTTTGATGATAAGTTAATATATATGACTTGTCTTTTTGCTTGTAGGAATTAGCAAAATATCCGCCTGAGAAGATGGCCAAATGGGTAAAGCGCTTTCTGGAAAAGCCCATGTGAAAGCCCAGCATGGCAGCATGAATCTGTAACTCCAAGGCTTGTATGTGGAGACAGGTGAATCCCTTGGTCTTGATGGTCAATCAGCATTGCTGAAGTGGCCAGCTTTACATCAGTGAGAGACCCTCTCTCAAGATATAAGGTAGAGACGCAACTAAGGAAGACATCCCAAAGTAAGCCTGTAGCCTAAACACGTATCCACATTGTTGAGTATACACACACACACACACACACACACACACACACACACATACACACACACACACACACACGCACACACACACACACACAAACACAA
Organism: Uromys caudimaculatus; assembly: GCA_028551405.1. Taxonomy (NCBI): domain Eukaryota; kingdom Metazoa; phylum Chordata; class Mammalia; order Rodentia; family Muridae; genus Uromys; species Uromys caudimaculatus. Next base: position 27,204,436 of record CM052702.1, on the reverse strand, counting down.
TATATGAGATGATGAGGCATCTCCTTGGTCAGTTAGCTTCAGATAGTTCAAATGTTCATTTTCCATGCATTTTCCATGTGAGTCTGAAATTATTTCAAATGACAATCTTATCAACATAAGAAAACCATGAAACTAATAAAAACTGATAACCTGGCATGATGGCTCAGTGAGTATTGACAACCACAGTTGGGATCCTCAGAACTCATGTTTTTATTGTTGTTTGTTTGTTTTTTCAATAGCAACTGGTATACAGTAGGCACATTGCTATTACTCAGTGAAATAATACAAAATCAAGCCTTATTAATCTGTTTGTCATGGTAAATACAAGAATATTTGTAACACACAAGTAAAGCCTTGGCTATGATGCAATCGAATTACCAAGCCACCTGTCTTAATTCAAGTTTCATTGCTTTGAAAAGGCATCAAGACCAAGGCAACTCTCATAAAGGAAAACATTTAATTGGGGCTGGCTTACAGAGGTTTAGCCAATATCATCATGACATCATCAAGCATGGCACCATACAGGCAGATATGGTGTCAGAGAAGCCAAGAGTTCTAGATCTAATCCACAGGCAGCTGAAGGAGACTATGTACCACACTGGGAATAGCATGAGCATATATTATTATCTTTTATAAGACCTCAATGCCTGCCTCCACAGTGATAAACTTTCTCCAACAAGGCCACACCTCCTAATAGTGTCACTCCCTATAGGCCAAGCATTCCAACACTATGGGGGTCTTACCTATTCAAACCACCATACCACTCAAAACCCTCTGAGCCTACACAGGTCTCAATATACAGGATATATGTTATTAGATGTCTGGAATCCAAGCACTATTATGAAAAATGGGAGGAGGAAAAGGAAAATCTGCAGACACGTGAAGCCTGGTCAATGAGATGGTCAACACTAAGGAGTCCTTTCTCAAACACAATAGAAAGCAAAGCCTGGCATCTGAGGCTGTTTTCTGGCTTCCACGTGCACTCCATGGTACACACTCACTCACATAAGCATGTACATGTAAAAGTAAATAACATAAGAATATGCAATAATCTTACTTCAGTGTAAAAGTTACTAAGTCTGTGTATGGTAGTACACATCTGTAATCTCAACAACGAAAGGCATGAGGCAGAAGAATTGTGAGTTTGAAGCCAGTCTAGGGTTTATATTAAGATTCTGTCTAATTAGCCCACAAGTTCAGAATGTCTAAGTTTCACTTAACAATAACCGCTGGACTGAGAGTGAGGTACCAGATGGAGGGGTTGGAGAAAAGTCTGAAGGAGCGGAGGGAATTGGCAGCCCCATGGAGGGAGCAAGAGCGTCAATGGGCCTGACCCTCCCCCTGATCGTCCTCTAGTTCAGACCACTAACCAAAGAATACACATCTATTGACCCATGATTTGAACTACATATGAGGCAGAAGAATCACCTCGATGGCCACCAGGGAGAAAGGAGAGGACTTTGGGCCTGAGGGTGCTAGGGGCACCAGTAAAAGGGAATGTCAAGGTGGGAATATGGGAATGGGTGGGCGGGTAGGTGGGAGGA
>CM052702.1:27066092-27202392 GCA_028551405.1 Uromys caudimaculatus | reverse complement strand
CAGTGGAGGACACGCTGCCTCAGGGCTATATAAGCAGTGCCATTTTGGAGCCCGGGGTCTTCCTCTTTTCATCATGCAATAAACGCATTGCTGCAGAAGGATCCGTGTGTCCGCATGGGTTCTTGCTGGCGAGACCAAATAGCGCGTGGGACATATGTACATGTAAATATGAAAACATTTACATGTGAAATCATTCCAAGATCCATGTTGATAAAACACAGCTTCTTCAAGAAGTCATTTTCAGACTACTGTCCTGCCCCTACCCGACCAACAAGCAATCTCATATTGAGCTGCTTTGAAAGGAGCAGAGAGAAGGTACAGGCTGACAGTTTCCAGAAGCACATTTATGCCTTCCTGCATAATAAAACCTAGCAAAATGGCTGAAAATGCAGCTACATAATACATAGTGAGTAAGCATATACAGGCTAACACATCCTTATGATTACAGACCTCCTTGGGAGATAAGTGTCATTCTCAAAATGCAAAGCCACTTGGAAATAAATGTAGGTTTATTATGGAGGAAGGAAGAAACAGCTTTTATGGGTGTGGCCCATGGTAGGTCAACCAGTGTATGGTTCTCCACCTAGGAATAAATGGTCAGCACAATACACTTTTCATTGGTAATTTCTGAAGGAAAAAAAACCAACAGGCACAATTCTCTGAATTTCAGGGGTGCCAAAAAAAAATGGTTCGAGGAGGGCTAGGGAAAGGAGTAGGGGTCGATATGAAGGTACTGTATGAAATTCTCATGTCTCATAAATATTAAGGGACTAGAAAAAGATAATTCGGAGGTCAAGATCACTGGCTGCTCTTGCAGAGGACCCAGGTTCATTTCCCAGCACCCAAATGGCCGGTGACAGCTGTCTGTGACTCTAGTTTCAGGGGATCTAGTGCTCTCTTCTGGCCTCTGAGAGAACCAGCCATGCATGTAGTATACAGATATACATGCAGGCAAACATTCACCCACAGAAGATAAAAGTATAAAAACTTTAAAAATATTTTAAAAATGAAAAAGCATTTTACTTTAACAGCAGCACAGACATTAGAAAGTATATATAAATATTTAATGAATAACATGTATATAAACATATTTATAATATATGTAACTAATGATTTTGTTATCTGTTATAAAGTATAGTCATATACAATTACATGTTTATATATTATATTAAACAACATGAACATTAGTCAATTCTGATGTGCTAATAAAAAAAATGTTTCTAATAGGATAGAAGCTTTCCTTTTTTTAACCCCGCAGCCATTGTTAGGGACTGATCCAGGGCTTTACTCATGCCATACAAGCACTGAACTACTCTTGCAGCCCTGGGACTGGGAGTTTGATCAGTTATTGATAGATCTTAATTTTGAGTATCTTCTTATTTGGACAGAATGGCTGTATGTCTTGTGGTTGTTTTCCTGTTCCTATGATCTCAAAATTTTCTGTATGAAACTTTTTGAAAATTTACATTTTATATGATGTTTCTTTCCACAACTAAGATCAAAGAGTTTTCTTAGTGTGATGTGATAGCAAGTACCTTTAGTCACAGCTACTGAAGAAGCTTGAATCAAAAGAACACTTGTTACAGACAAGCCAGGGCAGCAGAGGGAGGTCCAGCTCTAGAGATAAGAGAGAGGGGGAGAAAGGGAAGGAGGGGGAGAATGAGACCACCCCCAAACCATGCACTCTCATCATTGGAAGACTGTGAACATAAGTTCTGTAGCCTGTGCTTGTGAGCCAGGCACATACACAAATCACTCAACAACCTAGAGGACATTATTGGTCTGCAAATGAGGAAACAATCAGATTCTTACTGGGTGGAGCAACTTTGCCTGCATGTGGAGCAACAACTGAACAACAAAGGCAAAATGCAGACCTTGGTCTGTCTGACTTTGGATTCCAAGCTCTAATACATGAAGCAATTTCCCACCAACTCCAATCAGAGCAAAGAACCAACTGTTCTTGGAGCCATGTTGCACTTACAAAAGGAAGTGTGTATTTGAAGTATTAAAGAGGAAATTCTTCATACTAAGTTATCCTAAATGCCTCTCAAGGGAATGTTTTCTTCAGTTTCTTGTATAATTAATCATCCTCAAAAGAAGACTTATATCGAATTTGTTATTAAGGAAAAGTGAAGGGGTGAAAAAAAAAAAAAAAAAAGACAAGTAGCTGAGAGGACACCACTGAGAATTCTTTAAAAAAAACTGAAGGAGCTAAGGGAGTTTGCAGCCCCATGGAGGGAGCAACAGTGTCAACTGACCTGACCCCTCCCCCCGCCTGGTCCTCCTGGAGGCTGGACCACCAACCAAAGAATACACATTGAGGGACCCATGGTTCAGACCACATATGTGGCAGAGGAGGGCCTTGTTGGCCATCAGGGTGAGGAGAGACCCCAGTAAAGGGGAATGTCAAGGTGGGAAGATGGGAGTGGGTGGGTGGGGGGATGTCCTCATAGAGGCGGGGGGAGGGGGCAGGGGATAGGGAGTTTCCAAAGTGGAGACCTGGGAAGAGGAAAACATTTGAAATGTAAATAAAGTATCAAAAAATTAAAATTAAAAAAATTGAAAAAAAGAAAAAAAGAAAACTACCAGCTCGGCAGGGGAGCCTATATTTAACCAATTAGTCAGCTACATTTCCTACCTAGGATGCAACTGGGCTCAAGGAACAGGTTGTGGTTTCAATTGAAAGAAGACAATGAATTGAAAGGAAGGGGGGAAAAGATTCAGTGAACATTAAGGATCTTGAAAAGAAGGAACTGTAGAAAAAAAAGGATACCAAAGTCAAGCTATTGAGGAAAGCCAGGAGGAAGGGGAGCAAGAGAAAATGGGTAATCCTGAAAGATAATGGGCAACAGACCCTTTGGTGACTCTGACCCTCTGCTCATCTCAAATCACAACCATGGTGTGCAACATACAAATCTGAGTCTCAGCAAGGGCAGGTCTCACCCTCATTACACTGCATCACAACATGCAAAGCATCTTGTTTCTACACTTATTGATTATTGATAATTACAACTAGACAATGCTCATCAGATTGTAGGCAAATTTCAAGACTGCCTTCATGAAGGGAAATGAGTCCTGTCAGGAGAGATGCTACCAGGAGATCCCACACTCAGGTGTTTGCTTCTATGGAAGGCATTAAAGCAAGACTGATCTACACTTGCTCTGTATTTAGGCTTGAAACATCGTTCTAAACAAGACAATGAAGCAGGAGAGTGGCTACATATACAAGAACAGCCTGACTACACAATGAATTCTAGTCCAGTCTGGGCCACATAGCAAGAATGTCTGAAAAAAAAAAGCAAGCAAACAAACAAAAATTAGAATTCTGCATAGTGTCTGGGATATCTGATGCTACAGTATACTTGCTTTAGTTGATATAAACAGAATCTTTGTATTTTAGTTATAATATTTAGTTTACTTAAATATATTTCATTATAAACATATAATTGAGGATTTTTTGTTTTTATTTATTTATATATATTTAGTGTGCAGAAATGAGTTTCATTATAAGAACTTTATACCTATTTATCATTGTGCTTTACTATTCTTCTCCCTCTACCCTAACTGTCCTTCCTCCTTCCTCTTGTTGGTCTTCTTTATCCCCCCAAATAATCAATCCCTCTTCTGCTTTCTTATTCACACACACACACACACACACACACACACACACTCACACATATGCCAGGACCATATCCTGGCTGTTCTTTCTTGGTTCTCTCTTGAAGGTAAGCCGACAGGGCAGAGTGTTGGCAGGAGTAAGACTTGGTCTTATGAGATATTTAAGGTGACTGTATAATAATAAAACACTTACCTATCTTAAATCTAAGTCACTTTGCTTCTGTAGCTAACCTGCCTGTCTGTGTGGCTTTGAGGCCAGAAGCTACAGTCTCTGGCATTTAGTACCTCATAGTAAAACAGCAGGGGTTAAGTAAAGTAGCCTTTGTTTTATCTCTGCAGGAACTGCACAGCTCTAACTCCCAGCCTGCTAGCTGAAGTTGCAGGAAGAAAAAAAGACCCACTGAAAAGTGGTTTTAGCCTTTATTTCTAAGTTCTAAAAAGTTTCCTATGAAACTTCTCTAAGAAAAAAGGGGGAAGGGTCTCTCTCAGCTCTTCATCCTCAGCATTTATACATTTTTCAGAATATATGATCACATGGTAAAAGGTTCATCACAAGTGTTTACATGAATTCAAGTCATAAATCAAACAAGAAGTTTACAACAGAGAATGTTTACACGCATGTCCATTAGGATTAAGTATCTGGCTAAACATTCCTCATCTTTCACTAGCTCTCTATAGGTTCATGGAGAGTTTAAAAAAAACATAATTTTTGTGATTAAATTATTAGTAAAGTTTCATATAAATAAAGCCAGTCAATACTTTACCTTCTGTCTTTGTACCTATAGTAAATCCTTAGTTCCTTTTTTTTTTGTTGACCTTTGGTTAATGGTTTTATAGCCTCTTGTAATGTGCTCTAAGTTGTAGATGCCTGCTTGCTATCTCAGAAGCAACTAACTTGTGACACTTGAAGACTGACAGAGTTCTCAATGCAATTTTGACATCAGAAAGGACTTAATATCAGTCCTATAATAAAAGAGCTTAGTAATTACTAATATAATAATTCTTATAGGATCATATTAAAGAATTAAGAAATCACCAGTTTATCTCTATAGTATCACTACAAGGCAGTACATCTTTGTTGTTCTGCAGAAATCTGCTCAAATGGGTGGGCTAATACCTAGTGATTGTTAAATATATTTAATAATGCCAGGAAAAGAATACTAATAGCAGGAATTTTTCCTAAAATAAAACCTCGGCCTTGCCTGCAGAAACAAATCCATCATTAACTGTACAGTCCATGGCAGAACCATCTCAGGAAGATCACCTGCTAGTTTTTAACTTCTCCTTGATGGCTCCTGGCATATATACATATTTATTTGTATATGTATTACACACACACACACAGAGAGACAGATACATATACATACAGACTCATACACACATACATAAAAACACACATACAAACAGACACACACATACAGATTCATATATACATACAGATATACACAATATATAAAAACAAACACACTCATATAGACAGATATAAGTGCAAACACACATACATACAGACACATATATATAGATACACACAAACAGAAAGACATGCACATATACATACATACACACAGATATATAGTACATATACAGATACACACAGAAACAAACATAAAGACATATATACACAGACAGACATAAGCATATATACAGTAACACACCCATATAGACAGACACACAGATACAGGCAGATAGGCATACTTACACACAAACATACACACACACACACACACACACACACACAGACATATACACATACAGACAGACATATACACATACATGTAGACACACAGACAAACTTGCACATAAATATATACATGTGGGTAACAATAGACAGGGAGATACTAAGTTTTGATTTAACTTTCTTTGTTCCTGGGATAAATAGGACATTTTTCTGGCAAAATATCTTACCCCATTTTAAGTGTCTGTTAAAACATGTGTCCAAGGATTGAGGCTTAGTAGGGACCAAGTAGCTTTTTATATCTCTCCCTTCAAAAGCCAAGTTCAATGTTATGCTTTTGAACATAGTCCATGAGAAACAGAAACAAACCCACTTCTGTGCTTTCCCTAAGCTACTCTACAATTTTCTGTTTTGTTGAGGGTCTAAGATGCAAATCAAACCAGCTCACTTCCCTCTCCAGTCATCTTCCCCTTCCCTTCATACAGTCCACAGTGCTATCTCTGGGCTTACATGACCTACCAACACCATCCCTGACAGTGACCTACCAACACCATCCCTGGCATTTTCTTCTCAGAAATCACAACAGAGATAAAAGTGCACCAGTAAGGTGTTGGGAAAATGAACAAAAACTACTCTACATAAAAAAAAAACTTATCTCGAGAGTTGAATTGGTAATCTCTAATTTCTTTGATGTTATATAATTTCATTTGTGGCTTTTTACCTTATTTTTTAAATTTTTTTTTCACAAAATAACAAATACACCAGCCATCTGATGTCCCTGGACATATCTTGTTTGTCTAAGATGCACCCTAACTTAATATACCTAAAATGGAATGCAAACCTTCTTTCTAGAACAGAGAAAAGGGAGAGAAACAAAACCTTATCTTCCAAGGTTCTAGGCAGCACAAGGCAGCGCAGCCAGGGAAAACCAAAAAAACAGGGCAGCTCTTCTCTCTGATCCGCATCAGCAAGGCATCTCAGAGCTGGGTCACTCACCTCCTAAAGAGAGCAAGGACCTTGCCACTCAGCTCTACTGTCTTTGGGTAGCACCCTGTTGATTATCCTTTACATGCTGTTCCTTCTTTTATCCATTCTTGATGCTATGGCCACCCACCTAAGCCCACACTTTCTCTAGGCCTCTCTTTATTGATAGAATAAAGTCACAGTGCTCAGGTGGTTCCTCAGGTCACCCATCCTGTATTAGTTCACTTTCTCACCTGTTCCCTGAAGCTCACCCTGTTTATTCTTCTACAGCCTGCTCATCTCCTTTGGTCCTTACTGTCACAGGTAAAGAGACATGCAGCCAATGGGCTCCATCACTGTCACCCTTGACTCTCTTGTGTAACATTGGCAGAGCCATCTCAAGAGCTGGACCTGATTTTCCTGTTCCCTTACAGTCAGGAAGGAAAGAAAGACTGACATATACAACTGAGTAAATGTGAAGGTAGCAGCAGTGACTTTGGGGTAGCAAGAGATAGGACTGTGTAAAATCCTTCATTGGAAGGGCTCCCATGAGTGGAAAACATATAGAATGAGTCTAATTTCCTGGCCTATCAAGAAAAAGTCTAAATTTACCATGAAGGAATATATGAAAATACTAGGATGAGGGCTAAAACCTGAACTTTTACTTGTTGATTAAAAACAAATTAATGATACTTTCTGACATTTACGGATAGTATATTTGAGCCCTAGTTTACAGTGATTCCTACCATGTTATCTGTGACATTGTTACAATCCTCAGATACATGAATACATTCATTGCTTCTAACATAATAGAAATGCCATCTACCTTCCTTTTGTGTGGATTTGACACCAAAGCACATAGCTCTCAGTTCAGCCAGCTCTTCCAGAACAGTGAAGGCTTCTTCACAGAAATACAGAAAGATCATTTCAGACATACCTTTATTCCAAATCCTCTGTGAATCAAAGGAAGATGTTTGTTTTTTCAAAGGTTGCCTAATGATCATTCTTCCTGACATTATATGAAGGGAAGTCAACAATGTGACATTTGCCATAAGCAAAACAGAAAGACAGAGCTGAGATACACAATAAGGTTGTCCTTCCAGAAGCTAGCAAGTCTGCCACGATTTTTTTGGTGCAATTTGTTTCTCTGAGTCTGGCAAAGGTTTTGGCTCCTGTTTCATGTTCTTTGATTATTATTATCCCAGTCTACTAGTGGAAACTGAAAGTACTCTATTTTCCCACCCTGAAATAAAGAAATGACGAAATAAGCCAAAATCTGCTAGAAGCAGGGGCTTAAAAGAGGACAGTTGGATTATTCACTTGAGACCAAGAAGGGCAATTAATCTGCCCAGCCCCATGCACTAGAAACTGCAATGCTGTATTGTCTTTCACGTGAATAGTGTACTCTCTGTAGACAAAATAAGGGGTGGAGAGCTAAACCCACAAAAACAGACAGGCATTCTCTGGGAACTGATTCATTCAGGCCATCAGCCACCTTTACTGCTGACAGAGGCCAGTGAATGCTTGCAAAACCACACCAAGGGCATCTCAGCCTCAGTGACAGGAGACACAAAATTTGGTATCACTAGGAGTTGTCTTCAAGTAACTGTCATGCAAGGGAATGTAAGTAGTGATAGCTCAGCTGATTTCTTTTTGTAGCTGAAGCTTTGTGGCAAACTAGCCTTAAAGCTGTATTCTATTCTCTATATTTGTTGATGATACCTATGAAGGCATAAATGTCAAGATGAATTGGGTGGGTTCAAATTAAATGTTACCCTCAGGATGAAGTTTTTAAAATGTTGAAAGACAATCAGACCTATTTCAAGGAATTCAATTTTCTTTCATCAGTTATTAAGTTAGTTATTTTATAGTGGCAGTGAGTGTTTTTAATCATTTAGTCCTCTGTCCATCCACTTTATTTTTTTAATGGTTTATCTTCTGATAATTATTAACATATGATTAAAATATATAACTTTTATTTAAAATATCTCATGAGATAGTTACGAAAGAAAAGCACACCACTAAATTTCATTCATGAAAAGATGCTCTTCTATAAAATGACCTCAGAGCAAGTATTTCTGTGCTATGTAATAAACCACCACAGTTGCCGTCACTTATAGCACATACTGACTGCCTATGCCTCCTTAGGTCAGAGGTTTACATGCTGAGTGGCTCATATCTTCAAATAGGCCTCTCAGAGAGACTTGGGTTGGCAGGATCCAGACTCATCTGGTTCTGGGGACATCTACTCTTCTAATTTGTGACAGGAGTCACCTCCTGGTGACTGCAGGACCAGTCCGTTTCCTTGCTGACTGCCAGGCAAGCAACTCTAATCTGTGGGAAGCCATTCTTCCTACTTGCCACATGGTCTCTGTATCTCTTCAGTAACCACAGAAAGCCTCATTTCCACTGAACCCTCTGAGACTCAAATCTCTGATATCCTCTTCCCTGGGTCTGTATGCCTAGATATAAATGTTATGTAGAACAAGGACAGATCACTAAGGATAAAGCTCTTAACATTAGATAAGCAATATGACCAAACCCTCATGAAGGCCGCAGGCACCCCGTGACACAAAGTCTCAAGGATCACACAGGAGATGTATAGCAAAGTAGTCACATCAGAACCCCACATCCACACACAGCTGTGACTACTATTAAAGAACTGAAGTTCCATCTGTCTACTGGCTGATTCGGTAGAGCCATGTGACTAAAGAACAGTGCAAAATAGTCATGGGTGAAGTCCATGGTCTGTAGTTGGGCCATTCAGCTGACTCCTCTATTATCTCTCAGGTTATGAAGCTTAGCCAGCCCAAGGCTAACTGCTCAGCCACATGGAGGGTGTTCCAGAGGCTACTGTTCTGAGCTGTCATCTTTCCCTCCCCCATCAACTCTTCCTTAGTTCTATTTTAGTTGACTGACTGTTACTCATTTTATATCTTCTGACACCTTTAATTGCTCTTCTCTTCCCACGCCTATTAAGTTTTCTCACCCTTTGATATTGGCATTAGAAGCACTTAAATAATTTGCCAAATAATGTTTTACCACTGCTGTTTTCTGTGAGTTGCACTGCATTGCCTTTAACCCTGTGTTAATTCTGCTGTAAAGTGTTAAGTAGCATGGTGTGAGGTTATTTTACACAGAAGGTGGTTGGGCTCCTTAGAGCTAAAGTCTTTTTCATGCGCCTATTAACTCATGGTAGAGGCAAGGGAATATTGAAAACTTGCTTTGGAGTTTAACACTGATTTGTAAAAACAATTTCATCTTTTGGCACCTAGCCAGGGTGTGTGTGCCCAGCCAGGCTTGGAGCACTAGCACTAGCAAGGAGTTACAACAATTTCCAACATTAAAATTCATCCAGACTCTTCAAAAAGTTAAGCATGGAGCTCTTATTATTATTTTGTTGCTGTTATTATTGTTTTTCAAGACAGGGTTTCTCTGTATAGCCCTGAATGTCCTAGAACTTGAAGACAAGTCAGGAATCTACCTGACTCTGCTGGGATTAAAGGCTTGTGCCGCCACCACCTGATAGATAAGGCTATTATTACCAACACCAGAACAGCAGATTTCCACAACCTGCATCAACTCCAGCTATACTTTTGAGATATTCTGATGCTAAGGTTTACCTCTGGCACACAGGAACATGAGGAAATCTTCAGCCTTTCCTCTGGTCATTACCCTGAGTGCTCATGGTCCCATCCTGCATAAGTGCATTGACAAGGTATAGCTCTAAGACACTTATGTAAATCTCCTCATGATAGTGCTGTGTCTGTGGTCTGACGTCACCTCATTTTTTACTTCAGAGCACAAAGAATGGATCATCTCCACTAACTCTGTGCTCATAAAGGCTACCATGTGCTTCATCCCACTTCACTCTGACCCATCTTCTTCCCTACCTTCCGATGCACTCTAAGTAAGGTTCCTTCCACCCAGAAAAGGGGATGTACATTTTCTGCTTTCTTCCTATAGACAACTTGAAATCTATCTCTGCTTCCTGAAACTCATTTTAATTATTTAGGGAGAAAGGAAAGGAAAGGAAAGGAAAGGAAAGGAAAGGAAAGGAAAGGAAAGGAAAGGAAAGGAAAGGAAAGGAAAGGAAAGGAAAGGAAAGGAAAGGAAAGGAAAGGAAAAAGAGAAATGTCCTGAGGTGAACCTTGAAAGCAGAGAAGGAAGTCTTAGAGATGCCTCAGGGAAGAGTAGGGCACCAGGGAGTGCCTATGCTCTCCAGAGTTTAAGAAAGACATACTGAAAGTATAAGAGGCCACACAGTCCTGTGGACACAAGTCTACAAATAAAGATATGGATTGGAATGGCTGTGACATGACGCATGTTAAATCAAAGTAAAGGAGATCCTTCTAGTAATCGTCTTGTCCAACCCAACTTCACCTTCTTGTATACATGACAAAGTGAAGATTCCCAGGCCACATTAGACTCACTCAAAATGAACTGCAATCTATTTCTCCCAACATGTGGAGTTTTCTTTTTCTGTATTGGAGATCTCGGGATCAAATACTTAAAAATGATGACTCAAGCCTTCCATCTGGAAATCATTAGCATGATATAGTTGCCTGAATTGAAAAGGATGCAATTAATATGATGTGACTTTTCAAAAAATTGAAGAAACAGATCTTTAAAAGAATATAAAAATTGATTAATAATTTGACATTTTTTCTTTGCACATATTTGTGGTAGATAGATTAATAAGCTCCTAAAGACCTAATCTCATAAAGTCATGAGACTGTTACTTAATTGGCAAAAGTATATATGTGGATGGGTGGCTTTTAGCAGCTAGGTAGGCATGGAAGCCATCCCTCTGGGAGTTCAGGAAAGAACAAATCACCATCAACACCTTAATTTTAGCCTGTGTCACATGTAACAGGCTTCCTACATGCAGAAATAAATTTGTGTATGCAATAGTGGCACATACCTAAAACACCAGCACTCTTGAGTCAGTCAAAGCAGGATCATAAATTCATGGCCATATTAGACTACGTAGCAAGTATCAGTCAGACTGGGTTCTATGAGACACAGTCTCATAGAAAGGAGGGTAAAAGGTCGGGAAGGAGGAAGAAAAGAAGAAATGAATAAAGAAATGCATTTGCTTTGTTTATGTCATGAAGTTTGGAGTCATCTGTTATGCAACATTAGAAAGCAAAACAGCATCTAATACATCTTTAGTAATCAACTCACGAAAAGAAAATTTAAATTGATACATTTGAATTGTTAATGGGAATCCATTCTTTCCTTATGAACTCAATGGCTTAATATAATACCAATTAAGCCACTGACTGCATAAATAATATCAAAAAGTGTGAATATCATAACAGTACTACATTCCAGGACAGGAAATGTTTTTACACTCATAGAGTTTATGATCTTCACTTAGCTGAAGTTCTCCAGGGATCCTGGAAACAGTAAAGCCACTTGCTATGTCTGCAGAACCTTTAGGAAATTAGTTTAGGAAAGGCTCTTGAATTCCTATTTCATGTTCTTTACAGAAGAGGAAATGTATTTCCTAACTACCAAATTGCAAGTACAAAATGCAATCTAGCTACAGTACTTCAATTCATAAAATCAATCTTAGAATTTATGCAACACTTAAACATTTATATCATTTTAAAAATTATTCCTAAGTCTCTGGGTAAAATTTTACTACAAATAAGACTTGGTTGTGCTCTCTGAGACTAATTTTGGTAAGACTATTATATTCGTTAGGGTTTCTACTACTGTGATAAAACACCATGACCAAAAACCGCTTGGGGAGGAAAGGGTTTATTTTGCTTATCAAACAAGACAAAAACTTGAAAGTAGGAACTGTAGCAGAGACCATGAAGAAGCACTGCTGACTGGCTTATTTTCCATGGATTGCTCAGTATTTTTTTAGGATACTTTTCATTAATTAATTAATCAATTAATTTACATACAATCACAGCTTCCCCTCTCTCCTTTCCTCTCAGTTCCACCTCACTAGGGCCCAGCACCATAAGCCCAGGAATGACACAGCCCACAGAGCTGGGCCTTCCCATATCAACTAACAATCAAGAAAATGTCCCACAGGATTGCCCACAGGCCAATCTGGTGGGGGCATTTTCTCATTTGAAGTTCCTTCTTCCAAAAGGATGCTAGTTTGTGTGACAGCACAACTATTGAGATTTTCCTATCTCTTTCTACACATTGCCATAGTTCCAAAAACAGAAGTAAGCTCAGAGCTCCAGCACAGTAACTCTAGAACAGGCTCAGAACAGGAATGCTGGATCAGGCTTCATGACTTCTTAGTCCCATTACCCTAGGGCCTCCTGGTGGATGGCAAGAGTCTAAGACTCACTATAAAGAAAGCTTTCCAAAGGACATATTGTTTAGAAATATGTTTATTTAAGACATAGAGAAGTAGGACATAGTGAAGTGTGTTATTTAAAGAACACAAAATTGTGGTTAGAAAAAAGGAGAGGTATAAGGGATCTTTTTATATACATCATATCAACTATGGTTGACTTGGTTGCTTTTCTAATTCTGTGATTAGATACCATGACTGTACTGGCTAGTTTTACGTGTCAACTTGACTCAAGCTGGAGTTATCACAGAGAAAGGAATTTCAGTTGAGAAAATGCCTCCATGAGATCCAGCTGTAAGGCATTTTCTCAATTAGTGATCAAGGGGGGAGGGCCCCTTGTGAGTGGTACCATCCCTGGGCTGGTAGTCTTGGGTTCTATAAGAGAGCAAGCTGAGCAAGTCAAGAGAAGCAAGCCAGTAAGAAACATCCCTCCATAGTCTCTGCATCAGCTCCTGCTTCCTGACCTGCTTGAGTTCCAGTTCTGGCTTCCTTTGGTGATGAACAGCAGCGTGGAAGTGTAAGCTGAATAAACCCTTTCCTCCCCAACTTGCATCTTGGTCATGATGTTTGTGCAGGAATAGAAACCCTGACTAAAACAATGACTAAGGCAAGTATATATTTGAGGTTTATGTATCTGTGGGTTAGAGTACATGATGTTGCAACAAAGACATGGCAGCAGGCATAGCTGAGAACTTGATCCCAAAGCCAGAAGCATTGGGAGAGAGGGTGAAGTAGGGTGGGGAGGATGAGTGGGAGGGCAGAGGCAGAGACAGAGGCTGGGAAAGGTATGAGTCTTTTGAAACCTCAAAGGCAGTCCCCAGTGACATATTTATTCCAAAAAAGCCACCTCTAACCCTCCCTAAACAGGTTCAACAACTAGGGACCAAGTATTGAAAAGCATGCACCTTTTTGGAAGTGCTCACCCAGTTGTATCACATGACTTCACTGAAATCGTGGTTCTGAGCATACAACATGCTCACTTTGAACTGCATATGCATTCATCCCATGCAATATCAAAATGCTTCCACACACCCCTGCTCCCACATGCTATGAATTATAGTCTTTACTGTACATACAATACAAAATTCCCTGCTCTTTAGAAACAGAGTGCTTTAAATATGGAAAACAAAAACTTTAAACATTTCCTATTAGTATTTCTCAATAATATATATTAGTGGATATCTACATTGTATTATACCAGAATGTTTGACTTTCAGAATTTCCTAAATGAATTGCTGACTTGATTTTCATTTTCAAAAAGTTGTTACATGAATTCTATCTTATGTTTATGACAGAATTTTTTAAAACTTCTGAAACTATCCTAAATATACCTCTGCCATTTTATACTACATGTTTATGCAAAGTGGGGTTCTTACCAATGATAATTATAAAGTCTAACTATCAGGGAATGAGAGATTTAGCTCAGTAGTAGAGATGAAGTAAAAGTCCTTGTTTTGATCCTCAGCATCAAAACAAACAAATAAACAAACAAAATATAAAGTGTCACTGAAATTTGAACGACAGTAAATGTATGCTACACCTTACAGTATTATTCAACTGAAATGTCATTCTTTATGTAAAAATAAACAAACACACCCATGTCTTCATCTTAATAAATGGCAAGATTTTAGGTATACTAAATAACTGTATTTTAAAGTTATGAGTTATTATTAGTGTTTGATTTGTAAATTTCTTTTAGGTACCTGGGGTTGTCTTGAGTGAAGAATCACAAATGGG
Source organism: Uromys caudimaculatus (assembly GCA_028551405.1). Classification (NCBI taxonomy): domain Eukaryota; kingdom Metazoa; phylum Chordata; class Mammalia; order Rodentia; family Muridae; genus Uromys; species Uromys caudimaculatus. Next base: position 27,188,071 of record CM052702.1, on the reverse strand, counting down.
TAATATCTAAGCAGCTCTGGAGGAGACCAACATCTGTGCTCGATGAACTGGTCAGGACTCAGCTTATTCTGTTCCAGGCACTGTGGCTGTTTCTGGGGTTGCAGACACAGGGAGAACTTGTATTACTATAATGTGTCAGCAAATGACAATTCTAGCAACCACCTCCTTGTGTCAGTCCACCAGGACAAGATATCCAGCTTGAACACCACAACCCTCTTGGGCCCCATTGTCAGGAAGAATACATTGCTGGTCTGGTGGCAACCTAAGATCTTTTTGTCTCCCACAGGCTCTGAGATGTCTAAGCTACAGCTGCTAGGACAACTATGTGAGGATCAAGAGATCGAACCCAAGACTCCTAGTCTGTCTCAACTACTGCATTCACTTCTGCTCTCCTAAAAGCGTTTGTTTCCTTCAGACAAGCTTCTTTTTCCTGTCTCTCCTACTCAATTGCATTATATCAGGAATAACACTTCTAGACCTTGAAAGCTGCAAAATGAAAGAACAAGGTATTTTTTCCCATTTTAGGGAAGAGACATTGTGATGGTTTCGACCTGAAAATTTGCTGCCAGATTCATCAAAATAGAACTCAAAATGCCAGAGCCCCACACTCATGACCTGAGAAGTAAGCAGGTGTTGCATTAATCAGCAGGGTGTGGAAACAGGTGGGAGGACTCACTAGCAGCTTCAGGAAAATGAAGCACTCTAGCCAGGTCAGAGGCAGGGCTATCATGGAAGAGAATGCCCTGTGTACAGAAATGAACTCAGCCACAAGTCCATGCCAGACAGTAAAGCTTCGGGAGAGATGAGTTTTAGTGCTGTGTTTCAGAGCGCCTGCCTGGAAGTGCTCCCAAATGTGCAGTTCAGGTTCACACTCCTCATCTCCAGCCCACTTTATATGAGGTGATTATATCTTTTACTCACAGAGCTGGGAACAATGTCCTTGAATGTACCAACCATAGACAGATCTGTCATTAAACTAGGTTATAAAATCTCCCCTAAGAATAAAGGCAAGGACCACACTGTTTTTTAGAAGTTCTGCTAGTCCTAGGAGCAAGTCTCAGTGGCCAAAACCCAATCCCTCCTGAGCAGTGGGAGAGTCGTAGTCCAGGAAGGACAAAACAGTGATGACCTTTCACACAGCCATTTGTAAGTGAATTGAAAGTATCACAAAGGATTAAACTGGTCACTGTGAATCCAAGGTTCTGATGTGGGCAGGACTGCTGCTGGCAAGAAGTTAGATAGAATAATGGGATTACCTTATTTAATTACAGATTTGCAGAGTGTTTCTTTTTAAATCTTCATTACATATCCTTGAACTACTTTAGGATGTATTTAAGTAGTCATTTATCTTTCAATTGAAAGTACTAATATTTTCAAATATATTAAAGGTAATACTATATTCTACTGGGAAAGCATTATAGGCTAACATAAACACACAGTATGGATATGGTAATAAGTATTTTCAAGCAACAAAAAAATTGCCATTTTATGCAGATGATAATGTAATGTTTAACCAGTAAAATAATTCCCTCATTTATTATAACAGCTCTAATTGCAATAGCTGTATCGTCACTAATAGCTGTGTAATAGTATTATAGTTATTAATATTATGGTCTAAAATCAATTTACACTTAGAACTTTTGTTATTATCAAAAAGTTATTAAGACTCCTTTGATGTATAATTTTAATGTGCCCCCAAAGTGATCTAATAGCTCAGCAATTAACAAAGAGCAAGATAGCACAAAAGAAACCTTATTTGTCTCCCAAACTAAAAGACTTAGTTTATGTAACAAGTATTAGATTCAACGTTTTTTGAGACGTAGAGAAATATTAAAGTGATTTTATTTAAATAATATCTTTGGAAATTATCTTACTATCTTGATAAATAAGCTTTGGACATCTATTGGACTATGTAATATCTAAAGATAATAATAATGAATTGTGTGCTTAAAAATTAAAGGTAGAAAAAAAAATCAGTGTAATTTTTTCTGGTTTTATTTTTGCCGAAGAGTTATATATCATGTTGCATAGGTATATACCTATGGCAGATAACTAAAGAAAACCCATTCAATAACAAATATGTTTTTTTCTTCTTGAGAATGGTTTCACAATGTAACTCAGGCCAGCCTCTAAACCATGATCCTCCTGCCTCAGCTACCTAAGTCCTGGGATTACAGGCATGAACCACCACACAAGATAATAACCCTGTTTCTAATAAAACAGGTAGCATCACAATAGATGTGATTTGAAAGTGTTAACATTTTCAAGCTAATGTATATTTTACTTTAAAGGTAAAACTAATATAATAAATAATAAAGAAGCTAATATTTATGCAAGGTTTAACATGTGCCAGGAATTATGCTTAGCACTTTATATTCATTCCATAATTTGAATACAAGGTGTGCATTGTTATTGTTAATATCTTGATTTTTACAAAGAAGAAAACTGAGCAAACTAAAATGTGGCAGTCATAGAATTCATCCTTGGCCCACTGACCACACTGACTAGTGTTTACATATATAACAAATATGCTGTGCATGTTCAATACAGATAATTATGATCACAAGGAGCAAAAGTGTGATACAATGGAGTCATGCCATGAAAACTGCAAAGCCAGATTAACTCTACTAGTACCTAGCAATGTTGCCACGTATGAAGGAAAAGAATATAATATATGGAATGAATGATGCTGTCTAAAGTTTCTCTGAATCTATTAGGAGACTGACTTAATTATTTTTCTACTGTGGTGACAAAATACTAGGACCATGGCAGTTTATAAAAGAAAGTGTTTAATTGGGCACCCAGTTTCAAAGGATTACAGTCCATGACTATGGAGCAAAGGCATGGTAGAAGGAGCAGCTTGTTTCAAGAACAGGAGGCAGAGAAAGACAGAGAGAGCAATGGGAATGGCAAAGAGTTTTTGAAATCTCAAATCCCAAGCCCAGTGATACACTTCCTCCAAGAAGGTCACATATTCTAATCCTTCCTAAACAGTTCCACCACCCGGGAACCAAGTATTTAAACATTCAGATCTATAGGGGCCAATCTTATACATGCCAATATATTCCCTTTCCCTGACCCCTATACACTATGTCATAAGGCAAAAATGTATTTAATGCAACTTCAAAAGTACCCATATTCTTTCAACCTCAATATTGTTAATCACAGCACCAGAAGCAGAGACAGGTATATCTCTGTGAGTTCAAAACCAGCCTGGTCTACATAATGATTTCCAGGGCAGGAGATACATAGTAAAACAAAATAAACAAATGAAAAGTCCAAAGTGAAAATTCTTTTCTGAGATTCTCATAATTGTAATCACATCTAAATTGTAAAAAAGCATTCAAAAGGCAATCTCATAATTGTAATCACATCTAAATTTTCCAACATAATATGACATAGAATATAAATTACTATTCCAAAAAGCAAAAATGCAGGTATTGTGAGGAAATACTCAACAAAGCAAGACCAAAACTCAACAGGAAGAACTCTAAATCCTACAGCTCCATATGTGAAGTCAGAAGGCTTAGACTTATCTGCCCTTCTCACTTTGCTACTTTGCTGCCTACAATATACTTCTCTCTCTCTCTCTCTCTCTCTCTCTCTCTCTCTCTCTCTCTCTCTCTCTCTCTCTCTCTCTCTCATTGATTCTGCTTCCTGTTTGTAGCTCTCCTCGACATATTCCATGGCTCTAGTGCCAAGAGCCATCTAAGAGAAGCTAAAAACTAGCAGGTGATCCTCCTGAGATGGGTCTGCCTTGATTAAAATCTACAACAGATTTGCTCCTTTAGGCAAGGCCGAGAAAAATTTCATTTTAGGAAAGATTCCTGCTATTAATATGCTTTTCCTGTGATTATTAGATATATATAACAATTACTAGGTATTAGCCCACCCTTTTGAGCATATCTCCACAGAACAATGAAGATGTATTGTCTTGTAGTGATGTTATATACACAAAAGAGATGATTTCTTAATTCTTTATAATGATTCTCTAAAAATTCCTAAAATTATATTAGTAACTATTAAGCTCTTTTATAATAGGACTGCTATTAAGTCCTTTCTGATGTCAAAACTGCATGGAGAACTCTGATGGTCTTCAAAAGCGTCATGAGTTAAATGCTTCTGAGGTAGCAAGCAGGCATCTGCAACTTAGAACACATTCCAAGAGGTTGTAAAACAACCAAATGTCTATAAAAATGGAACTAATTATTTACTATAGGTGCAAGAACAGAATTAAAAATTGGCTGTTTATCTATACAAAAATTCACTAATAACTTTGTCACAAAAGTTATGGTTTTTAACTCTCCATGAACCTGTAAAGCTGGTGACAGATGATGAATGTTTAGCCAGAAAATTACTCCTAATGGATATGCATGTAAACATTCTCTGTTGTAAACTTTTTATTCGATTTATGATTTGAATTTATGTGTAAGCTTGTGATGAACTTTTTCCATGTGATCATGTATTCTGAAAGATGTTTAAGATGTATAAGTGCTGAGGACAAAGAGAGGAGAGAAAGCCCTTTCCCCCCTTTTTCTTAGAGAATTTTCATAGAAAACCTTTTAGAACTTAGAAATAAAGACTAAAATCATTTTTCAAAGTGTCCCTTTTCCTTCCTGCAACTTTAACTAGCAGGATGGGGGTAAGAATCGTGCAGTTCCTGTGGAGATAGAACAAAGGCTTGTTTATTTAATTTCCTGCTTTTTTCCAATGAGGAGCTAAACAGTTTCTCACATCAGAGGATCTCAGAAAGCAGGTCAGCTACAGAAGCACACTGATTTAGACTTAAGATAGGCAAATGTTTTATTATTATACAACAACCCTAAATATCTCATAAGACCAAGTCTTATCCCTACCTATACTGTTCCCCCTCTGCTGCCTCAAGAAGAAGCAAGAAGAGAAAAGAATAGCTGGGGTTGGGCCCTGGCACTCTGGCATCTCAAACATTTTGGAGTCTCCAACACAATCCAGGCTTCATTTTCAAAGCTTCATGAAATGGCCTCTTAGAGACTCCATGCAGGGATTTCCCTGCCACACACCTGACATTAGCAGCTTCCTTAACCGCAGAGGAAGATTCCAAACACCTTTACTGATGTATTCTTCAAAACTTCCAAAACCAGAGCCATGCAGACAATGCTGCCAAGTATAGCTGCCCACCTGGATCGGGTCTGAGCCCCTGGAATCACAGCATTTATTTGCATTCATTTGGTGTTAAGTTAGGTTTGCTAAGGAGCAGAAAACTCCTTAGGCCTTTTTTTTTTTTCCTTCACAAGTTGGAAGCTAAGCTGGGTGGGGTCCTTCTCTGAGGGCATCCTCCCCTATCCCACTGGAATAAGGCCTTAATCTTCTTATCTCTTTCTGCAGAAGCCTTGACTCCAACATTAAATTTCCCAGTGCGCTTTTTCTTTTCAATTTGTAGATTTTTGTTGGTTTCTATTTTTTAAGTATTTATCTTAGTTTTTGAGATTATAATATAATTATATCACTTATCATTCCCTTTCTTCCAAATGCCTCCATATGTCCTTCTTTACTCTTCCAAATTCATTGCCCCTTTTTTATTAATATATATCACTATGTATCACTATGTGTGTATCACTATGTACACACACACATACACACACACACACACACACACACACACACATATAATTTCTCCTGTTCTCAGAATTCCTTAGGTGCCTTTGGTGAGTTTCTTCCTATCCCTGTTAACACTGGTATGTCTACTACTTTTATCCTTGTTCAGCTCATATTTAGGTGGTCATTGTGGTGACACTATGAGGCTGCAGCTCCTAAAATTACCAAGGGAAACAATGACAAAATCTTACAGAAAACTACTCTGGCTCATACAATCTTTCTACTCACTCTTCTGGAATGGTCCCAGAACTTTAATAGCAGGAGTTGTGTTGTACATATATCAGGTGGGACAGGGTTCCACAACTCTACATTTTGATTGGTTGTGGTTTTCTGTAGGGATCTTTGTTTCAAAGAGAAGTTTCCTGAGTGAGAGGTGAGGACTACACTTGTCTGTGGGTATAATGACAAATATTTAAATTATAGTTAGGGATTATGCTGGTTTAGTAAAGTGGCAGTTGTGAGTTCTCCTCCAAGATCTGTGACTTCACTAGTACAGAATAGTTAACCAGGTTTCAGGTACCAGGCATGATTTCCCACTTGTAATGTAGGTCTTCAATCTGATTTGAGAGCTATTGGTTATTACCATGGCACATATGCCACTATCGACTGCACCATCAGAGTTACCATTGGTGCTCATCATTGTTGCAGATCATGGGCATCATAGCTGGGTAGGACTGTTGGTTTATACTCTCTTCCAGAAGTTTGCATGTCATCTTCTGGTACTAGGTAGAACTCAAGGAAGAGGTATTTAAGTCAATTCCAGGTCAGTGGTCTCTTGAACCTTTGTCTCAAATGCATGGTGTCTTCATCGATAGAGACTTATCTTCTACCTCTATGTGAAAACAAGGACAATAGAAGTGGCCAATAATGTTTTGAGTCTCTTGGACAACCTTGATCATCAACTCACAAGATTTTTCATGCCTTGTTTTGCAATTTTAGTTAGTTGGTATTTGGTTCTTAGAGGAAGTTTCATTTAATACACACACACACACACACACACACACACACACACACAAACTTATGTTTATTATAGGTATCTTTAGGTAGATACTTAATGGTATGCTTCCTTATGGCTTTTTAAGACATCCTTACTGCTATTCTACCCTCCTTGCTCCTTCTTCTATATTTATCTCTCTTTCTCCTTCCCTAATTAAAGCCTCCCAACATTTTTTGCCATTTCCTTCTTCAGATCAAACTGTACATTTTGTATTTCTTTTTACCCTACATGTTCTTTTCCATTGCAGACCTTCATAAGAGTGGTTACTAATAAGCACACGAAAAAGTAGATGGTAAGCTGTCTTTAAATCTCTATACACATAAAAAAAAAAAAAAAAAAAAAAAAAAAAAAAAAGCTCATTACTTTACAACTTAGCCTCAAGCAAATTCTTAGAACAAGGCCAGAAGGCAGCCACATTTTTTCTTGCCAAAATATATTGTTTCCCACTAAAGCCTCTTGAGCTGGATGTAATGGTTTGAATGAGAATGGCCCCCATAGGCTCATAGACTTGAATACTTGGTCACCAGGGTATGGCACTATTTGAAAGGACTAGGAGATATGGCCTTATTGAAGAAAGTGTGTCACTGGGGGTGGGCTTTGAGGTTTCAAAAACCCCATTCCAAACCCAGTGTCTCTTGTTCCCTTTGGACTGTGGTTTCAGATGTAGATATATTAGCTATTTCTCTAGCACCATGTCTGCCTGTGTGCTACCATGCTTCTCACCATGATGAAGATAGACTAAATCTTTGAAACTGAATGTTCCAGTCCTATATTCTTTAAGAGAGGGTAAAGACATAGGTCATTATAACTGTTTTATACAAATCCCTGGTGAGATGAATTTCTGTGGTATCTTTGATCTTGAGACAAACCAATCTGAAATAAATATTTGGGGTCAAATTTAAGAATGGCAATTCACCTCTAAGTAGAGAATTAGGCATCATCTCCTCAAACACCAGTGTGTGTGGAGGAATTTTAATTCCTCTGGCAAGGGATCACATCCAAAGACCTAGGTCTGAGTGATCAGCTGTAATTCAGACAGAATAATAGACATGTTTTTAGGAGTCTTGCTAGATATTCAATAACTGTCAGGTGAATATCAAAGAATTTTCTCTTTCTGTGTTACTAATGAAAACAGGCTTATATGATTCAATATGGGTAATTTTGGGGCTGGGAAAATGGATCAGTAGGTAAAGTGCTTGCTGTGCAAGCATGAGGAACTAAATTCAAATTCTTCAGGACCTTTGTAAAAACCAGACACTAAAGGAGGAGTATTTCTAATCTCAGTGCTGGTGCTGAGAAATGAAATTGGAGAATTCTCTAGGAGCTGGCAAGCCATGGCATCTATCACTAAAACAACAAAGAAACCTTATTTCAAGGAAGGTGGACGGCAGGGGCTAGCTGTGCTATGGCCCAGGCATGTTGCATTCAGAAATATGAATGTGTACTGGAACACATACACACGCACACACACACACACAACACACACACACACAACACACACACACACACACACACCTTAAGATCAATTCAAAGAACAGACAATTTGAGAACAGTTTTGTAATACTTTCAAGTTTATCAATCTATTGTGAGACGAAAAACCAAAGACCTCTCATTTTAAGTGGAACTGCCTTCAGGAAGCCTTCTACAATCAATGTAAGTAAGCACTGTTTCCAGTTGTAAACTGGTTGTTTGCCTTCAGGTTACAGACAATGCCTCTACATACCACTTCTTTCTCATTACTAGATAACTAAAGGAACAGCAGATCATGTATGCCTCCTTGTTTATTACACTGTTTTCACACATGATGTTTTATACCTCACCACAGAAAATGTATATTGAATCTGTGGTACTGGAAGGTATTAGAAGAGCCTGTGACACAGGATGCCTTTTACACATCTTCTGTATAATTCTTGAGACCAACATGACCGATTTGCCCTTTCAAATGGAATTACTGCTCTTTCACCACCTCAAAGCATAAGAGAAAAAAGACCCTAAAAATGTCAAATGTAATCTTCAAATATTTGACATAATCTGAGTGACTTGAGATGATTTTTTTAACTTCCAATAAAAGACCCACTGATGATATTGTGGAGCATCTTTTGGGTAGATGCCCAGGAACAGTATAGCTGGGTCTTCAGGTAGATCTATTTCCAATTTTCTGAGGAACTGCCAGATTGATTTACAGAGTGGTCGTACCAACTTGCAATCTCACCAGCAATGGAGGAGTGTTCCTATTTCTCCACATCCTCACCAGCATCTGCTGTCCCCTAAGTTTTTGATCTTAGCCATTCTGACTGGTGTAAGGTGAAATCTCAGGGTTGTTTTGATTTGCATTTCCCTGATGACTAAGGATGCTGAATATTTTTAAAAATGCTTCTCAGCCATTTGAGATTCCTCAGTTGAGAATTCTCTGTTTAGCTCTATACGCCATTTTTAAATTGGGTTATTTGGTTTTTTGGAGTGTAACTTGAGTTCTTTGTATATTTTGGATATTAGCCCTCTGTCAGATGTAGGGTGAGTGAAGATCTTTTCCCAATCTTTAGGTAGCTGTTTTCTTCTATTGACAGTGTCCTTTGCCTTACAGTTTGCAGTTTCATGAGGTCCCATTTGTCAATTGTTGATCTTAAAGCCTAAGCCACTGGTATTCTGTTCAGGAATTTTCCCCTGTGCCAATAGATTTGGGGCTATTTCCCACTTTCTCTTCTGTTAGATTCTGTGTATCTGGTTTTATGTGGAGGTCCTTGATCTACTTGGACTTGAGCTTTGTGAATCAATTTGCATTCTTCTACATGCAGACTGCCAATTAGACCAGCACCAATTTTTGAAGATGTTTTCTTTTTTTCTACTGTATGGTTTTGGCCTCTGTGTCAAAGATCAAGTGTCTGTAGGTATGTGGGTTTATTTCTGGGTCTCTGATTCTATCTACTATGTTCATAGCAGCCAGAAACTGGAAGAACCCAGATATCCCTGAACTGAAGAATGGATAAGAAAGTATGGTACATTTACACAATGGAATACTATTCAGCTATTAAAAACAAGGACATTGTGAATTTTGCAGGTAAATAAATGGAACTACAAAATATCATCCTGAGTGAGGTAACTCGATCCAAAAGGACATGCATCGTATGTACTCACTCATAAGTGGATATTAGCTAAAAAGTACAGAATACCCATAATATATCCCACAGATCCTAAGAAATTAAACAAGAAGGAACTCCCAACTGAGGATGCTTTAACCCCACTTAGAAGAAGGAACAAAATAATATGGGAGGCAGAGGAATGGAAGGACGTGGGTGGAAGTGGGTGGGGGAAGGAAGGGGGCAGGATCAGGTACTGGGGGAGACAGGAGGGAAGCTCAGAGGGCCAGGATAATGAATAGAAAGTTGTAGCTACAGGGGATGGATGGAGTGGGAGAACCCTCTGGAAGTCCCAGAGACCTGGAATGGGGAAGGTTTGAAGGACTCAATGTGGGTAACCTTAGCCGAAATGCCCAACAGTGGGAATATAGAACCTGAAGACACTAACTCCAATAGTTAGGCAGGACCCCCAGTGAACTGATGAGAATGTCAAACCACCTTCAAATTTTTTCAACCAAAAATTGGGTCTAAAAGAAGTACAGGGACAAAAATTGGAGCAGAGACAGAATGAATGGCCGACCAGTGACCAGCCCAACTTGGGATCTGTACTAAGGTTGGGCACCAAACCCTGACACTATTACTGATACGATGTTGTGCTTCCACACAGGAGCCTAGCGTAGCTGTCCTCTGCAAGGCTCTACCAGCAGCTGGCTAAGACAGATGCAGATACTCACAGCTAAGCATTGGACTGAGATCAGAGACCTCTATGGACGAGTTAGGGAAGGATTGAAAGACTGAAGTGGATACAACTAACCTGGACTGCTGAGAGCTCCCAAAGACTAAGCCACCAACCAAAGTGAATATACAGGCTGGTCCAAGGCTGCTGGCATATATGTACCAGATGGCTGCATTTTCTGGCTTCAGTGGGAGAGGATACCCTTAATTCTGTAGATATTTGATGGCCCAGAGAAGGGATCCCCTGTGGGGGAAGGGGGACACCATCTCAGAAGTGAAGGGGACAGGAGAGGGGGAAGAACCCTTTAATGGGGGACCAGGAACAACATATTAGATGTAAATAAATAAAATAATTAATTAATAGAAAAATTAAAGATATATCTTTGATTTACTTCAGAGTCAAATATCTTTGGGTGGCTCATGACAAAAAAATAATAAATTAGAAATCTAAATGCTAATGGTAAGAGAGAAAACCATGTAACTTTCATGGATTATAGTCACAGAGTCAGTGAATAATAATTTCATCTTAGTTCCAAATATGCATTAAACACTGGAGTAAATTTTATAGTGATCCAACAAAAATGTCTGAAAGTAGCTGCAGTGAAAATTTACAGCAATGTCTATGTGGCTTCAATGAAAACCTAAGTCTGAAGAGGGCCTGGAGCTGGAAACTGGGTGATGGAATGAGCCAGAAATGCAAAGTGCAGTAGATTTGGCAGGCTGTGATGCCAAGCAGCACACCTGCCCCCTACCTCTTTGTATACCCATCTACTCTGGCACAGTCTGTCATGGATGCTGAGGGTGACTCTTGAGGAGTGAGATTTGACTGAGAGACAATGGAGACAAAGTCAGTCTAGACTGCGGTCGATTCAGTGAGGCTTTAAGGCCCTGCATTCTCTGGGCATTGGAACCATTTTGCCTTGTATAATGTAAGGTTTCTTCAATATCCAAATCACCAGGGAACACAAAGACAAATCAACATCTCCAAGTGGACATGCAACCCAGACAGTACTCAGAACACTGGGGACCTCCAGTATTTACCTTCCCAGATCTATATGCATATCTTTGCTGTCAAATCTATGGCTATATTTTAAGTGAAAGTAACAGAAGCAGATAAAATGGTCCCTGAAGAAAAGACTAGGCTTATTTTTTAGATGAAGATGGGAATTTGGATGCTTGGGTCAGGAGGGATACAGCAAGCATTTGTTGTGTGTCAGGCATTGTGGTGGACTCTGGGAGTATGCATGCAAAGAAGAATCTCAGTATTTCATGACCAAGTAGTTTGAAAAAATAGACTTTTTAGGGTTCAGTCTGCATGTACTAAGCCAGGAAAAGTAATGAACTAGACAAACACTTACAGAAAATTGTGAGAGAGGGAAAAATCATTGCTTAGTTACCGACTATTTAACTGGCACTTCCTCCACAGCTCACATGAATGTTGAGTTTGGCAAACATTGTTAATTTTATTAAAGGGTCATAGTAAAGTTCAGCATGGAATAAAACAACCTCACTGGAATATCAAACTATTATGGGAGATTCAGTATTTGTGTAGCCTACTCTGCTCCTAAACTCATCTCTTTTCTTCTCCACACTGTGTTCCCACTAGCATGCATAGAACAAGTGACCTAGTATCAAAGAATTTATATTTCAGAGAGAAAGATGCCTTGTTAGTTTTCTTCAACTACAAAATATATCCAAGATATTTGACTTTTTTTTTTTCTTTTTTTCTTTTTTTTCTTTTTGGTTTTTCGAGACAGGGTTTCTCTGTGTAGCCCTGGCTGTTCTGGAACTCACCTGACTTAAGAATAGAAACACATGTTTCTTTGTCCTCCAGCCGAGCAAGATGCCCAGAGGAAAGAAGGCCAAGGGGAAGAAGGTGGCTCCAGCTCCCACCATTGACAAGAAACAAGAGGCCAAAAAGGTGATGAATCCTTGGTTTGAGAAAAGGCCCAAGAACTTTGGCATTGGGCAGGACATCCAGCCCAAAAGAGATCTAACACACTTTGTCAAATGGCCCCGACACATCAGGCTACTGTGGCAAAGAGCCATCCAATATAAGAGGCTCAAAATACCTCCTGCCATTAACCAGTTCACCCAGGCCCTGGACAGGCAAACAGCTACTCAGCTACTTAAGCTTGTCTATAGTACAGGTCAGAGACAAAGCAGGAGAAGAAGAAAAGTCTACTGGCCCGTGCTGAGAAGAAAGCTGCTGGCAAAGGGGACGTCCCAACTAAGAGATCCCTGTCCTCCGAGAAGGGGTCAATGCAGTCACCACCTTGGTGGAGAACAAGAAGGCTCAGCTGGTGGTGATGGTGGTTTTCCTGCCTGCCCTGTGTCGAAAGATGGGGGTGCCCTACTGCATCATCAAGGGAAAGGCCAGGCTGGGGCACCTGGTCCATAGGAAGACATGCACCACTGTTGCCTTCACACAGGTTAACTCAGAAGACAAGGGTGCTCTGGCTAAGCTGGTGGTAGCTATTAGGACCAATTATAATGACAGATATGACGAGATCCGCTGCCACTGGGGAGGCAATGTCCTGGGTCCTAAGTCTGTGGCTTTCATTGACAAGCTAGAAAAGACAAAGGCTAAAGAACTGGCCACTAAACTGGGTTAAATATACACTAAGTTTTCTGTATATAAATATAATTACAAAATTTAAAAAAAGAATAGAAAAACATTTACTTTAGTTAACAACTCCAGAGATCTCTTTCCAGGACTGATATTATGATGGAAGTGTATAAAAAGACAAAATGATTTACTTTATAGTCAATATGCAAAACAAACAATCAATCATATCCAAAAACTTTAAGGGAGGAGAAGAATAGGTTTTTACTAATATCTCCAACAGAATATCCTAACGACTAGAAGATCTCTCACAAGGCTACACCTTGTAAAGCTTGTGCTACCTTCAAATAACACTACAGACCAGTGACAAAACCTTTAAGACACCAACCTGTGAGAAAACTTCCAGATAAACTATAAAAGATGTGAGCAGAAACAACTATAACAAAATTATGTGCTAAAAGCAAGATGGAATGTGTTAGTGAGTGTGAATAATAATATACTTGTTGAGCATTTAGTAATATACTAAAGGCATAGAAACCCACCCTGACTCTGCCTCCCAAGGATTGGCATTAAAGGTGTGTGACACCACCACCTGGCCTGCTTTTTCGTTTTCTTTTTCTTTTTTTAAATATTTATTTATTTATTATATTTAAGTACACTGTAGCTATCTTCAGACACCTTTTCTTCTCTCTCCGGCCCTGCTTGCTCCGCCAGCTTTTTTGTTTTCTAATCAGAGAAAGGAAGTGGATCTGTATGGGAGGAGAGGTGAGGAGGAACTTGGAGATGTAGAGGGAGGTGAAATGATAATCAGGATATATTTTGTGTGAAAAGAATCTACTTTCAACAAAAGAAAATAATTATCAACAGTATCTGTTATAATCTTCTATGTTGGGAATAATAACCTTGATAAGGATCTTGTTGAAATTGATACTTATTAATAAGACTTTTCAGGGCTTTCTAAGGACTCAGTAACAGGAGTAGCAGGCTACCCACTTCTCTGAATGGGACCCTTTCACCTTTGAGAGATTATGTATATGTATGTGTAGACATCTCACTCCGTGTCTAAATTTGGAAAACATAGTCCTTTTCTCTGTGTGACTGCCTTTTCCTTCCTCCACATCAAGATGGGTGTGATGGTTCATGGCTTTAATCCTAGCACTTGGGAGGCAAAGCAAGCCTGGTCTAAAAGGCAAATTTCAGGACAGTCAATTCTATATGAGAAACCTTTACTCAGAAAATCAAATAAAGAGAACAATAAGGAGGAGGAAGAAGAGGGGGAAGAGGAAGAAGAGGAGGAAGAGGAGGAGGAGGAGGAGGAGGAGGAGGAGGAGGAGGAGGAGGAGGAGGAGGAGGAGGAGAAGAAGAAGAAGAAGAAGAAGAAGAAGAAGAAGAAGAAGAAGAAGAAGAAGAAGAAGAAGAAGAAGAAGACCTCAACAACGATGACAAAGACGATATTGTCATTGTCCACAATGTCAAAGGGGTGATTCCACCTCGAGATGGAATTTTGGTTCTCTCCATAAACCGTGTCTTAAAAACAGAGCCAAATGAATGATTTTCCTAGTGACAACAGCCTTATTCTGCAGTCACAGAACAGAAGTAACAGGCATGGGGAAGGGGAGCCTCATGATTTAGACAGTAGACTGATGGTTTCAGAGGGAGAAACATAGGAATTATTATGAAAGTTTTCCACTTTGAATGCCTAGCTACCCTGAAGGATTGGTGCTGAGCTTACATCTATTCTCCTGATGTGTAGTCTTACTACCGTTTATTAGCAGCACACTTCTGGGAAGTTTTCTCTTTTCTGTTTTCTTTTTTCTTTCTTTCTTTCTTTTTTTTTTTTTTTTTTTTCCTGACTACTTCCTTAGAGGGTTCGAATGCACAAGTCTTTGGAACAAGGGGCAAAATACAAGGACAAGCGATACTCAGACCTGGAATCAGGAGGCTGAGAAAGGCAGAATATGAAAGAGTGAAGAGCTGTAGAGTTCCATGGTGTTACTTTCTCTCTCTCTCTCTCTCTCTCTCTCTCTCTCTCTCTCTCTCTCCCTCTCTCTCTCTCTCTATCTCTCTCTCTATCTCTCTATCTGTTTCCAAAAAGAGCCTGAGACTTTTTGTCACCATATGATCATGGATTGAAGGCTAAAACAGAGTTCAATAAAAGACCATGCCAATAAAACATCTGTAGCCAGTGGACAAACTAAAAGTGGAATTAGAAAATATTTGAGACTAATGAAAATGAAAACAACCCAAAACTCTGTGGATTCACTGCTCACTGCAAACAAGGCTAATAAGGCAATGCCATAATTTCCTATATTCAAAACTAAAAATATCTCGAACCAATCATTTAACTTTAGATATTAAAAATCTAGGAAGAACAAATCAAGGAGACAGGAATACACAATAAAAATTAGGATGTACTTAAAGGAAATAAAGAACCAAAGAGGAAAAGCAATAGAAAAGGGCATTAAAATTGACAATTTCTGGTTAGACTGTCAGAAAAAAAGCAAGGCCCAATTTATTTCAAACAGGAATAAAACTGAGGCTATTGATGCTAACTTCAAGAAATAGAAAAAACTAAAAAAATATTTTGAGAAACTATATACCAGCAAATGAGATAACCTAGGTAAAACAGACAAAGTTCTGGAAGTACTCAACAACCAAAACTGACTACCCAATGAAACAGGTTATATCCTTTTACAAATAAAACCAGTGAGACACAGAAAGTTATCACAGCTTGCCCAACACCAAATAATCAAACACCAAATATTAAACCTGAATACAGCTTTAAAAGTAAAGAGACAGAATAAGTAATTAAATATGTAATAATCACACACTTAGATTCTAAAAACCAATCCTTCTCAAATTATTTCCAAGAAGGCATGCATTCTATCCTGAGGATAGCATTATTCTTACACCAACGTCAGATAAACCTATCACAAGCAAACTGTGTATCAATACATATTAAAAATATTTAACAAAATAAGAGCAAACAAAAACATAGTACAATTTTTAAAAAATTATGCTTCATGACCAAGTGTGATTTCTACCAAAATGCAATAGTAGTCTTGTAGAGCATTTTTAGTCCAGTAACATGGCTGCTTTGGTCATATCCAAAGATCTTCTAAGTCTGTGTGATCAGGCTGAAATGCAGGTATGACCTTAGTACACACCTTTAATCCCTCTGGCTGGAATACTTTAGGACACACCTTTAATCCCAAACAATGATGTCTAATTGAGGGCCAGACAGGCTGATGATTCTGAGAAAGATTTGACAGAATGAGTCAGAGACAGGTTATGCCCAACTCTCAGAAGAAAAGCTGTATAAGAGCAGTGCAGGGAGAGAGTTCAGTCTGTTGGGAGTCAGTGCAGTGAGTGCAGTGCAGTGGAGTGAGTTTTCTCATGAGTCCATGCAGTTCAACAGAGGCAGTTGAAGTCAGAGAATAAGAAGGAGCCAGAAGATTAGAACAAATTGCCTGAATGGTTTGAGACCAAGCAGAACAATTCAGTAAAGAGTTAAGAGAAGCCAGATTGAAAACAGTCAGCTTGGAGAGAAGTTTGGACCAGAACAGCTGAGTTGAACTAGAGTTCAGAAAGGGATAGAAATGGTGAGCTTATTCAACAGTAAATTTCTGAGATGACAATTACATCTGGCAAATAAAATTTACTTTTATAAGTTCAACATATGTATAGACTTTGACACTTGCATGAAATTAATAAAGAAAATTCTATGTGATCATTTCAGTTAATACAAAAAAAATTTGATAAAATCTGATACTATTTCTTGGCAAGCATTCAACAAGCTAAGAGCATGGGAAATGGGGGGACTTCTTTAACACAGTAACAGCAATGCACACACTAGGAAGGTACTAAATGCGACAGGAACTTACACTTTAAATGGCAGATTGTATTTTAGGTGAATTTTACCTCAATGTTTAAAAATAAGAGGAGACAAGCTATTGAAGAGGAAGCAGCTACAACAATGAAAAAAATATTTGAATTTTTTCCTTCTAAAAGATCATTCGATTGATAAGAGGCATGGTAGTAATGTGCCAAAACCTGGATACACAGTAAGCATTATTTTAAGTACTTTAACTACAAAATCATTAAGTCCTCAGTCCTACTCAATGAAATAGGTTATTATCCTTTTTACAAATATAACCAGTGAGACACAAAAAATTAATACAACTTGCCCAATACCAAATAAATATTATGTGGCAAAGGCAGCATTTCAAGCCAAAAGCCTAAACCCAAAGAGTTTATAATATTCTACAATATGGTGTCATAACTCTGGAGATGGCACAATAGACCACACTGACACCACTGATGATTCCTGAGTGCCTGACTGATACACATTTTGCCTGCTATAATTAAATTTGTCTGTGGCACATTCCAATTGATAAAAACTAAAGCACAGAGTAAGTAGTTTGCAAGGTTTTCTTTTAAAGAATAAGGTATATTCAACCTGGCTTACATCTATTTAAGAATAGACACAGTAACAAACTATCAAATCCAGCTAAAATTCAGACTGTTAACCATAAAGATCACAAGTAATTTTCAAGCTTCTTCCTAGAATCACTGGCTTCAAAAAAATTCACTTAAGAAGCAAATATAAATATTATCAAGGCCAATTCCATACTTTTTTAGCTAAAGAAAAGATTTAAGAGCAACTAAATACCATGGCCCAGAGTTTACAGGAAAGTCCCTTAACCCTTAACCTCTAAGTCTTTCCAGTACATCTTATCTCTAGCCATACAAACCAATCTGTTATAATTTACATGGTTGACATATCAGTTACTTCTATGTTGGTTTGATAGAACTACCATGACCGGGCCACCATATAGAAGAGTTTATTCTGGACTTAAGAGTTCCAGAGGGGTGAGTTCATTGTGGTGGGTCAGCATAGTTACAAGAAGCAGGCATGGTGGTCAGAGCAGGAAATGAAGAGCTCGTCTCCTCAATGGCAAGTACCAAGCAAAAAGAGTAAACTAGAAGTAGGCAAAAGCCTACTTATACTCTCAAAGCCCACCCATAGTGACATAATTCTCAAGCAAGGCCACATGGCCCAAACTCCCCAAAGTACTACCAACTGAGGATCAATTGTTCAAATATCTGAGCATATATAAGACAGTTTCATTCAAACAATTACAGTGCGGAAAATGATTTTAACTGTATACTTATATGAAATACTTAGGTTGAAACTTTACAAACAAATAGCTACTTAAAATGTTTACATCCGGCTGGAGAGATGACTCAGTAGATACAGTGCTTACTGTGTAAGCACGCAGACATTACTTCTGATCGCCATCGTCCACATACAGATTACATCCTATAATCTAAGTGCTGGGAGGCAGGAATAGGCAGGTGTCAAGGGCTCAGTGGCCAGCCCATCTAGACAATTAGCAGCCTTGCGGTTCAGTAAGGGACCATGTCTCAAAGCAAAGGATGGAGAGTGACTGTAGAAGACAGACAATCTGTCCCCCCCACATGCACACATACATACATCTTACACACAGTTTCTATTTATGCTTCACTCAGGATGCATAAATAGATTATGCAATACCTTTTCACATCTCTCTTTTATCGTCTTAACACACTGTTCTAAAATATGTGGATTTCAAATGCTATGTAAGAATTATTATACCTTTACAACCATCTCAAAATGTAAAATGACAGGAATAGGAAGGAAAACTTAGGACTCAAAGCTAGGAAATCCTAGAACCTTGGAAAAAACATTTGAACCATGGCAAATGCGAAGGTTTATTGGGTTTTTCTAAGCCCCACACAAGTGTGGTATTATTATTTATCATATTCCACTTGCGAGAAGAAGAATGCTGCTCATGTGTGTTTAGCTCAGTTTTACATCAGCTGAGAAAAAAAAAAAAAGAACAATTGTTAAGCTGTTGTTTATGTCCAGTAAGTTTTTAAGTGTGAGGAGCCTCCCTCCCTCCATTCCCTTGACACACAAGTGGTATTTTGCCAGCACCACACAGAACTTGAACAGGGGCAGATTGAGTTTGGTTCTAAACTTAGAGCACACAAATTTGAGCAACTGCCAAGCATACTGAAATGTGTTTTCACCAATCTTCTCAAACGCATAAGGATTTTGAAAGAAAAAAAAAAATGAAGTTTTTCATTATAAGTTTTCTCTCCACCACTGCGTAATTACATACCACATACTGTATAGACGTACAATGCATTTCCACTATCAATTCTTTTTTCAGTGAATTTGATGCCAGTATATATTTATTATACCATAAGGAAAAAAATGCTACTGGGCACCATTTTCAAGCCCATACAATTTATTTA
The DNA here is from genome assembly GCA_028551405.1 of Uromys caudimaculatus. Classification (NCBI taxonomy): domain Eukaryota; kingdom Metazoa; phylum Chordata; class Mammalia; order Rodentia; family Muridae; genus Uromys; species Uromys caudimaculatus. The sequence continues at coordinate 27,168,759 of CM052702.1, read as the reverse complement.
CATAGCTATACAATCTATTATCCTTGGCCATATATATTTTTTTTAATTCATCTACCTTCAATCGCCATAGGAGCAGCAAGAAGTAAACTACTAAAAACTGTATAAAAATATTCAGTCAGTAAGTTTCTTAATTTCTGGACATATCAAACAGTCTCCAGTGACTCACTGGAGTCTTGAGGGGGATGGGAGAGTATGAGGAAAATCAGCAGATTGATCCGGACATATGGAAGATATGAAGATGCCTGAGAGTGGGAGAAGGAGAGAAAGGACATTCAAAACAAGAGGCCATGTCGACGGGTTCACTCATTGCCAACAAGCTGAAAAATATGTCATGGGCATTTACCATTTAAATGTGGTGACATTTAAATAATTCTGCTTGTTCTTGTTTTTAAGACTTCTCTATAATTCACAAGACTGTGAATAATCTGTGTATTTTACCAAATTTCAAATTTTAGCTAAGCTTAGGCAAGAACATTAAGGAGGCTTAGAGAGTAGGAAAGGGTTAACATCATCTTGAAAAAGATTCTTATTTATGAAAAAAGCTGATATTTGAGATCATGCTGAGAAGTAGGATTTTTATTTCTAGATTTTGTTTATTAGCGATCATGCCGACTAATTAAAGATCAGCTCTTTATTATCATCTCTACAATCTCAAGCATTTGTTGCTTTCACACTACATTTTTTTTTTCTTACAGGATGAAACTCAGTATATCTGAAAATAGCCTTCTATAGGTTTGGTTTCTATCTTAGGTTAATTATTGATAATTTTATAGGTTTTATTACACATTAAACCAGTAACTTAGCTTTCACTTTATGAAGAGGGGACAGTCATCAAACGAGCCCTCCTTGCATGCTGCTATTACATGTTGACTGGGAATGTTTTCCCAGTCAATGCAGGTGACCCAACAGTTGTACTAATGGCTACTCTTCCTAATATGATGCCATCCCTTAGACATTTAAAATTATATTCTCACATTGATATGTGAAGCATATTATATAAATATAAATAATGCAATGTATCATAGTTTCAAATATAGGTAAAATTAGACTCACTGAGCAATTTTGCCAGGAATCAAATCATTACTTTGCAGCCTTACACAACATAGGAGCCACAGTTGTCAGGTGGCTTCAGTTTAAATGCTATTTTCAGCAATTTATGACACTCACCAAATTTATGTTTTTGCCTAGATTTCCTAGTTTACTAATTTAGACAATCTACTTAGAGGTACAGTTCAGTGGTAATGTATGTGCTCATATGTTTCAGAACCCTGAGTACACACACACACACACACACACACACACACACACACACATGTGAACACTTGCACACACACACACACACATGTGCACACTTGCACACACACACACATGGAGGGAGAAAGAAAATAAAGGCATAAAGAAGAAAATAATAATACAGTGTCAAACAATCAACATAGGTTTGCTATGAGAAATAAATCAATACTGAGAACAAGGGATGTCTGTTATCCACAGCCAAAATCTAACCTTTCTTAGATATTCATATGGAACAAATGTTCTCCACTGAAGTCAAGAACTTTACATCACCATTCTTGACACACTAATGGAACACAAGTAATCTTTGACATATGGCTACTTAAGTTTTAATTAGTCAAGTTTAAGTATTTGGTAGATTTCTCTTGACTAATTCATCACTTCACAGATACTTCTCCAGTTGACTGTATACCAAATAATTTAGTTTCCAAAGACCACATCTTTTAGACCTCAGCATCAGCTCATCCTTCTCCCCTGGCATCTCCCCTGAAACAGAAAACCCTAACAGTTATCTGAGAATTCTATTAGGATTTTACCATAATTGTCCACTTCACCTGTATATTATACCATTTTTCTTCATATATTTTAAGGATAGGTTATTAAGAGAGCAGACTCTCAGAATTTTTGCTAATTGCCAATGAATGGTGGGTTATGGAAAGGTAACTTCCTAAATGTTCCTCTTGGTTTTTGTCTACCTGTCTCAACCTCAGCCTGGTAATTAATAAAGCGATTAAAGTAGGTACAATAATAGACTCTGAGAGTCATATGCATATGTGCATAAGCTATAAAAGTCCTCAATGGTTTAATTAACAAAGCTTTGTGTTTCTAGTATAGTATCTGAATTGCCTTGTAATATTTCAATTATGCTATCTGTCTCTTTACTGTTTATTAAGCATGTTCTGTATGTTTAAGCCTCAGCAAGATAAGAAACAAAAGAAAGAGTCCTGGCCCTTATTTCGTTTATAACCAGTAATGTGAGAGAATGCAAGTGGCTTCCTTCTTTTCATCATTACTCACGCTGACCCACCTTTTGGGGGTTGAAGCTTTCAACTACATTTTACTCCCATATGAAGTTCTTTGACATTTTTGCAATGTATATTCAAAACATGATGTAGGAAAGGCAAACAGGAATTAAGAAAATCCAGTATCTACAAAGTGCTTGAAATATGTCCATGTCTTATGTTGCTGTCTTTTAACCAAGTTTTCTCCTACTACTTTGCAGATAAAAGTAATAAGCTTCAACAAAGCTGTGTGGCTTACACTATAGCAGGAACCAGCATTCAGCAAATGAACTGTCCTGTCCAGTCACTGGAAATCAGGCTGCAAATGGATGACATGTTTTATGTATCTTTACAATCAGAATCAGGAACTAAGCTATGAGATATGCAACTAAAGAAAAGCAAAGATTGATGTGGAAGAGGTGGCTTAGCAGTTAATAGCATTTGTTGTTTTTGCAGAAGGCCTGTCTTTAGTTCCCAGCATCCACATGACAGATGACAACCATCTGTAACTCCAATTCCAGGATATAGTATTGCAATTCCTAGTTTGCACTTGAGTAAATGAGACCAAAAGCAGGCTTGTAACTATCCATAATTATTCCATCGCTGTGTAGTTGAAAGGGATGTGAATTCAGGGATTATGGCCCCTCTAGACTTTAATCATAATTGGTTATACTCAACAGATTAGGTCACAATTTACCCATTACCACCACCCTGAAACTTTGCCTGTTACAATCTTCCCACATTTCTTGAGCCTCCCCTTCTTAGGCTTGAACCCCTGAAACACTCTTAAGGGGCCTCCTGACTCAATAGTGCATGTTTCATGAACAGCAATTTCTACAGTAGCCAGAGTGAATGAAATATTTAAAGATACATTAGGTTCCCTCCTGCTCCTCAGAACTCTTCAGTGGACTTTCATTGTCCAGATTTTACTGTCAACTTGACACAACCTACAGTCACCAGCAACCTCAGGGAACCTCGACTGAAGAAGTATCTTGATCATATTGGCATTTGGGAATGTCTGTGGGTCACTGTCTTGATTGCTAACTGATATAGGAACGACCAGCCTTATACTGGTACTGTCTCTAGGCAGGTCGTAGAGCCTGGTACAGTCCCTAGGCAGGGGGTCCTGGACTGTATAAGAAAACCAGCTGAACATGAGCCAGTAAGCAAGATTTCTCCGTAATTTCTGCTGAGTTCCCTAAGTGGTGCATTGTGACTTTGTATAAGTGTAAGGCAAATAACTTTGAGGAAAAGGAACAAACAAACAAAATGTTTTTTCCTAAGTTGCTTTTCACCAGGTGTTTTATCAGAGTAAAACAAGAGCATCCATGTGACTCAGATCGATTCTTACAGGTATCCCCAGCCAAGCAGGCCGAGATGACCTAGATCCTCTCGCCTTTCAACTTTATTTCCTGTTCCAATCAAGCTGGTCATTCAGGTCATCCAAACTTGGCCTTGTTTGTCTTCTCTTAAGAGCATTTACACTTGCTATAACCTCCCCATCAGGACAATCCACGGTGAGATTCCCAGTCCTAGGCTTCTTGCTTTACTTGAGTAATTGTGCTAGCCATCTTCTCAAGAAACCCCTTGTCATCTTTTATGCAAACACTGTTCCCTGCTTCGTTAACTTATTCTCCTTTGCATCCTTACTCTTGTACTACCTGATAGTCTCACATGTTACTTGCATTTTCTGATTTGCATATTATATTACCAATTACAAAGCAAACCCATGAGTTCAGAAGCTTTGTAACATTCACTGTACTACAGCCACAAGAGCTGGAAACATGCCTGGGAAACAGACCCCAATAATTATATATAGAACTAACTGATCAATTAAAGAGTTAAAACATTCTTTGGCTAGATATTGAGAAATTACGATCTCTAGCAGAACAAAGGGCACAAACAGATAAAGCTTATTGACATATGCTGCTATTTTCTTTACAACATATTTTTCTGATAAATACTTACAGTGAATTGTAATTGTCTAAAGCAGGACAAATTTAAAACCCAGGAAAAAACAAGCCATAAAATTAAGAGCAAAGGTTTAAGACCACGTGACCCACAAATATTAGGGTTGGGATCCATCTCCTAGAATATCTTATTCCAGTGTAACTAATGACTGAAAACAATTAACAAAGTATACAAGCTGGTATTTTCCATAGTTAAGAGGACTAACTGTTACAGTATGGTGCTTGACTGAGGTTGGTTTTTCCTTTTTTGGCCATTGGTCATCTTCCACTTTCCAGTCTACAACCCTAGACTCAACTAAGGTGGGGGAAAGCAAGTAACTGCAAGGTTATCTTGACTTTATAAATATTCTAACTGGCTTTGTAAAAATCAATAGTGTATAGAAGATTATTGATAAAGTGTCTGAGTTGGTGTTCTTATAGAACATTATGACATCACTGTCACCAGAGAGTTTAATGTGAGAATAGAATTATGATTATTTCTTAATTTATAAAGCTGAAGGTTTTCTAGATTCCTAGTATTTGTTCTCTAAGAATAAGTTGCAATGTCACTATCATGCAAAAATGATTCTAAGAAGTACTATACGAAATTCCTGCCTCAGTACAGACATTGTTTTTTTTTTTCATTAGTGTCTCAAAGCCCAAAAGTGAAAGGAAGAAACTATTTATCATCAGAAAAAAACAGTGTCAGAAAAACTGCTGTTCAATTTCTAAAAGATGGAAAATAGTCTTAAATGTTTTGACAGAGAACAAAATTCACAAACAAATGGAAAATTTGTGAATAACAACAAAATTTGGAGAAATGTTACAACCCAAAAATGTTCACCAGCTGCTTAGAAATCAAAATTCTGGTGTTTCTTGTGGAACATTTAGTTCCCCAATCACAATAACTACAAAAATCAATAGCAAATTGGGTCCTAAAAGAAATATGTATTAGTTATGGTAGGACAAAGTGGTATTGATAAATAGATTTCCACATCTTAACATATTCAAACATTAGGGTATTTAGGCTTTTTTTTTTTTTTTTCATGGAATGGCCCAAAGAAGAATTTCTTGTAGGGGAGTGGACTTGATGCCACACATTTTCATGTTTTGGCCCCATCAACCTCATCATCTACCTCAAATAGTCAAAGGAAGAAAAAATCCTTTGGAGGCCAGATAGCCATTTCTGGCTTCAGCCTGGATAGAGCATCCTTCCTCTCACATCCCAACCGAACGCCCAACCATTCTCATTAGCAAATGGGTTAGCAAAAGCAAGTGATGTGGACCAACATACATCCAGCAAGGAGCTCACTAAAAAGTTTTAAAATGTATTCTATGACCCAAAACAATGTATGCTAAATTTAACAAAAGGTATGCAGTCTTTAATAATAATGCATTCGAGAATCTGATTGAAAACGCTATTCCTATGATGTGGCAGAGACTGCAACTGACTCATTCTGCCTCTTTTTCTACTGTATAAAGACTTGTACATCTTCAGCAATACCTGGACTTCAGGCCTACAAATACTGTCCAACTTCCCTTATAATTAGCGGTGGTCCTGTCACAATGTCCTGGCTGCAGGAGCCAGCCTGATGGGAACAGTGTCACTGAGTCCCACTCAAGGACAGCGGAATATGCCCTCCTGCCCATCTATTCCCTTCCTGCTGACTAGAATGCAGGTAATAGATCAATCCATCCAGGACTATGTTAATACAGGCAATTCCTTGGTATTACAGAGAAAAAAAATCCAGGGAGCCCAGATTTTAACTATGCCCTGCCTACTTATCCCCAAACAGTTAAATGGGAAAGAAGCACACTTCTGCTTTGTTAAAATACTGTTGTTTAATAAATCTCTAATACAAATGTCAAATCAATAACAGATACATAGGACAAACAATATGGAATTCTGCTTAAGCTCAGTTCAACTCTTAAAATATCATAAAAGGGAAAAATGAAAGAAAGTCAAAGTCAGAAAATATACTGATTTCAGTCACAGAAGATTTGAGCTAGATGTCAATGCCCCAGTGACTTCAGTGACTACTGAAGGTGACATAATAAAGCATAGCCATGAGTCTGAATCAAGGGTCAAATATATCTAGTAATGTTCATTGAAAAATGATCCATCATTTTTTAGACAAACTTGTCACTTTGTAGTCCAGGATGGCCTTGAACTTGAATTTTTTTTCTACCTCACTCTCTCAACTGTTAGCATTACAAGCATGTACGGCCATGACTGGTTGCTTCATAACTTATTTAGACAACTTCCAAGAATGTTCTGGAAGGTTTAATTATTCCCCTAGAATATAATGTGACAATATTTTCCAAAAGTAGACTTACCTCATCAAACATCAAACTGTTAGTTCTCCAGACATTAGTTCCATCAAGCCCCTTAATAAGAGCTCATTATCTCATTTGCAGGTAAGATGCCATCATATCTAACTAGCTCAGGCTCCACTTCCTAATGCCATCATCTGGGCACTACCAACATTTCAAAGGGACACATTCAAACCATAGAACAGAGTGCTCACAGCAAATCTCAACATTATCTGAAGACATATATACACAAGAAGTGCAGGCTAACTAAGAGCAGATACTCAAAACAAATTAGATCAAAAGTAAAATTCCCATGCAAACAATGAGATCACATTTTGATTTTACATTTGGTATTATTTTAAGAAATGACAGTACTGTTACAAGAAATAATTTTATGTGTTCTTCAATCATGTTAGTATAGTCATAATTCTTCTTTCTCAGCAGCTCAGTTCCATAGCAAACACTAAATATGACTCAGCAGCTGAAGACCAGTCCTCTAGGCAGGCAGATACCACACAATGACCAACAGCTTCAGTCTAGTCCTTTCAGCAGGCAGACAGCAGGCACAAACCAGCATCTGTAGTTCAATCCTGAAGAAACTGCAAGGCTCACCAACTCGTCTGAGGTGATACCACAGAAGCAGCAAACTGCATCAGGAACTTCATGAGCAGTTTTTGAGTGAGTTTCTCTCAATGTAGTTACCACAAGTTGAGCTCAACTATGCTATGTAAGGCGAACCAATATATGCATGCCATTAGCAAAGAATATTGAGGCAGAACAAACCAAACCAATGTTCAGCGCTCATCTTCCACTGTCTGTGGGGTCATATTTCTACTCCTTCATTCCAGGTCCTTTCACATGTTTGCTATATCAAAACATCTTTCACCTGTGTCTGCTTTAGGAAACATTCTTTCGCATGTCTGCTTTAGGAAGACATCCTTTCATCTTTGTGCCCCAGCAAAACATCATTTGACATAACTAAATTTTCAAAGAAACTAGAAATTTCCACTTCACACCAGTGTGTACTTTCTCTACTCTTATTTGATATAGTGACTAAAGCCTTGACTATATCATTAAAACAAGGAAAAGAAATATAAAAATGGTGTAGTAGTTAATCTTAATTTCAACTTGATAGTATCTAGAATCAGTTAAGAAACATGCTTTGTTACGGGTCTACATTGTTAGACTATCCAATTCCTAAGTTATAAGACATTCTAGTAAATCCCTATATATATATATATATATATATATATATATATATATATATATATATATATATAAAATACACATTCTATCAGTTCTGTTTCTTTAGAAAAGCACGACTAAAACAAGCAGAAAGGAAGAACACAAATTATCCCTATTGTAGACAATGTGGTCCTATACTTTAAAAAGCCTTTTTGATTCTTTAAAAAACTCTTAGATCTGATAAATTCATTAAAGTAGCAGGACAGGAGATAAAGATTTTAAAAATCAGTAGATTTTCTATACACCATCAACAAACTTTCCAAACAATGGGGAAGATCCCATTTACAATAGTTAAAAGATAGTAAATATTTAGCTAAAAATATTTAGCTAAATATAGCTAAAAATGATAAAAATAAAGGTAAGCATGGAGGTAAAAGACATCTATTATAAAAACTCCAAAATGCTGAAATGTAAAATTTTAAGTTTTGTTCAGAAAAGAAATCAATAAACTTTGACAAAACATCATATATTTAAGGGAGAAAATATTTTTCAAATATATACCTGACAGAGGATTAATTATCTAGAATTTATAAAGAATGTAAGTAATGCAGTCAGGAGCCTGGTATGACTGTCATCTGAGAGGCTCCAACCAGCAGTTGACTGAAACAGAGGCAGAGATCCACAGCCAAACATTAGACGGAGAATGGGGACTCTTTTTTTTTGATACTTTATTTACATTTCCAATGTCTCCTCTTTGGAAACCCCCTATCCCTTCCCCCTCCCCGCCTCTATGAGGGAATTCCACCTCCCACCCACCCGCCCACCCATCCCCATATTCCCACCTTGACATTCCCCTTTACTGGGGCCTCTAACATCCTCAGGCCCAAGGGCATCTCCTCTCTCCCTGATGGCCATTGAGGTCATCCTCTGCCTCATATGTGGTCCAAACCGTGGGTCCATAGATGTGTATTCTTTGGTTGTTGGTCCAAACTCCAGGACGATGGGGGGGGGGTGTCAGGCCCATTGACACTCTGCTCCCTCCATGGGGCTGGAAATTCCCTCAGCTCCTTCAGACCTTCCTCCAACTCCCCCATCTGGGACCTCACTCTCAGTCCAGCGGTTACTGTTAAGTGAAACTTGGGCATTCTGAACTTTTGGGCTAATATCCAATTATCAGTGAGTACATACCATGAGAACGGGGACTCTTAATGGAAGTGCTGGTGGAACAATTGAAGGCCCTGAATAGGATAGGAACCCACAGGAAGACCAACGGAGTCAACTAGTCTGGATCCTTGGGGGCTCCCAGAGACTGAACCACCAACCAAGGAGTATACATGGGCTTAACCTAGGCATCCAGCACATATGTAGTGGTTGTGCAACTTGGTCTTCATGTGGCTCCCCCAGCAACTGGAACAGGGGTTGTCCCTAAAGCTGTTGCTTATCTGTGGAATCCATTCCCCTTGCTGTGCTGCGTTTTTTGGCTTCAGTGAGAGAGGATGCACCTAGCCTTGCAAAAACTTGATGTGCAGGTGTTGGGGGATATCCAGGGGAAACTCCACCCTCTCAAAGGAGAAGAGGAGGGGAGAATTGGGGAGGGACTATGTAAGAGGGTACCAGGAGGAGGGGCAGTGACCGGGATGTAAAGTGAATTAATTAATTAATTAATTAATTAATTAATTAATTAATTAAGGGAAAAAAGTAAGTAAATACCAAAAAAACCCATCCATTCAATAGAAATAAATGAATTCAACAGACAGTTCTCAAGAAGCACAAATGTTCAACATTCTTAACTACCAGCACATTGTAAACTACATTGAGATTCCATCTTACTCAGTCAGAAAAACTATCATTAAGAATGAATTCAGATTTTGGTCAGGGTAAACACAGGGACTCCCCAAAACAATGAGGCTACTGTCATTGTCCTCAGTAGCCTCACAGAGACTAAAGGTAAGTCCCCATTGCTGAAGACATCACACACAGCAGGCACAGGTCTCAGAAGAATCAAACTAGGTCTGATCTGAAAGCTTCCACAGTACCAGAAGTTGCTACACAAGCTGCCAAGGAAGGGAAGAAATCAACCAGCTATGATGCCCGTGAACCACAACCATGACCAGCATGGGATTTATAAATGTTCAACAGAGGTACTCATACCTTAGAAGTATTTAACAGCTGTCTAATTTTATTTAAAGCCTTCTCAACAGGTAGAAAATCATGCCTGGCACTAGAAACCTAACCAAAGAACAGGGTTTGTGAGGTCATGGATCATAGAGAAGAACTTACAACTGCCATTTCATAAACCAGAATAAATTTTAAATGCATTCTAAATATTTATCCTTTTACTCACAGAGGATTGGAGCTCTCCCCCTCATCAAAGAAGCGTTTTTCTTTTCATCAAAGAATATAAGCAATCAAAATACAAATATTAACTGATCATGGTGTGCCAAACTTCAAAAAATAAATCTACAACATAATGCTTGCACCTCAGGTTCAAGGGACATTATAGAAGAAGAGGTAGAAAAATTATAAGAGCTAGAGGACCAGGAAGTCTGATTTGAGATTGTGTCTTGTAGAAATTACATGGAACTTTCACCCATAATACCTCAGCAATATGCTTTAGGAATGACAATGCTGACATGGAAGACAGAAGTCTCACAAGGCTCCACCCATGGGCAAGAAACTACATGCAACTACTGACTGTTTCAAAAGGGAAAATTCGTTTTTACCAGAGCTGAGCCACCAAAGAGCTATCCAATGCCATGAGACCATCCCTGAAGTCATATACACACTAACAACACTAAATGAACTTGGCAAGTTATATTTATATATTTGAATATATATATATACACACACACACACAAAGAAAAAGAGGTCATTAATTTGAGAGGGAGTGAGGGGGAATGGGAGAGGAGAGAAGGGACATGAGAAGGGTTAGAAGGAAAAAAGCTAAGGAACAATGATTATTTCCATTTTAAATAATGTATTTAAGTTGACACTGCTCTCTCCAAGAGACAAAAGCCATGTAATAAAAACCTCGACACCAGGCAGGAAAAGACTTCTTTTGAGTTTTTGGTCATGTTTGTCCATTAGACTTCCAAAATATTACAAGCTATTGTTATTACCCTTGATTGTCTCCCCATCCCCCAGACATGGAAAGCAAATTCCTATGGATAAAGACATCATGCACATCCGATGCCCAGAAGGAGAACTGATTTGAAAGCCTCTTCTGTGAAGTCTAGATTTTATGATTACCTGAAGGCACTGTGAAAACTTCCATAGGACAGAAGCAATCAACAGTACAGCTATGATTCCTGTGAAGTACAACAGTGACCAGCATAGAAGAGTAAATCTCTTCAGGATGCTGAAGTAGGATGCATGCATACCCTGATGGCAACCAAGGGATTTCTAACTGGACATAAGACCCACTCAACAAGAGGGAAAGCATGCCTCGTTTTGGAAAACTAGCCAACTACCCAGGGCTAGTGAAGTCACAGATCTCAGAGAAGAACCTACACCCACCACCTTACTAAACCAAGACAATCCCTTATTACATTATAAATATTTTAACCACTGGTAAATTGACTCTTCACCCTTCATCAAGGAAACTTCTCTTTGAAACAAATGGAGACCATCATAGAGAACAACCTCCAAGCAAAATGCAGACTTGTAGTGCCCAGTCCCAATGGATACAAAACAACTCCTGAAGCTAAGGCTCGGGGTACCTTATAGAAGAGTGAAAGGAGCGTTAAAAGTCAGAGGGATCACGGAGTTTGCCTAGAGATTTTTTTCTCCTGTTAATATCAGAAGCTACATGCATAAAAATCTCATTATCATGACTGCCTAAATATAAGCTGAAACAGGATGACACCAAACAGACAGGCCAATGGACAGCAGAAAGAGCAAGAGCCCTCAACCCTACACAAAGCACTTCAGGCAAATAAGGAGCGCTGGGAGCAAGAGAAGTAGTCTTCCTCATGGACGATCACACCAACTGGTTATCTAGTGCCAAATGGTCACCCCTGGAAAACTAAATACAAGTAACATTGTACAGACTGAGCTGGGTGCATTTAGAAATATATATATATATATATATATAATGCATGTAGTAACAATTACTGAGACAGAGAGCAAGGAGGGATTTCCAGGAGAGTTTGTAGGATGGAAAAAAAAAAAGGAGAAAATTGTGTTATTATAATCTAAAAAAAAGAAGTAATTTTTAAAAATTAAATAGAACTACCATACAGTCAAGTCATGCTAAAGGGCAGAATGTGTTAGCACATCACAAAAATATCTGTACACCCATGTTCATAGGAGCACCATTCAGCCGGGCAGTGGTGGCGCACGCCTTTAATCCCAGCACTTGGGAGGCAGAGACAGGCGGATTTCTGAGTTCGAGGCCAGCCTGGTCTACAGAATGAGTTCCAGGACAGCCAGGGCTATACAGAGAAACCTTGTCTCGAAAAACCAAAAAAAAAAAAAAAAAAAAAAAACCATAGGAGCAGAGCACCATTCACAAAGCCAAGGCACAGCTTAGATGTCTATTAACAGATGAATTGATAAAGAAAACTTAGTATATATACACAATGGTATTGTATTCATCTATAAAGAATGAATCAATGTCATTTACAGGAAATTGGATGTAGCATTAGGTTACAGTAAATGGAACAAGCCAGATTCAGAAAGGCATATCTACTCTCATTTGTAGATTCTAAGTTTTTAAAATTTCTATCTTTTCAGTCCACATGACCCTCTAGTAGTCTCCTTCCTTTCCCACTGAAGCCTTTCTTCTTTCTGTATTATCCACCAGTGGAAACACCAATAGAAATCTGACACCTCTTAAAAAGGTTTTATCCATAGGACAATCTTCATTTGGTAATATAAGAAAATGTTTGTTAGTACATGTAAGTATACAAATAAGAGGCAATGTGTTTGCATGTGTGTGTGTGTGTGTGTGTGTGTGTGTGTGTTAACTGCTTAAGTGAAAATTAAGCCCCCAAAAGCTAATAGGTAGTGTAACTATTTGAAAGGATTGGACATGCTGCCTTGTCTGAGGAGGTGTAACATTGTTAGAAGTGGTGCGTCACTGAAGATGGACTGTGAGGTTTCAGAAGCTCAAGCCAGGCCCAGTGGCTCACTCTTCCTGCTGCCTGCTGATCTGGATGCAGAATTCTCAGTTACCTTTCCAGCAACATGACTGCCTGGATGCTGCCACGCTTCCTGTCATGCTGACAATGGACCAAACCTCTGAAATGTAAGCCAACCCCAATTAAATGCTTTCCTTTATAAGAGTTGCCATGGTATCTCTTCACAGCAATAGAATATTGGCTAAAAATATGAATATAGTTTTATTTTCTTATATAGGTAGCAAACTGTCATTAACAGGGGCTGGGGAGATAGCTCTATTGGTAAAGTATTTGCCATGCAAACACGAAGAACCAAGTTTAATCCCCAGCACCTACATTAAAATATGGCAAATGTGACATTCTTTCAACCCTAGAACTGAGAGGTGGGTGGAGATAGGAAGATTGGTGGGTATGGATGGAGGTGGGTGGGGAGGGAGGGAGAATGGTTGAGGAAGACTCTTGATGTAAAATTTGGCATTCACACATATACACACAAAAATACAAACACATACACACACATGAACATTTACACATGTACATGAAAATACTTATTTTTAAGTAGAGAAAAGTCAGACTGCCCAAGTGTCAATGCTTACCTAAACTATACCAAATTCACTATTCTAAACCCTCTCACTTACCTGAAGTTAAATTACTTCCATTATCTCACTACTTGGAGGTACTTAGTGGAATAGATAAAAGAAATGCAGCCCAAATAACTCAAGTATCAAAAAGGAAGGCCCAGCACATAATCCTGGATCACTGCAAGGAGCGGCATCATGCAGCGAGCATCGTCACATCACCCCATGGTATTTATTTTATTATTGTCTTACATTTCTTTTTTTGTTCTGTGTAGCACTGTCTCAAGCTAAATCAAAATTCCTTGAAAGGAAAGATCTTAAGTTTAATTCTCAGACATCAAATATTTCACAAGTACTCAAGAAACATCTGCAAATTGATTTGCTTCTAATATAGTGGCCTCTCCTGTATGTTACTTTAGTATGAATTACTTGTAATATAAACTGGCCATTATGCCTTGTTCCCTTCCCCTACTGCAAAGATTTTTGGATTCATCTCATAACTGCAACTCGTTGTCTCATTACATTAATAATCCTCATACTCTGGTGGGCAGATTGCACTAAGTACTGGAACACAGTCAATTAATACTGAGCACTGAGTGTTACTAGTGTGTGTTCTTGTTAATGATGTCTCCATTTTCCCATCTGAGAATAACCTCTGAGTATTTTCTTAAATCCCTGCCTTGAAAATAAAACGCTGTATTGGAAGCACATTACAAATATGCACAAATGTGTATTCAAAAGACCTCTTTAATATTGCTTTCTTCATGAAATTTAAGAGAATAGAGTAATCACTTACTAATTGTATTTGAGTATTTTAAGAGTATTTTGTTTTTACTTTTAAAAAGTTACTTATTTGCTATATTCTTTGCTATATTTTATCTATAGAAATCTTTCTTCAGAAAATCTTAGGATGTTTTCCTTGGGCATTACTATTCGATCTTAGTTAGGGGGCAGAGGTTTGTTTGTTGTTTCTTTCTTTCAAAGCCCAAAATCTTCTGGCACACGGAACTGGCAGAAGAGCCTGTCCATATAAAGCCTTCTATCAGATTACCGGGACCGTGTGATGTCTCCCATAAAGCTGGATAACATTATGGCACAAAGCTCCTCATAAATAAATAGGGCTGGAGGCATGTTCGGATGGCAGAGGGCAGCCTCCTGTTCTGTTTTCACTGAAAGGTGGCCCTGGCTTGGTGCAGATATGGTTTACTGGCAGAAAAAAGCAAGAAGAAAAAAATTTAAAAAAAAACCACTCTGTTATCATCTTGTTAAGTGGTGAGATGTTCAGATGTTCTGACATGAAGCATGAAGCTCAAGGAAACATTTTCAGCTTAATCTTGAAGGCAAGTGATTTATTTTGCCTTGGTTCAAGGCATTTTCTTTCTTTCTTTCTTTTTTTCCTATTTTGTATTTGAACAGATGAGGAGCTTACTTGCTTGGAACCATGAGACAAAAACATGTTGTCCAAAAGACATGAAGAAGAGAGAGGACAGAGATAAAAGGAAAGAAAAGTAGGAGGATTTTCACACAGAGTGAAAACAGCTGACAAGTATAGTCCATCCTAAGCAGTGAGAAGCAGGAAGAACGGGGAGCTGCTTTGGGGACACTGATGGACAGGACTTTAAAGAAATCCAGGCAGACATACTTATGGAAGGGAAACCTACAAACTGGCAGACTCCTAAAATACAAAGAGTAGGGTTCAGTCAGGCAACATGGCTCTTGGAGGACACGTACCCTGGGGAGATGCACAACCTGTGACCAAGCAGCTGGCTTCTGGGGAGGAGGTCTAGGCCACACAATCTGTCACCTTTCCAGCATGAAGCACTGTCCAGTGATCCCTAACATGCTAAAGCCTGTCCTGTCTTTTTACACTACCAAACAAGAGGCCACCACATAAACATTTATATTTTGAAACTGCAAAGAAAAGGACATTCAAGGGACCATTCTAATCCAGGGTCTACTCTCGAAATTAGCTTCACTATCAGAAATATAAAGAGGCAGGTGCAGTTCTAAACATATCCTTCCACTGGGCATTGAAAGAGGAAAGAACACACCTATAATTCTAATCTTATTTCTTTGTTTTTTTTTTCCCCTAGAAAGAACACACAGAAAAGTACATTTTAAAAGTTAACCCCTGAGTTCTGACAAAGAAAAAATAAAATAAAAGGGAAAAGTAGATAGATGGTGGCCATCACATCTATGATTTTTAACTCTTAAGCACTATTTAAAACAGAGAAATGCTTCTATGACATCCTCAGAATTTCTTCAACCCCCATCCAGCCAGGGCTTGAGCTAGAGTCAGGAATCTGGAAGTATTGAACAGGAGCACAGTACCTTGCTTTGCACATGGCCAGAGCAGGCGCGCTTACACTCAAGCAAGCAATGCTTGACTGTGCTCAGTTTTCGTGGAAAACAAAACAAAGGAGAAGCTTGATTTAAGCAGTACAATTTCCCGGTGTCATCTGGACATTTCTACCCTTATTTCTACTGTGCAGCAAACAAATGTAAGAGCCATCGCTGTCAGAGAATACAGTGATCTGGCTCCAGATTCTCTTTCCAGCCTTATCTCTTATCTGCTTCCCCCATTTCACTCCCCACTGTGCCTGGCTCACCTCATTCACATACAATGAATTCACATACTCAGACAAATTCACAATGCCAGATACACACATATTCAAGCATACACAAAACCCAGTCTACTCAGAATCCAGCAATTATCTTTCATAGCTACATTTAATTTCAAAGCTTCCTTCCATCCAAAATGGCATTCATCATCTGTCCTTCAAAAGTCTGCCCCAAATTTGTGCAGTCTAATTGAACTTTTTAAATTTGATTGGCTGGGTTTTTTTGGGCAGCACATGGGAAGAGGTATTTTGTTTGTTTGTTTGTGACAGGGTCTCACTATGTAGTTTAGGCTGACCTTGACATCTCTTATGTGGCCCAGGCTGCTGGTCTCTAACTTGTAGTAATCCTACTTCATCGGTCTCCTGAATACTAGAATTACAGGCATGTAGTGCCACATCCTGTTCTCAACAGATACTTTAAACAATGCTTCTTCGGTAGAGACCACTTAAGGACTTTCTTTCCATAATGTAGTTTTTTGTTTTGTTTTGTTTTGTTTTGTTTTGTTTTGTTTTTGTTGTTGTGGGTTTTTTTGGGTTTTTGGTTTTGGTTTTTTTTTTTTTTTTTTTTTTTAGTTTTTTGAGACAGGGTTTCTCTGTGTAGCCCTGGCTGTCCTGGAACTCACTCTGTAGACCAGGCTGGCCTAGAACTCAGAAATCCACCTGCCTCTGCCTCCCGAATGCTGGGATTAAAGATGTGCGCCAACACTGCCCGCATAATGTAGTTTTAACCTGCCTTTACTTTTACATGTCCATGCACTTCTTGTAACTATTAGCAAACTTGCTCTGCTCCAAGTCAGGTCCAGTCACCTCCCTGCAATAAGCCCATTAAAGAGCCAATTTGAAAATGTAAAGCACAACAAGGAGGTTTATTTGGTGTGACTACATTGGGAAGAAAGAGAATGAACTACAGAGAACACCCCAAATCCATTTCACGGGTCCTAAGGTGAGATCAATGTTTAAATAGATGCCAAGGATAAGCACATTTGAGCAGTTCCAGCCAAAGTGTGGTTCCATCCACCCCTAACCCACCCCTTTCTGGGCTTCATAGTCACATCCTGTGAGATGGTCTGACATGTTGTTGGAACTTTGTGAAATCTCTTCCAGAGATACAAGTTTCCCCTCTAGATGGTATGTTTTCCTTCTCACAGCATGAGATTCCTAGAGAAATCCCCATTTCTTTGATGTCCATTATTTCAGTAGTCTGGTAGTTTGATAGTATTGAGATACAAAGGGCCTCTTTAGAATGTCGTCATTCTTGCTAGACTGATTATACAACCTTTGTCACATCTACTCAACACTTTAACTCAGTATGTGCCCAGGTATAAGTGTAGTATGTAAGTTACAATCACTAACTCCCTTTAGTACGGGAATCATACAACAGATCACTTCAGATATCTTTGGTGCTGTGAGCAAAGTTGTCGATCATTTTTAAATGTAGTGATTGTAGTTAGAATGTGAATGAGAAGATTCACATTTAAAATGTGTTCATTCATTTGAAGAAAAAAGTCAGTCAGGCCACCACTAGGAAAGATACCTTACACTGACCACTATTTCACATGAATTATTGTATTTAATCAACTCTACAACCCTTTATGATTAGTATCAACTATCAGCTTGACAGAATCTAGAATTACCTAGCAGACAAGGAACCAGAAACACCTGTAAGAGATTATGGGGTTTAGGCTTGCCTCTAGGCCTGACTGGAGAGGATTATTTTGATTCCTTTAATTGAGGTGGGAAAACCCACTTACTATGAGTGGCACATTCTCTAGACTGGAGTCTGGACTTAAGTGGAGAGAGGAAAGTGAACAAGACCACGCATTAAGCATGAACACGATGTGGCCATCTGCTTAAAGCGCCTACCGCCTTGACATCCCTACAGTAATGGACTCTACCCTTGACCTGTGAGCCAGAATGAACCCTTTCTCCTTAGGCTGCTTTTGTGAGAGTATTTTATCACAGCAACAGGGAAAATAACTAAAGACATCAGACGAGATACTAAGATGAGATTTGGATTATTTCTAGCATTGCTGACATGAAGGCTTTTTGTTGGCATGGCTGGACTATTATGAAAACAGAATATCAGTAAAGGTAAAAGCTGTTACAGATGAGCCAGTTCTCCCACAAGCTCTCATCATAGTGGAGACAGGCATTTCTAATGGCAAATGTTCTTTGGTTATAAGATCTTACAGAGCCATCTACAATACATGTAGACTATTTCCTCCTTGTCCCACCCCCCAATCCCCAATGTTACAGTGACCACAAAGCAAAGGGTTCACAATAATTACATGGGGGAATTTTTTTAAAAACACTAACAATGAACAAAAAATAAAAGTCACTCACTCTGCTGCTGTTTCAAATTTTCAATGCTGTGACCATGTTCAGACAAGGACTGGTGGCAAGCAACCATTTATGTGAACATAACCAGAATCCCTATTTAAAATCTCAATGCTTCCTTTATTTAATAAAATCATTGTTTGGAAATGAGTCCAAAGCTTTCCTGCCCTTCCCCCCCACACACACAAAAATAAAACTTGCTCAGCTCTTAAAAAAAAAAAATTCAATGTTAGTTTTTGCACGCCCTCCCCTTAACCTTGTTTGCAAGGGACTAAAACATTACATCTGGTGAACAGCAAAGATTTCACTATACCTCAAATACCGAACACCTATGAAGCAGAGGAATGTTGGCTTTTTAAATAAAAGCAGATTAAGAAAGAAAGAAAGGAAGGAAGGAAGGAAGGAAGGAAGGAAGGAAGGAAGGAAGGAAGGAAGGAAGGAAGGAAGGAAGGAAGGAAGGAAGATGCAGAACACCTTCAGTTCTTCACTAGTCTTAGAAAAACTTTTCAGAATACTGCTTCACACTATTCAATGGAAGAAAAAAAGATATACCATTTCTCTGTTGTGTGTTGAATTATGTAGGAAATGTTTGTGAACAATTCATAAAAAATGGAAAAAGTTCCTGTGGATGTTTTGTGTAGTAACTTGGCATCTGTATTGATAGTTCAAAATCCACATCTAAATAAAACTTCCATGATGTTAGTTTTGACATGTGCCCAATTTGAAAAGGGGTTGATTCCTCTTGTAAGGAAATATAGTAATCTTAAATTTAAAAAAATAAATGAAAGTAACAGAACAATTAAGAAGGGAGAGAAATTATGGGGCATTATGGAAAAACTCATGCTAAAATAAAATACTTTTATAAAATGATGGTTTACTTGATGTTTTATATAACTCGAGCCATCTCCTCTTAAACTTTATAATTATATGGCATTTGTTTATTATTTCTTTTATTTTTGAGATTTAATACAGCATCTCCTCTTCCCTTTCCTTCCCCTAAACTATCCTATATACCACTTCTTGCTCTCTTTCAAATCATGGCCTCTGTTTTCAGTAATTGTTACCATATGTTATGACATGAATTATACATATTCATATATATAATTCAGATGTATATACATTTAGATATTTAATACAGATGTATTCCTAATTACAGCCTGCTCAGCCTGTATAATGTTGCATGTGTATATGTGCTTTTCGCTGGGGAAGTCTATTTCCGGGCTCTCAGCTTTCTTTGGTTTCCTATAATTCTCTGTGTAGGGTTGAGGCCATGGGATCTTTCCACTGTCCATTTGGCATGTCTATTTGGTGTCATCCTTGTTCTGCTCACATTTAGTCAGTCATGTTGATGAAATTTTTATGGATGTAGCTTCTGATATCACCAGGAGACACAATCTCACAGCAAACTCCCTGACTCTCTGGCACTGACAATCTTTCTACCCCTCTTCTACAGGGTTCTTTGAGTCCTATGTATAGGAGTTGTTTTGTAGATGTATCAATTGGGACTGGGCCCTATGAGTCTGCATTTTGATTGGCTTTGGTTTCTTTCTAATAGTCTCCATCTGTTTCAAAGAGAAGTTTCCTTGATGAGGGGTGAGGCTAAACTTATGAGTGTATATATTTACAATGTAGTTCGGGATTGTCCTGGATCAGAAAGGTGGTGGTTTGAATTTTCAAACTGGATAAATACTTTATTAATCTGAAAATACCAGTGCTATCAAGTCATTCTCCTTATGGGAACTGTGTTAGGGCTATACCAAATGGGTCAGTCAAAGAAACCACCCTACAATACTGATCAATTCAAAAATCCCAGAACCATCCATATCCCCAAAGATAATATATTCTTTTACTATCTCATTTTTTTCCTGCTACTCAAATCCACACACACAAAATAAAAACAAACTGAGTGTCAAGTGTTTTAGTCACCCTGCGAGTGTAACTAAATAGTGCTTGCTAAACAAAAACCTGTAGATAACAAAACCTTCCAAATTTTGAGTGGAAAAAAAAGCCATACCCCACCATTATTCTATGAGAGATTTTTACTAGGTTTACAGATAAATCCTTTCTTTACTTTTATTTCTCCTTTTCCCCTTTTTATATTTTTCTCTTTTGTTTATAAATTAAGAACAACCAGACTTTTAAAACTGAACAGATGGCAGATAGAGTAGTAGGTTTTACACCTCTTGGCTAAGTTATTCTCAGCATCTTCTCATGATTCTTCTTGTTTCTGGAAGTCCAGATGATGGATGTCATCCATGGGTACTTGGCTGAGGTAGAAAGTTTTTGCAATGGCAGCTTGTCAGTGGTCTCAATGAGTTTGATTTTCCCAAGCAAAACCCTAGAATTAGGGCCAAACTAAACTCAAAGTTACCATCTTTAATACCCCAGAGACTGTCACACTTAGTCTCTTTCTGTGACTGCTGTTCTGAAAGACTGTGGTGTGTTTCCAGGCCATACTTAGATAGAGAAGATGGCTTCTTCCAAATATGTAGTTTCCATTTTCATCATCCCCATTATGCCATCACTTTTAAGGACTACTCAAAATGCTGTATTTTCTTGAGCTAGTGTCACATAAAACATAAGAGGCCATCTTCAGAACACTTTCCAGGACAAGCAGGGAAGCCCCACTGTCTCTGCAGCAGTATTGGCATAGATACTCTGACAGTTTAATACATTCCACATAGTTTTTCTCCCTTTCATCTTTTTTTTTTGTTCTGATTTTAAAATTTTTGTTAATTTATTCCAGGCTGGGCTAGAAGTCATGATTCTTTTGTCTCAGCCTCCCCATTACTGGAATTACTGGTTCATCCACAATGTTTTTGAAAAGAAAACAATTATTGAGTCATATGCCCTCACTCAATAACTAATTTTTTTTAAAAAAATACACTATATTATTAAAACAACAACCTTTAAATGTTTTAAATAAAAGTTACATGATCAATGATCGAAAATAACTTGATGTTTTCAACCAGTTTATTGCACACTGACCCTCCCCTATGCTAGGCGCAGGGAGAAACTACAACTGTAAAAAGATGAACAGAGTATTTGCCTTACAGTAGGGCACATTCCTATGAGGGAACCAGATGAACCAATTCATATAAAATCGTTATAGATACAGTACATTTTGCTGTAATACATATTCTGAAGGCATGATTCTATTCTAATACAACTGGAACATTAGAGAGAACTTGAGCATCTGGGACATAAGGCAAATTTGTTTTGTTTGTGTGCCATACTGTGTGAGAAATGCTGAAAACACTGTGAAGTATGCCTCGTTTTGCCCGGCCACACAGAAACACAACTCTACACCCACGCCCGCCTAAGATTCCAGGTTCCCAGGTTGCACAAGCTGTACCCACCATGGACAATGCTGATTCCTGTCATCCAACTTCAGAGGCTTTCTTCTACCTATGACAGGAGCTCACTAGCCCAAACCTTCCTGAAAACTCCAAATGTTTTCAAGGTATGGTACAATGGCTTGCATAGCTCAGCTTCCATCTTAGGCTTGCACCACATGTAAAAATGCAATAGTATTTTACAAGGTTTTTGTTCCTTTTTTTTTTTTTTTTTTTATGTGTTATTGATGAAGCCTGGGATGTCCAGAGGGTGATGCTGCATAGTGCATTATGGCTTAACTAACTGTTGTCATGATAATCACAGAAGAGGGTAAAAGAGTTAGGGTAAAAGAGAAAGCACACACACACAGAGAGAGAGAGAGAGAGAGAGAGAGAGAGAGAGAGAATAACTCTCTCAAAAGGTTTCTAGTGAAACCTGAAGAAAGGGGAATAAGTTAGACTAGCAGGAACAGTTAAAACAACACAGGAAAGGGACCATACTGGGGTCCCCAAAAGTTTCTAGCTAGTAAACCCATAGAGAGACATCAAAGACAGTATGTGGTTGAGCATTTGAATACTTCGTCCCCAACTGGTGATACCATATGAGGAGCCTTAGAAGACATGGCTTCCTAGCTGAAAAGCAATGCTTGGTGGAGGGGGGAGCTTTAAAGCTTTGAAGACTCTCGCCATTTCAAACTCACTCTCTCTGCTTCCTCTTTGTGGTTTGATATGTGGGCTCTCAGCCCTCAGCTGTCCTGGTAGCCAGTTGCTATGATTCCTTGCTGTGACAGTGATGGATCCTTATCCCTCTAGAACTGTAAACCCAAATAAACCATTCCTCTACAAATTGCCTTGATATGATGTTTATCACACTGCTGCAAAAGTAACCAATACAAACAGCAAAATGAAAGTTAGAGAAGACCATGGTAGAAATGGAGACAGTAGCCAGGCTCTGTTTTTTAGGTCCTTGAAGGCATCTGCAGAGTTTAGACATCACTTGGAGAAATGAGAAACACATGGAGTCTGCACAAAAGATTATACCTTTGGAGCATATTGTTAGTAAGAATTCACGGAAAGAAAGGAGATGGGGACAGAGAGTCTCATGAGGAACACATTAGACTAACAAGAAAACATTATTTTCCTTGGACTGGGGATAATCTATTCCAGGGATATCCTCAATGAAGTTCTCTGCACAACGGACTGTAAAGATGCTAAAAGAACACCAGAATGTGGGCAGGAAGAACAGATCCACTGTGGGTGGTTTCCATGCACATTAATGTAAGCACCAGCCACACCTTGAGCACTACTCAGTAATTGGTGTGTTCTAATTCCACCCATCCTCGACATGGAGAGAAGAGCAGGCTGCTGTGTTTGTCATGCATCTGAATAGCAGCAGAACATCCATGGAATCCCACTGGCTCCCCCTGATCTGTGTGTACAGTGCATGTACTAGGAGGGCAATTGAAGTTAATTTTAAGAGCTGCCAAAGCTGGTTTTTTTTAACAGACTTCCTGTATCATGAAGGTCTTCAGAGCCATTGAAAGCCTCACTCTAAGGAGTTCTATCTCCCCCATCCACATGACTTCACACTGCTTAGAAGTAGACTGCCTTTCTTCATCTATCTGTGTGGTACCCTGGAGCAGTATAGCTGGCAACAGGGAAGCCAGCAATTATGAATATGCACCCAAATCCTCAGGAAATATATAAAAGAAAACTAAGACTAGCACTCACCACTTCTCTGTGCATTTACTTCAGCAATATAAAAATAGTTAATTAAATATTTAAGCATATCACATCACTGTCAATATAAACTGTTCTCATCTGGTTGACTAAATGTGGGCTCTAAATGACCACTTATCTATCAATGGCAAAAAGAATGAGCACATTGCCCTGACATTTGTAGAGAAGTCAGGTTAAAAAGTGGAGGGGTACTGTTCTGACTCTGGTATGGAGTTTGTTTCTCCAGATTGACATAGCTTCAAGGCAAAACAACTCCCTTCATTATTATTTTTATTAGGCAAATATTTATTTTGTGCTGATCTAAAACCTGAGTTAGCATCTGTTAAGGTGAAAAATCAATAAATCCAGCAGGTAAATCTCCCTAAGAAAGTCCAAAGTGCACTGATTAAAGTACATCAGTCTTTCAAGACATAAGGCAAACTTCCCTTTCCATACATCCAGGTACGAGGTGTATCTAATCCTTCTTAAAAGCAGCTACTGAGAACTTCACCCAGATATCCTGTTTCAACATGTGAGGGAGATGCTTCATCTTCCCGATTTGCTTGCAATTAAGTACTATGTGTTGAGAGACAGCAACCTGATCGAAGGAAAAATGACATGTGATGTAGAAACTTACTCTCCATGCAAGAAGGGGACATTACGAGTTCAAAAGCTGAGCAATAGATTCAGACCTTTATCAGCAAACATGCCCACTGGGCCTGAGCCAATGATGGCAGCATGGAGTGCTGCAGGAGGAGGGAAGCCACTAAATGGTGCAAACACAGCCGGGCCCATCTGTCATAAACAGTAGGTCCAAAGGCCACAGGTGCAGACAGCACTAAAAAGTAAAAATTACATTCAGCAGAGGCCGCTTGGTAGGAAAGGAAGAAGCAAAATCTAGGACTGGTTTCCAGTTAATAAATGAATAATAATGCCTATTCATCTTTGGCACCTGTTGCATCTTCTGCTTGCTAGTTCACCATGAATACAACTGTTTTATTTATAAAAAGATGTTGTGTGTACCCAGGACCAGCCTTTTGCCTATTGTGAACAAGGCAAAGTTTGTCTTTGTGTCCTGCCTAGCCAGCTGGCCATTGCTACTACTTTTCTATCCTACCAGGTGCCAGGGCCTCAACCAGATACCTTACCCTTTCCTGTGTTAGAGGTCCATGTGCTCAAGACTGCCCTTATTCTCCCATGAAAGTTCCATGTGTTTCCTTCAAAACCTAGTAAGCAAAGCCTTGTCCTAAACAGGAGGGGTGTGGTGGATAGCACTGTATGACAAGCCACCACTCAGTCACAGAGAAGGCAGACCAGTGAAGTATGCAAACACACACAGAGGCAAAGCAGAATCCTTATGCAGTATGTCATAACTGCAAACAGACCACCAAAGAAGCAAGGAGGAAAGAAGATTCAAGCCACACACTGAAAGCAGACCCTAAAGACAGGTGTATGGTGGTAAATATTGTCCACTTGACAGTTTATAGGATAACATAAGAGACAAACCTCTGAGAACCTCTGGGGTTGGGGCTGGGGGTTCTAGGTTGAATTGAGGTGGGATTACCCACCTAAATATGGATAACACCATTTCATTGACTAGGGTTCTGATTTGAATAAAAATAAGAAAATGAACAGAACAATAATATCCATTTCTCTTTGTTTCCTGAGAACAGGATGTAATCAGCTCCCTCAGGTCCTGGCTGCCATGACTTCTCCACCATGAGGAACTTCATTCTTGAATTGTGAGCTAAAATTAGCCTTCTTTTCTTTTCTTTTTGCCAGATATTCGGTCATGACAACAAGGAGAATGACAGCTAGAAAGTTGGTACTGAGAAATAGGATCATTTCTGTGAATAATATGGCCATGTGATTCAAAGGATTTTGAAGCTGGATTGTAGCAAGAATGTGTAACAGTTTGAAAGCACGGTTTAGAAAAGTCCCAGAGAGCAGGGAAAAGGGAAGAGATGGATAACACCAAGGATGCTTGAGAGAACTATGTGGAAACCCATTATTCTCTAAGATAGGTTTTTACAAGCACACTGTACGGGCTGGTTTTGTGTGTCAACTTGACACAAGCTGAAGTTATCACAGAGAAAGGAGCTTCGGTTGAGAAAATGCCTCCATGAGATCCAGCAGTAAGGCATTTTCTCAATTAGTGATCAAGGGGGGAGGGCCCCTTGTGAGTGGTACCATCTGTGGGCTGGTAGTCTTGGGGTCTATAAGAAAGCAGGCTGAGCAAGCCAGGAGAAGCAAGCAAGCCAGTAAGCAGCATTCCTCCATGGCCTCTGCATCAGCTCCTGCTTCCTGACCTGCTTGAGTTCCAGTCGTGACTTCCTTTGACAGCAGCATGGAACTGTAAGCTCAATAAACCCTTTCCTCCCCAACTTGCTTCTTGGTCATGGTGTTTGTGCAGGAACAGCAACCCTGACTAAGACAACCAGATACATACACACACACCAGTGGATGGAATATGTATGGCTCCAGTAGGCTCATACACTTAAATGCTTGGTGATTAGGAAGTAGCACTATTGTACGTCCTTGTTGAGGTAAGTGTGGCCTTGTTGTAGGAATTGTGTCACTCGGGATGGACTTTGGGGCTTTAAATGTTCAACTTAGGCCCAGTATCTTTCTTTCTTCCTGCTGCCTGTCAATTCAGATGCAGAACTCTTTGATCTACCTCTTTAGGGCCATGTCTAGGTGCATGCTGCCATGCTTTCTGCCACAAACATAACTGACTAAATCTCTAAACTGAAAGCCATCCCCAATTAAATGTTTTCCTTTATAAGAGTTGCCATGGTCATGGTGACTATTCAAAACAACTGAAACCTAAGGCAGAATTGGTACCAGGTACTGGGGTAGTGCTGTGATAAGCTATGATCTTATTTAGAGAAATACAAAACATTTTGGGACTTTAGATTAGAAAATAAATTGGATACTTTAAGCAGGTCTTGATGTGACATATAAGTAGGATCATGGAAGGTAGTGGTGGTGACAGTGATTTGAACTGTGAGGGTCCAGCTCAAGAGGTTTCAAATAAGAGGAATATTAGTATGTAGCCTATAGACCATTACTGTGATATTTTGGTAAGAGTGTGGCTGCTTTCTTCCCTTGTCCCCCAAACCTGCCAGAGACTAAATTGAAGAATTTTGGATTAAGAGCTTTGGCAGAGAAGGGGTCCAGACAGCCTAGTACTGATGGTCTTGCTTTGTTATTCATGGCCATGGTTATGCAGATTGATAATGAAAAGGACCAAGTTGAGCAAAATGTACATTGAGGCAATAAAGGAACACCAGGAAGTAGAATGGAGCTAAAAACAGGCAGCTTCTACCTCTTAGTTATTATGAATATACTACTGTGAATGTGGTTATGTGGATACATCCGTGATGGTTTGTATATGCTTGGACCAGAGAGTGGCACTACTGGGAAGTGTGGCCTTGTTGGAGTAGGCGTGGCCTTGTGGATTTGGGCTTTAATACCCTTGTCCTAGCTGCCTGGGAGCCAGTATTCTGTTAGTAGCCTTCAGATTCTTAGTTCCTCCTGCACCATGCCTGTCTGGATGCTGCCATGTTCCTGCCTTGATGATAATGGACTGAACCTCTGAACCTGTAAGCCAGCCCTAATTAAATGTTGTCCTTATAAGAGTTGCCTTGGTTATGGTGTCTGTTCACAATAGTAAAGCCCTAAGACAACTTCTAAAAGATATATACTCAAATCCACTCTTAAATGTTTGTGATGATATCTCATTATGACTTGACTTGCACTCCCCTGATGAATAGTGGTGAAAGCTTCTTATAGAGATTGGCAGTTTTTATGTCTATTCCAGAGGAGCATCTGTTTAGGTCCTTTGCCCATTTTTAAATGTTGCTGCTACTGGGTTGTAAAAGTTCTTTATAAACAGTAGGTAGTAGCCCTGTATCAAATCTGGAGTTTGCAACAAGATTTTTCCTATTATGTAGATTGTCTCTTCTTCTGACTCTTTTGTTATGGAGCAGCTCTCTCATTTGATTTACTTCTTTTTATTTGTTTGTGTTTTAGAACATGAGTTTCATGTAGCTCCAAAGTATCACTCCCAAGGCCAATGTCATAGGTCTTTTCCTTTACATTCTCCTAGGAGGTTTATGTTTGCAGGTCTTTGCTCCATTTAAACTAGACTTTTACATATGGTCTAAAATAAGGGTACAGTTTCATTTTTATGCATGTGGAAATATGCTTACCACTAACATTTTCTAAAGATGCTACCTGGGAGTTGGGAGGGGGGGGAGGAGCAGCTTTTGTTCAAGTTCAGGAGCCAAAAGGAACCAATGGCAACTTGAGCACCAGATAGGCACAAGGTACAGTGATGTCTCTGTATCTACTGCTGAAAAGACAATAAAATTTCTGACTGTGGCATGAGGAATAGGAGCAGTGGTTTCCTTCTCCAAACTGCCTGCTCTACTATAACAGGCACCCAGACCTTAGCACAGCTGATACCATGATGGAAGCACCACTCAGACCTTGGAACCCAGCATGTAGGCAGCAACACCTGCCAAAGTGAGAATAAAGACCTAATCTATCAAAGTGCATAGTCCTAGGAAAATCCCTACATGTACTAACCCTGTTTTTTGGCTTCTAGTTACTCCACTTCTGGCTAACTGCTCTTGTTAACTGAGATTTGTGAATCCAGGATGTGGATTTTGTGCTTAAAAGCTCACCCTAAGAGAGACTCAGGACTTCAATTAGGTTCTAGACACCTAGTCTCATCATTGACCACCTAATAAAGACTTTATATTGGCTTAACCCAGTGTCCAAGCAGCCTTCTCTGGTGAATACAGCACATCATCTCTAGAAGCTGTACCTCGATCTTTAGAAAGCAAACCTTGAGACACTGGGGGTCTCAGAAGCCCTATAGCTGAGAAGAATGCCATAGTCCAGGAACTCTTAAAGGGTGCAAAATCTAAGACATGTGAGGGCCCCAATACTCCTTCTGATTAATTGCTAAAACTTAGGGAGATTCAGACACCTCTGCACAAAAAAGGAATAAATTCAAAAGTTGTATAGTCTGTCACCTCTGAAAGTAAATCTAGATAAGGCATCTTCTGTTTGGAACACAGAGGAGAGGCCATCCATGGTTGCTGATCTGGTGTCTGGTATCCATGGGAGGCCATCTTCAAACTCCCATGGTCTATTCAGGTGTATGAATGTGTAGTAGTGACATCTAGTTATTTGTCTATGTGCCTCTCTATGTGTTTCTATCAGTTCCATTGGTTGGGGAAACAGATCTAATATAAAGGACTGAGTAAGGTGTCACAGGACCCAGCTACTGCTACAACTCAGATAGTGCATCACTTCCCACAGGTTTATAGACCATGTGCATGCATGTGCAGAGAGAGAGAGAGAGAGAGAGAGAGAGAGAGAAGAGAGAGAGAGAGAGAGAGGAGAGAGAGAGAGGGGAGAGAGAGAGAGAGAGAGAGAGAGAGAGAGAGAGAGAGCCCTTCTAGCAGTAACTGTAGCTATACCAGCAGTGGCTGTTTACATGGAAAATTCCAGACTTTCTGTGAAATCTTTTGGAGTTGGTAGACCACTGACAGTTCTGGCCATCTGGAACGTAGTACCTGGGAGACACCAGTCATCTCTGACATGTTTCCTTGTCTTGACCAGTGTCTTTCTCTGATGTAAGACCCTTCCTGGCTTATAACCTGTGTCCTCAAGGCTCGAGCAGTTAGACCTTGCCCCCAGACTTCTCTAATGGCTCAAAGGACCATTCCTAGTCCTCCAATGGTAGGCCTTGAACCAATACCATATTGCGAACATCTTTAACACCTGTACAGACTTTCCTAACATCTGTAACAGCTGTTCTCAGTCTCTTGAGGTAGGAGAATGGCCAGGCACTGCCATACAAAACAAAACAGAAACAAGATCAGATCACAAAATCTCACCAATCCTTGAGTTTGCCTCAAGATCAGACCACATAACCCCTCCGATCCCAGGCCACTCTGGAAAGCTCTGTCCCCACTCCAAAAAACCCTATGTAAAGCCTGCTTCCTGCATTTAATTCTCTGCTGCTTCTCACCCGAGCAGAGGCAGCCACCCTCCTGTGTTTTTCCCTCCCAATAAATCTCTTCTGTGAAGTTTGTTGTGTGGCATGACCTTGTGGTATCCCTTCACTCCTGACTAACAGGATACCTTCCCCCTCTTACCTATAACACTTATATACGAATCATTTTGCTTTGGTCAGGTTGCCCAGAGAAACCCAAAACCTCTGCCTCTTCAGTTCCTCTGTCATGGTTTATGTCTTCTTTCAACCAGTGAGAAATAATAGAAAATTCAAAACCCACCATTTTCTGAAAAGAATAGAATAGCTGCCCCAAGGTCAGGTGAGAAAAATCTCTGTCAGACATTGTCAGACATCTGTGTTATCTCTGTCAGATAACACAGCCTGGGAAGAACAGATTTTCTTCTGTCCAACCTGACTAGGACCCTGACACTGACCAAAGTAAAGAAGCTCTGGACAATTTTTTTTCAGACCCCATAAGGCATGAAGGCAGCAAGCTAAAAAATATTGCTTTTGTTATGCAGTTGTACCCATAAGTTAGAAAAGAAACTTCAGAAGTTAGAAGGTTTGGGAGTATGAATAAATCCTAATTATTAGCGATTGCTCAAAAGGTTTACACTACCATGACTCTAAAATGTGTGTGTGTGTGTGTGTGTGTGTGTGTGAGAGAGAGAGAGAGAGAGAGAGAGAGAGAGAGAGAGAGAGAAGAAGAAGAGGAGGAGGAGGAGGAGGAGGAGGAGGGGGAGGAGGAGGAGGGGGAGGAGGAGGAGGAGAAGGAGGAGAGAAGAAAAAATTCAAAACACAAGATAAAAGAGATCCCATATGGGGAAGCTAAAGATGTCAGGAAAGGAAAATAGAAAAGGACTTCTGTCGTATGTAAGTGATGACGAAGGGGATCCTGCTCAGGAACTGGTATCCTGGAAGAGGCCAGTGGCCAATCGATCTAAAGTCTTGATTCCATTCCTGCCAGTTAGCTGGCTTGTTTGCAGGCAGTTGCCACTGTACCTGGTGTCTTAGTTAGGGTTTTACTGCTGTGAACAGACACCATGACCGAGACAACTCTTATAAAGAACATTTAATTGAGGCTGACTTACAGAGTTTCAGTCCATTATGGTCATGGCAGAAAACACAGCAGCATGCAGGCATGACACCGGAGGAGCTGAGAGTTCTATATTTTCATTCAAAGGAAGCCAGGAACAGACTCTCCTCAGGCAGCTAGGAAGAAGGCCTCAAATCCCACTCCCACAGTGACACACTTCCTCCAACAAGGCCACACCTCTTAATAGTGCCACTACCTGGGCCAAGCATATTCAAACCACCACAGGCAGGCTAGTATAAGAAGCTGACAAACTGACTTTAGGATAGGAACTATCCCCAACCACTCTGAACTCTATAGCAGCTCTCTTGAGGGGGATACAAAGAGGTATATATGAAAACCCCAAATAAAATATCGTTAACCACTTCTTCTGGACCAGCCCTGTATCAGATTCTATACAACGTTAGCCATCAACTCAGCTTGCCTGCTGCCAGATGATAACTCAACACAGCCTCCACTGACCAGAGAGAGGCCACAGCAAGTTATGGTTATGTGATGTGGCAACAGCACCAGATCCCACGAAGAAAGATGCAGTCAGGGTGTTGACCCTGTTTCAGTCCCTCTTACTCCAGCCAGCAGGAGCTCATAGATCATTTCTTCCAGGCAAGCATTAGCAATGCAGAAGCACTCATGGCCATGGTGAAAGATGGATTTGAGAAGCCTCATCTCCCACTTCAGGCTGGGCCTTGGCCTGGCTACTGCTGCCCCTGTGGCAGTGGCTGCTGCATCTTCCTCTTTCACTCTGGTGGGCCAGGAAAATATCTTGCAATACTGCAGGAGTACGTGCAGGAGTTTGGGCCCAGAAATGTACATTGCAGTTGTGACTTGGGTCCTAGGGGTTAGGGAGAAATGAAATGAGGGCTTCAGACCTCAGTGAAGTGAGATACTTCAGGTGCTTTGATCCCAGATCTACAAAGATGGGGCACAGCAGCTGTTTGGCCTAGTGAGTAGTATGTCACAGTTCAGCCAAGAGGACAGGGCAGCAGAGCCTCTCAGGCACTAAGGGTGTGGCTGCTCTGCTGTGTGGAGCTCCTGGTTATCAGGGGCAGGGTACATCATGCATGTGGGTACCAAGATTATGACTGTCCTCCTGGGACAACCCTCATTCTTAGGGAGTCAGGAATCACACTGGTTTCTGTGACAAAAGGCTATATCAGATCTACTCGACCCAGATTCTATGTAGCTAAGGGAAAATAAAATACAGTAGAAACTGGGATGTGGGCTATGAAATGGCCTCAATGGTCCAACAAGATGTGCATGCTCTAGAAGTAATAGTCTGTAGGTCTTAAGTTAGAGTATGGTACAATGTGGGACTCCCTCTCCTAAGTACTGCAATATGTCAACTCCTGGTAGCACTGTAAGCTGGGCTCAGGTATGAGAACTATAGGTGTCTCCAGTTGTGAAGACTACACATAGGGGCTGCTGAAGACTCTTGCAAGCTTTTTGCTATAGAGAACAGTTGTCCCAGGTTTGAGGGAATCCTGACTGCTGGGTGAGGGGACAAAACAGACAGGAGTTTCTTTCCCTCCAGAGTTTCCTACTTCCTGAATTGTTTTCCACTCCTCTTACTGTACTCCAGAACTCTCTTTAGATCACTATGGTCAAAGGCACTGAATAGTTAATAGCTTTGGTCGTTTCTTAGAAGAGGTCAGTGTTTAAAAGGGACTATGTCTGGTAAGGTGTGAGCAGCCAGCCTGCTGACTCAGTCTGTAGAATGCTTAATATAGTTTGAAGTGATTCATCAACAACATAAATAAGAAATTAATGTGCCTCAATAAATTACAAACTATAAAACAAAAACGGCAGAAACATTGGTGACCAGGAACTAGGAGTTTTGCTCCAGGTAGGCAACAAACATTGTCACTGATTTAAAAAGGCAACTACTCAGAAAATGATGTAAATCTTTTAGTACTTTCTGTACTATCTTTAAACAGTAAGATAATTTCATTATCAGTTTAAATATTCAATCAATTGTACCTCTCATCTCTGAACAGGATCTATTACTGCCTTCTTATAGAAATAAAAAATATTAAATATTTATAACAATCCTAATGATTATTGTGATGCTATCATTTATTAAAAGAAATAAATATAACTAGCCATGAGAAAGACAATAGTAGATTATCATTCCATCCTTTCTGTAGAAAATATTTCAAAAACATTATTAATATAATGGTGCTCAAAATGTAGAAAAACAGATGTTCCAGGACTATGATAAGCTGCTAATGAATAAAAATCAATTGTATGGTAAATCAGATTTTGTTTTGCTTTCAACATACAGCTTCACGTTTTAAGTCTGTAGTTTTTTTTTTATAACTGCATTTGTTTATTTTAATAGATGTTTACCCTAATACCCAAACTAATACAAACACAGGCCATTCTGTACCTTTTTACACCTACTTTGTGTGTATGGGTGTTTCTCCTGCAGTATGTATGTGTACCATGTGCATGTCTAGTACCCATGGATGCCAGAAGAGGATTCAGGGCTCCCTAAAAGTGAAGTTACAATGACCAGAAACTACTGGAAACGGAGTTCAGGACGTCTGAAAGAGTGATTAAGTGCTTTCGACTACTGAGTTATCTCTTCAGCCCCCGTTTTGTATTCCTGTCTCCAAATGGGGCCCACAAATTGTATAAGTGACAGGTCTCACATGAATCCACACTCCGATGACTACCCTAAGAAACTGCTCTGCAGTAATACAGATGTCAAAAGTGGTCCTGATTCTTTGGAAATGGGTCTCAGTTTATCTTCCTGGAGAATCTGAGAACACCAACCCTGCACCAGTTAGTACTGGCCAGCTTCTAGCTCTGGCACAGACCATCACATTTCCCTTACTGACATCATGGGCCCCTCACATCTCTTAGTAAAGCTCCCTATGTCCTCAGTAGCACATTCTCCTTGTCTTTTGCTTCATACCTCAGGCTGATAGGATTTACCTTCCTGTTAGTCTTGAGACAGAGAGCTGGGAAGTTTAAAGTTTTGGAAACTTTTATAATTTCTAAATCTTTATTATAACTTCACACTAGCTTGACAACTTGACTCTATTAAAAAGTACAGGTAGAAATTATTTT
Source organism: Uromys caudimaculatus (assembly GCA_028551405.1). Classification (NCBI taxonomy): domain Eukaryota; kingdom Metazoa; phylum Chordata; class Mammalia; order Rodentia; family Muridae; genus Uromys; species Uromys caudimaculatus. Next base: position 27,135,112 of record CM052702.1, on the reverse strand, counting down.
CTTTTTCTGAGAGTCCTGCAGATGGATCTCAGATGTGCTGGCACTGCCTTCCATGTTTCCCTCTACTCTGTCTCATTCTGTTTCTTCCATTTGCTTTTATAAGATTTTCCTTGACTGCTTCTCTTTTTCCTGTGTATTTTATCCTACACGGTTTTTCAGGGACTTTTGTGTTTTAGAGATAGTTCAGATAAATCCCCCCTAACTGAATATATGCCCCAAAGTCAGTCATACCTGCTCCACAGGGTAAGAGAAGAGTGTGGGTCATCTCTTTTGACTTAACACCAATGAATATTGTCCAGTAGGAGCTATTACTCAGGTTTTCTGTAGGTTTAGTTCATGTCTTTATTTTAAAATCCTAAGTCTGATCTACATTCTTAGAGACAGTGTGGCTCTTTCCCATAGATCAGCAAAGCCACAAGACATAGCTGCTTCAGGCATTCATGATACAGCTCCCTCCTTGTGGGTGAAGAAAGAAAAATACAGAGGTCCAGCCCTAAGTTCCTTATCTGCTCCAGAGAAGAAGGAATTACCCACAGATTTTTGTATTCCTCGTCCCCTGACCTTGTTCTACCTAAACACTCTCTTGTTTTCTTTTGCAGCCTGCTCTGCTAAATCTCCACAGCCTTCTAAAGCAGATGCTATGTGTATTATTCCGATCCTCCTAGTTCCCTTTCACTCTTTTTTCTGTAGTTCCTGTGTTCCTCCAGGGCTCTCCCCACATTTCAGGCTTCTCCCACAGCTGGAGAGGCAACCATTACGTCTTCCAGGTAGCATCCATCTGCATCACCTTGCCTAAACATTAAAGGGAAGAGGAAGATCATGTCTCTCCTATTTGAAGTATTTTCAAAGTTTGTATAATTATGAAACTTTATTGTATTATTGGAGGTACCATCAATATTTTAAAACATAATTTTAAAAATATCCTTCCTGGAAAAGTTACTGTTTTGTTTGTTGCTGTTTTAGTGCAATCTGCTTTGCTTTTGTTTGCAATTCAGTCTTTTTTTTTTTTTTCAGATACAGCCTTTGGGTATAATAATGTCTACCTATTGAACATGCTGTGAAAATCAAGTAAGGGGTTGCATGGCATTTTTTGAGTATGCTCAAAATAATAGTAAAACCCACAAAATAGGATAAAGACTAAATACTGTATACTTCTGTTTCAACAAAGATTAGAACCAGTCAATATTGGAGCTTGGAAAAACAGGCACTAGCATTTAACAACCAAAAGAACAAAATATTCTGGCAAGAATCATCAATGCATATTTAAACTGATGAGATAAAAACAGGTAAAATATAACATACATATTCTGAGAATATCTCCCTAAGAGATGCTTATTTAAAGAGAAAAATAGTAATTCTGTAACAAAGAAATACAGCAGATGTGTCCTTCACAGGCAAACCACGATGATGAGCAAATCAATCCTTCTTGAAATTGCGCAGTACAAAGACTCCAGCACCAGTACTGATAGTCCTAACCAAAACAGGAATGCCATGAACCAGACCATGACATTCCCAAACAGAAGAAAACTTTGCAAAATAATTAGCCTCTAACTTCCAAGACCAACAGGGTCATGAGAGGAAGAGAGTAAGGAAATCTGCAATTAAAAGGAATTGCAGGACATTCTGTTGAGTAAAATGAATCAAACACAGAAAACAAACATCACATGTTCTCACTCACAGTTGGAAGTTAAAATACACATCTCATAGGATGGAAGTCACCATAGGCTTAAAAATGAAGGAGGGGGAGGAATGAAGAGAGAAGAATAATGGGTGCAGTTAGATAGAAGGGAACAGCTCTGTCATATATTACTGTGGCATACTTAGAGTGACAACATGGCTGAATTGCCAGTACTAACACAGATGCTCTGTAAAACCAGGTAGTTCAAATAGTAAAGCAGACAGCTGTGGCTTGGTGTTTAGATCTTGAATACAGACTGGCTCCAAGTTCTTGGAGATCCTTCTTTCTTTCAAAAAATGTGAGTTGTTCACCTGTGCAACAGGAGCAAGCATTACTGCCTATAAAGGCTCTGGAGAGGATTCAGAGCTTTGAGACCAGGCTTGACTCCAAGGAGTATTTGCACGCTGGTTGCAAGAATGAATGAATGAACTGAAGCTAGGCAGAGCACCCAGTGTCTTTCTCTGGTTTCATACCATCCTTAACATTTACGAAAAAGTGGGTGATGCAAAAGGGAAAGAAACAAGGAGGAAATGACAACAGAACAAGACAAGACCTCACAACCCAGCACTGTAGCACTGTGAATATGAATTAAGTAGAACAAGAGACAATGCAGAACTTGGGGAAAAGACAGTGAGCCAAGTCCTCCACCACCAGCTACTGTCTCTTCTTAGTGCACTGAGCAGTTTAGATGTAACTCATCCTTGAAGATTTCTAATATTTTATATATTTTCTTCAAGTAATAAATACCAATCATCTGGTACAGTTTTAACCAAAGCCATAGATAAAAAACAAATTGCAAATCCTATTGATTGTCTTTAATGCTCAAACTTTTTCTGTATGATAAAAAGTATAAATATCTACATATATAAAAGAAACTAATTCATTTCAATTCTCCCAAGCATTGAAAACAGCATGCAGCCATACTTCAAGTCACTTTGCTTACAGCCAGTTACCATGTTAACCAGTCTAATGTTCCTGCCTGGAACAAGCTCATGATGGTGTTTATGCATTTTGAACAAGCTGATGGGGGAAAAGCATTTGCTTAAGGCTCCCATCAACGAATGCAGAGCTTAGACTAGTCTTTAGCTTACACAAACGTTATGCTTATTAATTCAGGATGTTCATTCAGTTATTGAAACATGATAGCAAATGAAAAACTGATTCTCTATTATACAAATTAGCTTTGCACAAAATCCTCTGGCTCGGGAATAACTGTCCACATATCAGGAGTCATATGCCTCTCTGAGGTTTTTAAACTGTGACTTAGATGTCAAAACTTAGCATCAGTGCTTTGAATACACAAATAGCTTATACATGGGCAAACACATCCATCTGATTAAGAACTTTCAGCTGGATTTTGGCTTAAGAAATCCTAAAACTACCTATGTGTAGCACAGACCCTGCCAACACACACAGCATCCTCTCAGTTAAAGCAGCACTATGGCTCATACCACCTGTTTCACCGATCCTGCTATACCCTTTTCTGGTCAGAGTTCTCTGTTAGGATTAAAACTTTTATGAAAACAAATAGCAAATATTTATTCAAATTGATTATTTCACATCCTGAAAACTACATTTCCTACTATGAAGGTCTGTTTATCTTCGTTAATTTTAACAAGCCCAGGATTACTCAAAGCAGTCACCACAGGTCCATAAAAGATAGGCACTGAACGACTGCTAATTCATGTGCCATATCATATATGCTTTCCTTTACACATAGAAAGTCCTTATTAAAATATCACGCAGGTCCATAAAAGATTTTCAAAAATCTGTTTAGGTACAGTTCAATGAAATGTATAAGTACCCATACGTACACTAAAAGGGAACACAATATAAACTACAGGAGAAAGGGTGGAAAGAACGGAGGAAGAATGGGACAAGAGTGGCCATACTTTCAGGCATTATCCAGATAATAAGTCATTGATCAAGACAGTTCCCTAAACTTTGATTCAATGTGACATTGACTGAGAGACTTTTATAGATATCTGGCTTTAGAAAAGCAATTTGTTCCATTAAAGAATTCTACCGTGGGATCTGAAGATTAAATATACTAGTATGGGGACTATACAACCAGCTTTGAAGACAACAGCTGAAGCAAATGAAAAGATAAAAAAGGTTAAATTGTACTATCCCATTAGATGAGGTGACATTTCTTATTTTAAAGAAAATATAATATACTCAATAAAAGGAGGAGGAAGAGCAGCAACAACTACCACAAGATCAGCAATTCAAACTTTTTCCTTCTCAACTTTAGGAACTCCTAAGGAGGTGATTACAATGCTTTCCTCTGAGTAAAGTGGGATAAGACTCTGCTTCTGATTTCATGACAAGCTACACAAGAATAAGATCTGGAACTCATGGATCAGCATAAGAGAGCCAGCTAAGCACAGAGGAAAATTATCACTCAGAAATGTGGAGCTGAGGACTCTATATCCCAGTGTGGGGAGGAGATAATGTCCCGAATGAATGCATATTGTTTGATGTGAACACATCCATGTTTACCACCTCAATGCTTCAGATCTGTGAGAATAGCAAAGCCTTCCCCAGTCTATATATAGATGTTGACACTGTGTGCACAAAAATGTTGAATATAGCTTCTTCTCCCCAATGTTTACAGCCTTAGACTGTTCCTCCACAAAGACCTGCCACCAAAATTAGCTAAACTTGCTTCCTTGTTCCACTATATATAATAACTTTCCTCCTCATCTAGCGATGAATTATTATGGTTACATAATATACTTCTCCAGCACCATGTCTGCCTACATGCTTACATGCTTCCTGACATGTGGATAATGAACTAAACTTATGAAAGTAGAAACCAGGTCCAATTAAATGTTTTCCTTTGTAAGAGTTACCTTGTCATGGTGTTTCTTCACAGCAATAGAACAGTGACTAAGACATCAGGTTAATCCCAATGTAGCACTGTAGTGACCTAGGGCACAAATTGGAGGCTCAACACTCAAGGGCCAGCCTAGGAACTGTAAGAATCCAACCCAATGGAGCCTTTTTCACCAACTTTTTCAACAAAGAGGGAGACAGGAAGCTGAAGACTTGTCAACCTATGAATAATTTACATGAATTCCATCCTTTTCTTCACCAAATTATGCATAGTAACCTACTACGTGAAGTCTCTGGTATTTTTCCTTTAGCACATGTTACAATATACAAGGAAAATGAGAGGCAAGGTCAAGGGCACTTTTGATGGAAGCCAGATGAATTGTTACAGTTGCCTGGGAAACCTTTGAAAGCAACAATATTTGATATGTCAAATATCTTAAGTCAATATGGGCCAAAGTAATATAGAAGCTAAAACCAAGCAAGCAAATTGTGTGAAAGGGAGTACTTTCAATGTGTTATGTTCTCAGAACTAAACTTTTGAAAGGAGAAAAAGACTGCATAATCTCTTAATTAGCCTAAAAGAATGATAACCCCAAATGCCAACTTTCAACATTCAGTATAAAGGCATTTCAATTTCCTAAACACTTATGCACTAAACCCAAGAGTTTGTAACAACCTTACAACAAAACGAAGTCTTAACATAGAACTTTCCCCTGTGTCTTTGTGATGTGGTTGCAGTCTAGAGTGTAGACTAGTGTGTAGTGTATAGAGTGTGATTTCTTCTCAGATTTCCAATAGAAAAACGTATGTCCCAATTTGAGTGTTAAATGTGCCTTGATAGAGAACAACAGCAAATGTTCGCTGTAGCAATTCTGAGGAGAAAAATATTTTACATAGAACAATGAGCTGTCATGTCCTATTAAGGAAATATGCCTGTGATAGGAAAAACTTCCTAATCTACATTTTGCCCCAAAATATATTCTGGGAAGGGATTCTGCCATGAATTTGATTTTGTTATTTTTCTTCAGAAAAGTAACCCTAAAAAGCTGCATTATGAGAATTTATATACCTTACTGGTATTAAAGTTCATATAGAGTTCATTTAGACTTTTGTAACACGATAAACCAAAAAGAAAACAGAAACTTAACAGCTCATGGTTACAGCTCAATAGCAGAGCACTGCATTGGGAAGATCCTAGGCTTAATACCCAGTATAGAAAAGAAAGATCAAAGTGTGAACTCCCAGGGGCTTCAGGAATTCAGTATGTCCCTGCACCTCAAGATTTGCACAGTGAAATGCCCACTGAGGGACCATCCTTTATTACGTTAGAAATCTACAGTTGCAGGAAAGGGCACGCTCTGAAAGGACAGATTTTAAGCAGATATTTACCTCAGACATGTTCGTCTGCTGGTTGCTTGGTTTTGTTTTTCTGACAACTGGTTGGGAACTTTTGAGAGTTTTATTGCTCCGAGCTGCCCTCTGCTGTTCTCCTCCTATAAATACTTTGTGGAGCATGCCCCGCCCTCCCACTTCTCTACCCCAGTTCATCACGGGGCGATTCAAGGGCTGCCCTTCTTACTTATCGTGCATACGCGTGGAAATATGGAGGACAGAGCTTCAGTTTTTAAAATGTAAAGAATTACTGTAAAGCTCTTTTAGATTGAGATCTTTAATGTTAGTTTTATTTTGTATTTGAGATGCTGCTCTTTTCAGAAGACTTCCACAGTTACAAACTAAAGGCGATGTGTCATCTAAGGAGCGTGGCTTTATACAGATCAGTAACAAGTCAGTATGTTGCTGTGAATTTGCTCAAAGTAGATTAATTTTCCAGGACAGTCTCCATTCTTCTCCTAGTCGTATGAATGAGGGTTACAGGAGAATCACTTCTTCCTGCATTATTCATCTGAGTTGATGAATGAGGGACCATGCCAGTTAATCTGACATCAATTTATATGAATTAATTGGAAAGAGAAAGGCTCTAGCTTGTGTGCAGTCAGAAATCAGAAGTTCTTTTCTGTGGAAACACCTGCTGTGGGACTGGCCTTGTTCCCCATTCTCTTCTGCTTAGAGCTGACTAGTTTCATCAGTCCGAGACTCAGACCTGACAGAGTCCTAAGAACCAAGAGCGTCATTGCAACCCACACCACAGAAGAAATCTTGTTACAATGATGGTATTCTGTACTCACAACTTGCTGTGATCATTAAACAAATTAAAGTGTTTCCTAAGCATTGCATTAAGGAGCACATTGAGAGTCTTAAGTACCACAGGATGACCAATGCAATCTTTGCCCCCTGAACATCTGTCAAAGTACCCATTTGGGAGTTCTAAAGCTATATTCATGTTTTAGAAACCCAAGTAAGCTTGGCATTAAGACCAAATTGTATTTCTCAAGGAAAAAAAAACCATAGTTTGGAGCCTGTGTTCCAGTAAAGAGACATACAGCATACATATGTTATGGGTCTCTTATAGCAACAAACAAACCACTCAAGTGTTCAACTTATCTTCATATTTGATACTTATTATATGTAAGCAACAGATGTATTTCTCATATGAGCACCATGAAAAAGTGATTTTCTAAAAGAAAATTCTAAATAGAAATGAGTCAGTCTCAGTACAAATCCATACTGCGCAGGCAGCATTTGTAGTATAAACACACTGACACTTTACAGAGGGTTTGTAGAATCCAATGATCTTCAATGTCCCCTACACCCAGATCACATGTTCTCTCCTCCTTCATAGATGGCATTAGTAACAACGGCTCCCAGTGACTACCAGTGGTCACACTTGATGCACAGCTACCATAGCCATGCTTGCAAAAGAGAGGGGAAACAACAGTTGGGTCCTCTCAGCTCCCCATTTGACAGTCCCACCCACCTCAGTACTGTTGGTTTTCTCCCAAAGCCCAAACCAATGTGAGGTGTAACCAAAGAACCACAATAGACCTTTGACAGTATTTGTCCTTACCTGTACCTGGTAGATGTCGATAGGTATTCGGAGAGTTACCTTTTCTTTGATATATTCCAAGTGTTCTTATGCTATTTCTCTTGGGGTTTCTCCATGCTGATCCATTCAGATATCTCATTACCGTCTAAAAGAGAAAAATGTTAAATAAGAAAGTCAGTTCATTGTTTTTTCAAATAAGGACTAAATGAAGACAAACCACTGAGACTGGCACCTTGTACAGTGCTAAGAGGTGGTGGCTTTTGTGCACTACGATGCCAGAAGCCTTTTCTCCTCTTGTAGCTTTACTTAAAAACCACATTTGTTATTTCTGATCAGGTTTTTTGCTCCTTACCTCTAGTAGTCCTGTGAGGTCACATTCTGTGAGAAACATCCTGCCCTTCTCCCCACAAAAAGGTTGCATAGAGTCAGAATGCAGAAGCCTGCAACTTGCTAACTTTGCTCTGTGTTATTTACCAATCGCACAAAGAAAATGCTGTCTATTCAGAACTCATTTCAAAACTCTTTTCACTGTGAGTAAGCGAACAAGCGGGCTCATGTCCCAAGCCACAGTCATATCCCCAGTGGTCCAGTGATGGCTATGGGGCTGGCACTGAGTGGCACAGCCTTCAGGCATCCTACAAGGGTCTGTTGTGAACAGCCTGGGACCTTCAAAGCCAGAAGTAAAGAAATAAGGTGGAGCTGGGCTTCTTCACCCTCCTCTCTCCTGTTTCTGTGCTAGTTTTCCCTGTGTCTTTGTTATCTGGAGCCCTTTCCCAAAAAAAGTTCCTTTGTCCTAAATGCTACAAGATGTCACCAAGGTGACAAAAGAAGAGGTTAGTCAGCTAGCTGCTGAGCTGCTGTCCTTGGGGCAAGTAATTTCAATTATAGAGACCTTTGTTGCTTACTAGAGCCATACAACAAAGTATGCCCAGGCTCCCCCTATTCACACCTCCCTGTGCCTCTTCCTCCCCCTCTCCCAGATTTTCTGTCCCCTGTGCCTGTCTCCTCTCTCTGTGTGTCACTGCCTCTGCCTCTGTCTCCCTGTCCCTTTCCCTATCCCTCTCCCTCTGCTTCTCCCTCTCCCTCTACCTCTCCCTCTTCCTCTGCTTCTCCCTCTCCCTCTCCCCTCCCCCTCTCTCTTTCATCGCTCTGTCTCTCTCCCTCCCTTCCTTTTAAAGTTCTACTAGTCAAGTCTCAATATAAAGCTTACTGTTCCTATTGACCACATCAAAAGACATGGGGGGAAAAACAGAAAGAGGAGGCCATGGATAAATTACTAAAGGGGTTTTTTTTTTTTTGGTTTTTTGTTTTTGTTTTTGTTTTTATCAAAATGCAGGAGCTTCAAAACATATCTGAGACCCATCCAGGAAAATGTTTCAGTGTACCACAAAATGCCCAGGGCTGAGGAGTTACACACAAGGACCATCTGGAAGAAGAGAGTAGCATCTTCCTGGGGAACGTGGGAACGAAGGGTGGAGCAGCCTGCTGTCAGGAACTACCCCAAACTCAGAGTTCTAGAAAGCCCATCATAGAGACTTACAGCATTGTTGATCAGACAGAAAGCAGGATGCTAGGCACCCACATCACTCCAGATGTTCTGATTCCTTGCTGTATACCCTATTCACACCCTAGTTATTGGTACGCAAAGGGAACGGGGTGCCAGAGCTACACATCATGGATATCATTATCTCATGCCTGGGAATCTGGTCCCACTGAATAAGACGAGAAGAATGAGAGCAAAAGCAAGCTGATTGTTGGTTCTTTCTGGAGTTGTGCTCTTTCAAGTGTTCAGCTACATTACCCCTTGTAGACATTTCTGACAGACTGGAATCTCCAAGAACACAGGGCATTACATTTTATGGACCTTGAGGTTTCCCCAGAGTCAGACACAGTGTCTGGCCCATGGCAGCCAACTAGTTTCCCTGTTAGTGTTTGGTTGTTTCACTTTAAGGCAAGTTTTTTCATTGTGGTCATTTTAGAGAATTCTAGATAAATATCTATTCTGAAGCTTCTATCTGTGGCTCAACATCAATATTTTCTAGCAAAACACCAAACATTTTAACAGACTTTGTGTTCCCTCTACTTCCTATACCCTTCCCAAGTCAGAGAATCTCTGAAAAAGACCTCACTAGCTACTTCACTATTCTGCCTTGCAATTAAGGTTAAAATTTTTGAATAACATGTAAGACATTTCTTTTTGGCCAAAAGAGAAACTCAGGGAAATAAAAACAAAAATTAAATTAAATTTTAAGAAAACGGAAGGCAAGCATACTCGTGAGCTTCCCAAACTGAGCAAGTTTGGGTAAGCATATGCAGGCTCAGTTTGGGAAGCCACAATATGCCATCCATCCCTAACTAGATGACGGGACAGAAATATTGCTGCTGAACCAACCAAAGGAAATATGCTGCTCATCCAAAACAAACTTGCAAAATCTAACTTCCACTGCCGAAATTTCTCACAGGAGAACTTTGCCTACATACCATTTTAAAGTATTTTTTCCACTTGCTATGTGAAACTGGTAACCAAGGGGCATCTCTCAAAAGATGGAACCCTTACCTGATGAAATATGGATTGAGGAATAATTCAGAAATAACTAGGTAAAGAGCCATCCTGGAGATGAGGCTAGGTATGAATGGGCGAGAGTAAAGAGTGAACATGTGGTTAAAACATTAAAAGCCAAGACGCCTGGGCCAATGCGTTGTGGAACAAGCCTGGCTCAGTGGAAAGAAACCCCACGTGTCTGTCCCAGGCGCTGTGGCTCTGGGTGGGACAGGAGACTCTCAGGAAGTGGCTGCACATCTTCCCACACAGTCCGCTGGGCAGGTGGGGGCTGTGGGAAGCCTTTGCAGGCCCTGCCTGTGGGTGGGGGAGGGGGCCATTCTTGGGGAATGTGCAGCAGCCATCTCTGTGGGTTCTCTAGCCCAGGGCACCGCAGTCACTGCAGGGTGCCGCAGACGGGCTAGCTGGAGCGCAGCTGGGATTCCCACTGAGACGGGGTTTCAGCGGCTTGGGGCGCCAGGCTAGCTACTTAGGCTTGGGTGAATGGGTACCATTGGGGAGAGCTGGGGAGCCCTCAGCGAGAGATTAGACTTGGCTCCTTAATCAAGGGCCAGATCCCTTACTTCCCACAGCATGTCCAGATGGAGAGACAGTCCATAATCGTGGATGGAATTGTACTTCGTGGCCTCTGGGAGATGCGAGGCAGATACAGAAACTGGGAAGGGGCGTGGCTAAGCCTCTAGGTGTCTCATTAACATGGGGATGGCCTGGAGCTGTGTGGCCACGCCTCTACCTGAGGAGGGGTGGTACTGACCATGACTAGAGCCCAAAGCCTCCTAGGAGCATTGGCAGGACGTTTTCCGGTCCCTTGCAGAGTGTTCCGCTGAGTCGCCCAGATTTGATGCCTGTGCTCAACCGGGTCACAGATCACTGTCCCACAGTGAGTCATGGCCTACTCACTTTTACTCCCCAAACCTTTCAATCATTTGCCAAGAAGTCCGTTTATATCAATCATTCTAGGTCCTCCAACAGATAGGTTTTGCTTGCAAGAGCTGATTTTGATACCCAGGACTAGATAAATTTGATGGAAAAAGTTGAAGAATCTCCACTGGAACTGTGTTTAAGAATGGGGGCTCTAAGAGAAACAACCTCCGGGCTTCCTCCTGGGGATCATATCTTGACTCCCCTGTTCTCACCCTGTGCCTTCTTTACTGTTGGAGGTGGGGTGAGAGGTCCTAGTGTAAACACCCTTTAGGCAGCCTAAATGCAAATCATACCTTTTCTTCTTCCACTCTTGACTTCCAAAGTCCACCAACAAAGCACAATATTTGCAAATACTCTACGTATACTGTCAGAAGAAGCTGAAGTTGAGATAATTTATCCATACCAAATGAAGTCTCACTTTCCAAAAAACAAAAACAGAAGTGTTCAGAACAATGCAGGAACACTCCAGTGCGTGGCAAAATCCACACAGCGCTCACAAAATGCTGCTGTGAAATTCTCACTTACTGGCTGCTTCTAAGTGCTTGTTCCTATATAAAACAGCCACTTACCAACTACTCATTTTTCAAAATATCCTTAAAACAACCATATATAGTAACATTCTGTTCAGAAATAACTGTTGCTTAAGGTTTGGGTTGTTGTGGATTATTCCTTCTGGAAAACTACATTTATTGGAAGTAGGGAACTGAACAGCAAAGGTTGTCCTAATGTTTATCCATTAAATGGTGTTTTCTGGAGGAGTTAATGTGACAAAGTGATAATTATTGGCAAAAAAATGCCACCATCTCTAAAGAATTGCATTCAAGCAGAATAGGTAATGATTACTCGTGCTTGGATTCTGAAACTTGTGGAATCTGCTTTCTGAAAATGCCTTTGAGTCTGCAGGCAGCACTGGCAAAGATAAAAAGGAAAAAAGAAAACGTTTTGCTGGCAACTTACAAAGTACAACTAGCACTTGGAACCCCACGGCATGGTACAGCAAAATGCACAGCCCCGCTGGTGACACCAGATTACAGCCTGGAGAATGGGTGTGAGGAGCAGGCCAGGCCGTAGTTGTCACTGGTCACTAACACTGAATAAGCTGAGGAAGGGGCAGCCCACAGATTCCCGATTCTTTTTCCTTAAGCCATGCCAACTATTTTTTAATTCTTTGAGAAACCAGTGGGCGGGCACAGATGGGAAGTGGGAAGCTGCAAAGGGGAAGAAGATGGTACAGAGAGGAGTGCTGAGCCAGGCGCTCCTCTGCAAGTGTATCCTCCAAGATCCAGATGGCATGGCCTTTCTTTGCTATTGCCACCTGGCACCAGTGCCTCTTCAGCGCCCCCTATCTGCTGTCAGGACCAAGTGATCATAATTGATACCCAGTTACCCTAGATCAATTTGCAAGCCCAAAGACCAGAGTTCACTATGCAACTTATGAGGTATTCTGTTAAAAAGGAAATGTTATAAAAGAGCAACATGTTTTAAAAGAACCTGCTAATGTGCCAACTTCCAAGAAATGCAAACTCTACTTAGGGGAATGCTCCTTTACCTATGCAACAGATTTTAAAGCAGTCTTTTCCTGATAAGTTATCAGCAAATGCCATGTACTTGAAAAAGTTAGGGTGGCCTAAGAAGGTGGAAGCTGCTTTGTTCTGAGCTGTATGTTTTCAAAGCTTAGAATGGATTAGGTCCTTGTTCTCTTTTTATGCATGTGAGTTAGCTCTGTATCAGAGAGCTATGCAGTGACACTTGAGGGTCAGCTGTGATATCTCCTTCTTATAGAATAAATCTTGAGAAAGAGAAGGAAGAAGAGGAAAAACAAAAGGAGAAAGAAGAGGAAGAGACTTCAAAGACAAAGCAGCAAGGCTCTACAGGATACTGCCGAGGGGATGCACTATGGGAACTCTTGTGTAGCTCACTGGCACTTTTGTCCCTGCTAGGAACCTCTCTCAGATCCAGGCTGGTGACTCCTGCATAAAAGACAAATTTCTCCACTCACAGAATTTGCAGTCTGGTTACAAAAGTACTAGTACAAAAAATTAAAGAACAAATACAACACAGCACTGAGGTGCAAGTTTAGGAAGAGGGGCATAAAGTGCTACAGAACCAGTAACATTGGGTTCTACCTCTCCAGGGCACTATGAAGGGCTTCTCTAGAAGACTAAGATTTCATTGGAGATCATGAAAGTGGTAAGAACAACTGGAAAAGTGGATTCTCTCCCAACTCACCCATGGCATGTAAAAAGGATCCAGAGCAGGAAAGGCAATGGCTGAAATGGATGTGTGCAAAACCAAAACCTGGCACCACTGCCAGAGGCTTCACATCAGCTTGGTAGTCTGCTCTCTGTGACTGTGACTGCCTCCCTGCCAATGTAATTCCCATGTTCTTGCTCATATTCCCTTTAAGAATATAAAGTGAGCCTCATAAGATCTTAGAAACAGATGCCACTCATAAGTAATATAATATCACAATAATGTGCGCAAAGCACACAGACACTAGTGCATACTTCCACTTTCTGCTTCATGCTAATATGTCTACATTTCACACCCAGGAAAAAGTCCCCTCAATCAGTCTAAGATACCATTTCATTTAAACAATTACAAAGTTCCAAATTTGCTGCACTTCTCGTTTGTGGCCTCTTTTGTTAATAAAGACCCTTTTAGAATACCAACTCATCATCCGGAGTGATGAGTTTTAGACGTTCATTTAAAACTTTGAAAATATGGTAATAAAGTACATATGTCAAATTCTGGATTACAAGTTCAGAGATAATGAATTAATGAAGTAACAAGAGTGGAAACAAATTAACATATGATGGTTTTTTGGTTATGTGTGTGTGTGTGTGTGTGTGTGTGTGTGTGCGCGCGCGCGCTTTATTTAATTGTTATACAACAAAGTCTTTTCCTTTGTTCTCAAAGGAAATGTTGGGCAAAAGCCCAAACATTAGTTAACAGACCAACACCTGCCTTGGGTGGGAGGAGCCTGCCAACTTTTCAGAGGTAGAATTCCAGACCATGTGCCACCAACTGACTAGGTTAATGGAGGGAGTTAAATTATATACACAACAATCAAAATAAAAATATATATAGAAACTCAGTTATTATCCTTGATTCAGTACAAAAGCTTTCACTGGCCTGACACCCTGTCCTCATGGCTGTAGCAGACAAACCCTTAAAAGGGACACTTCCTAGAATAGGATACAGTCTTGTCTCTGAAATATCTCTATTATGGTTTGGGAGTTAGATGTCCCCAGAGGCCCATGTGTGAGAGGCTTGGTCACCAGCTAATAGCACCATAGGGAGGTTTAGAATGTCAGACCTCATGGAATAAAGTTAAGCCAATAGAGACATCCCCTTAAAAGTGCAGACAAACTGAAAATAAAAGAGAGAGAGAAAGACTGGGTTTCCCACCTTAACAGATCCTCCCCCCCCCCCCGCTCTCTCTCTTTCTGTGTCTGTGTGTCTGTGTCTGTGTCTGTGTCTCTCTCCCTTCCTCCCTCCCCCTCTGTCTGTCCCAAATGGCACGAGGTACAGAAAGGTCCAGTGTCAGGTGTTCTACCCATGGTGTTCTGTGTCACCACAGGCCCAAGCAATGTGGCCAAATTATCATGGCCTAAAACCTCAAAAGCATGATCTCAAATCAACCTTCCCTCCATTTTAAGTTTATTTATTATTTACCATGATGGAAAGATAATTAACTTCCGGCTATTACAAATAAGACTGCTATGAACATGGTAGAGCAAGTGTCCTTGTGGTATGGAGGAGTGGGGGCAAAAATGGAACAGAGACTGGAGGAAAGGCCATCCAGTGACCAGCCCAACTTGGGATCCATCCCACCCACAGACACCAAACCCTGACACTATTGTTGATGCCACGTTGTACTTGCAGCCAGGAGCCTAGCATGGCTGTTCCCTGGGAGGCTCTACCAGGAGGTGACTGAGACAGATGCAGATAATTACAGCCAACCATTGGACTGAGGTCAGTGATCCCTGTGGAAGAGTTGGGGAAGGATTGAAGGAGCTGAGGGGGATGGCAAACCCATAGAAAGAGCAACAGCATCAACTAACCCTGGCCTTCCAGAGCTCCCAGAGACTGAGCCACTAACCAAAAAGCATACGTGGGCTGGTCTGAGGCCCCTGACACATGTGTAGCCTTGCCTGGCCTCAGTGGGAGAGGATGTGCCTAATCCTGTAGAGACCTGATGCCCCAGGGAAGGGGCATGCTGGTGGGGGTGAGGTGGGAGGGGAACTCATTCAAAGCCAAAGTTGAGGGGGATGGGGTGAAGCATTCTGGGAGGGGGGACCAGAAGGGGATAATATTTGAAATGTAAATAAATAAAATACATAAATAAATAAAAATAAAAAGAGAAGAGATGAATAGCAACGCCCCATGCAAAGTTGATATTTGACAGAAGTCTAGCCATGTATTTAAGGTGAGCGGGAAATGCTGGGAAGTGGAAAAGGGAGTGGGAGAGAGGAGCTTTCATGGAGCTATAGAATTCTACAACACATGTTAACCACAGGGGAGCTTACCTTTGGGACCTGTGGGAATGCAGCATAAATGGCTAGCCTAAAACAAACCTGCACAGAACCACTTAGCACTCTGTCACTGCAGATCTCTGTTCCAGAACCACATCCTAGCCACCAAATAAGGTGGACACTAAGACTAGTAAAATTACTTTCACTCATCATAAACAGAATGATGTGTATACTTATAAAGAACTATGTTAATGATAGTTTTAACATTGCTACCTGCATGAAAAACATGTATGCCCAAGAGCAGCACCAAGCCTATTGCCTATAGCAGCAGATGGCTATTACATTTATTTATTTATTCATTCATTCATTACCATTCTTCTCTCAAAAACAAAGTCTTGAGAAATTATAGGTAGTAATGTACATTATTCATCTTATAGCAGAAAAGTAAGACAGTTATCTAAAATACATGGTTTATAAGTCTATTCCTGAGTAGGAAATAGAAGCACTCATCCTTGTGGAAAACAGCTTTTAAAAAGAGAGTAAGGTACATACATTTCTCATTGTTAAAAAAAACAATTAAACTATAATACATCAAGACAATAGTACATAATATTTGAACAGAAAGCCCGGTGTGATTTAACCCCTCTAAACCTACTGAACCTATCAAAACTGGCTAACAAACACAGTGATTTGAATGTGATTTGCTCCCCAAGTTCATCTACTTAATAAGTTGGGCCTAACCTGTTGGCACCCTTTTGGAAAATTGTAGAAACTCCTGGATGTGGAGGCTAGCTAACCAATGTAGAGCCACAGGGGTAGAACTTATAGGCTAAAGCAAAGCCCTGGTTCTGGCCCCAGCTCTCTACTTCCTGATTCCTGACTCACTAAGACATCAGCAGTCTCCCTTTCTATCAAGGACAGAAGCTGGTCCTGCAGCCACGCCTTCTCCATCATAGTGAAGTATATTGTGAGCTAGGCCAGTTGTTTCCATGAGATTTTGTGTCACTGAAAACAGTAAATAACAGAGTGAAATGTTGGTTGAATACATTCAGAACAATGCTGTACCCCACAAGCAAGTGAACTCCATTAAACACTGGGGCTGGGAAATAAAAGCAGAAGTAGATGAGCCTTATAAAAACACTCTAGTAATGCTAAAATGGTTGTGGGTACAAAGGCATTTTAAAACTCCAGATTAGGACTAGGGGGTAAAAGTGAACAGCACAAGCTTGAGTACCTGAGTTCAATCCTCAGAGCCGACATGAAAAGTAGGATGTGATAGTGCACCCAGCATTCCTGCCGTAAGATGGGAGACAAAGGTGAAGAATCTATCAGATGCTCAAAGGCTAGTTAGCCTGCAGCATGCAGTGCGGCAAACAAGAAAGAGCCTGTCTTAACAAGGTGGAAGAAGAGAACCAACTCAAACAAGTTGCCCTCCAATCATACATGTATAAGCCGGGGGGTGTATGGCAGAGAGAGAAGAGGGGGAGGGAAAGGGGAGGAGGAAGAGGAGGAGGAGGGGAGGGAGGGAGAGAGGGAGACAGAAGCAGAGGCAGACAGAGGCAGACAGAGACACATAGATAGAGGAACAGAGGGTAATTAAATATTTTTAAACCACACATTGTCCTCCACTCTCCAACTCCCAATAGATTTTATTAAAACAAAACAAACCAGTACTGAGCCTAGAGATCTAAATTCTAACAGTAAGCTGAGCATGTCACTTTTTTTCACCAGAAACTGCCTGCTTCAGGCTGGCATGCCAGGCCTGCACGCCAGGCTCGGTTTCCGGAATCACTGCTGAACAAGTGTTCCATTACCTCTGTGTGTTTCCTCTTCATCTTCTTCAAGTTGGGCATAATAACCAAGCCTCACACAGACTAGTCATTGCCAAATCCCTAAGACATTACAGGTACATGTATACACCCTAAAATCTATATGGGAAGTCACTATAGTTTACTTATGCATCTCTTTTTTTTCAATGCTGAGGACTGAACCTAAAACTTCATGCAACCTAGGTAAGGGCTCTACCACTAAACTACTCCACCAGACGTATTTTATTTCTTTAATGCAAAGTATTTCAGGTACCTATGTCACAGTCTGAGTGATCTCTGCAGAATTCATATGTTGAAGTCCTACTCCACTACCTCAAAGTATAACTGTATTTGGAGATGGGGCCCTCACAGGTGTAAATAAGATAGGATGAGGTCTTGAAGTAAGGCCTTCATCTAATTGCTGGTGTTCCTATAAGAAAAGAAAATTCACACATAGACATGTGTGAAGGGAACACTGAACTCCAACTCTTTGCTGGATCTCGTCCTGATGGGGATGAATACACGCCCCATTGATTCTCTAAATGCTGCCTAATATGTCACTTGGAAAATCATTAAGATGACATTGACTTAATATTACTAGTTCTTTCCCAAACTATCAGCCTTTGAGAGAGCCTATGAAAGGATAAAGGTGAGAGGCAGTAGGAGTCTAGGAGCTGTGAGAGAACAGTCAACTCCTCTTTGCTAAGTCTGCACAGGATTTTTAATGTGCAGACATTTTCTCTGTGTCTTGGTTTCTCTTCTGTTGCTGTGATAAAACAGTGACCTAAAGCAACTTGAGGAGGAAAATGTTTCTTTCCACTTAAACTTCACAGCCCATCATTGAAGGAAGCCAGAGCAGTAACTCAAGGCAGACACCTGAAGACCGGAACTAAGACAGAGAGCACAGAGGAAAGCTGCTTACTGAATCATATCCCATGACTCGCTGAGTTTGCTTTCTTACACAACCCAGGACTACCTGCCCAGGAGTCATACCACCTGCAGTGGGCCGGGCCTCCCTACATCAATCATAAGTCAATAAAGCACCCCACAGATTTGCTTGCAAGCCAATCTAATGAAGGAAATTTCTCAACTGAGGTTCTCTCTTCTGAGGTGACTTCAGTTTCTGCCAAGTTGACAGAAACGAAGCAGCTCACTCAGCCTTCTTAGTCTCTCTTCATATAGGATCCACTACAGTTGAATCCTCTAGAGGGGCTGACTAAGTTGCTCTGCCTTTTGAGGTTAGGGAGGTGAGGAGACAGGAGGTGTTTTCCTGAAACTTGATCAAGAGGCCTTGGGGTTACAGGCCTCTCTACTAAACACCACTAGGGTCCCACAGCTCCCCTCAGCCAGCTGTCATGGATGTCAGTTCCCACTGACTTAAGACACCCTGCTCTCATTTTCTTTAAAGCAGTAGAGCCAAGTGATATCAACAAGTTGATAGATTTATAAGTAACCCGGTCAGCACAGTTGCCCTCTGAAACATAGAAGAACCTTCCTCCATGTGTATATCCTTTAGTTCAGAGACCACTAGAGAGACTATGCTCCAAACTAGCACTCATGTAAAGCAATATGAATGCTCAAGTAGTACATGGAATTATCAAAAATGTTTCTAGGGACTATTTATTCTGTCATGACAACATAGCAAAATGGCAGCCCTGTATTCTCCTGCTCTAGCTTGCAGTGTGTACTGGGGATTGAGGGATGAAAGAACAAGTTGGATTTATCTCTAAATTTATGACATGTCATTTAAGTCACAAATGTATTATACTTTGGTTTTCTCTTTGTCTGGTTTTAAGATAGGGTCTGTTCTGGAATGCAGGCTCAAGTGATCAAGGCACTATGCACATTTCTATCCCTTGAAGTGGCAAATTAATTTTTAAAAAAAAAATGGCATTTCTAGGTTAGCTACACTTTAAGGTAGCACAATCCTATAGAATGAACATTTACTTGAAATCATGATAAAACAATAAAAGTTTGCAAATCTCTTCTTTAAAAAAAACTAAGAAAACACCAGGTATGAGTGTGTTACTTTTCACTAATCATATTTTCTTTTCTAGATTGGGGTATAAATCTCTTTCAGAGAATCCAACCTTCACTGTATTTTATAAAGAATAATAATTGGTATCACTAGAGGGAGACAGCTTGCAAAAAATCAGTTATCAGACAGACTAGAAAATTTTTCTAGTTCTTAAGAATAAAGCAAAGAGCCTGTTGAGAAGATTCAGTTCTTAAGAGCACTGACTACTCTGCCAGAGAACCTGGGTTCAGTTCCCACCTCCCAACCACCCATAACTGATTCCAGAGGATCCAGATCCTTCTTCTGACCCCCACTGACACGAGGCACATACATGTTGTGCATAGACATACATGCAGGCAAAGCGCTCAGACACAAAATAAAATTTAGAAGTCTAAAAGTAATTTAAAGAATAAAGCAAAGTTGCTGCATGACATTTTGTGAATTTAAATAAATCTACAAGCATTACTAACCAACACACCTTCCCTTTCTCAAGCACAATAGAGGGTGAATTAAAAGTTACAAATGGAAATCTGTCAAACTGTAGCAAAATATTCTCATGTAAATACGAGACAAAGCTAAGTGTGATAGGACAGACACACTTGTAATCCCAGAACTCAGGAGAAGGTGCAGAGGCTCAGGAGGTAAGCCACTTCGGCTACACAGCAAGTTAGAGACAACCTGGGGTACATGAAACCATATTTTAGACAAATAAATTTTAACAAACGATAATTTTCGCTATCTCATGACAATAAAAATCGGTTAACAAAAATTGTACGTAGACCTGTAGATGCAGCTCAGTGGTAGAGTTCTTGCCCAGAGTGCACAAGTGCTGTGTTGACTCCCTAGTACCACAAAGAAGAAAAACTCAGTGTCTAGACTGTGTCTAGGTGCTCAAGGACTTGATTTTTGCATCCAGTAGCCCAACTAACCTATGTCTGTCTCCCAATTGAAGGGGTCAAATTTAAGGTATCATAATTTAATGGGATACAATTTTGAAATCTGGGTTTAAAAGTAAAGTGTGTGTGTATGTGTGTGTGTGCATGTGCATGTGTGTATTAAATCACAACTCAGTAAACGGACATGGAGTTTTTTGTTTCTCTTTTTGTTTGTTTGCTATCCACATACAAACAGCTTTACAAATTCAAATTTCCTACTGGCCACTGAACACACTTGAATGTTTACTATCTGTTCTCAAAGTTTAGGTTTGGGAGCAGCTTAGCATCTATAAACAACGTTAATCTACAAAAAGCAAAATGTGGACTGGGGTGGAGATTAGTGGCTGGAATGTTTATCTAGCACAGAAATCATTCTCTAGTACCAGAGACGGTTGGGGGGCACCTTCCTGTAAACTCTGTACACCTGAGTAAATAGGGGAGGATCAGATGGTCACGGTCATCCTCAGCTATATAGAATGGTTGAGGCCAGCCTATACTACTTGACTTTTTCTCAAGGAAAAAGAAAGATAAAGAGAGAGAGGGGGAGGGAGGGAGGCAGGAAGGAACGAGGCATGCTGACTGACAAGCAGTAGCATCGGAAGTCCACAGTGCAGATGATGCCGTGAAAACTGACTTTTAAGGCTTTGGTTTTTTAACTACCACTCGTTTAGAATGTTCCTCGTGTAGTTTCTGTCCCTTCCTTATCCTTCTGCATCTCCCTCTTTCCACGAGGCCTCTTCTTCTTTCTGATGTTGACTGCCCTCCCTAGACTTAATGAAGGATGACTTTGGATCCTAGTGTTTTTTCTCCCCAATATACAATACTATATTGTCTGTTCATTTAAAAATATCTGCTATCCATTCAAGGTGGTTGTCCTCTGAAAGTCTTCCTTCCTTTCATGATTGATCCTAAATTAATTCTTTATATTGTCACCTGATGCTCTTTAATAGAAGCCACTTTACCCCACCCATGTCTTCTCTCCCAGTTTGTCTGCTTCTAATACCATTCATTCCTCAGGCCAATCTGTTTCCAGGGAAGCCTTAGAGCTAAATAAATGGCATGGATAGGGTAGCACAAGTTACACCCCAAGTCACAGTAATTCACTACATTGGGTGTCACCAATAATATTAAAGTCTGTAGGAAAGAACTGAAGTCAGTCCCCTAAAATGCTATCCCATAACCTTCCCTGCATGGTGGCAAGCGTGTAAGACATACCACGTACTAGTCCTATGTGGGAGCAAGTCTCAGTGCAGCTAGTAGTGATAGGTGTCTTCACATTGACACAGACGCATGAGCCGACAGACACTGCTGAACACCAGGGACTGCTTTGTCAGGGCCACCAATGCATTTGGTGTTTATTACCAACAGGCTGTGTCCTAGGTATAAAAACCTCCTGGGAGACACTCTTTTTGCTTCTCACAATAAAGCTCTGGCCAACACTGTCCCAGGTTAAGATGGGAATCCCCTCAAATTCCCCTTCCCTTGTGACTTTTCTGCACTGCAGAATTCCTCCTACCACCAAGAGAATCACCGACGTCTGCCACAACTACACAATATACTCCAGAAACAGGGTTTGTAAAGTCTAGTGTAAAAATGTGTGCTCGATCAGTCAAATCTTCAAGTGCTAAAATACTAAAGAGAAGAAAATGCCCCGAGTATAAAAACAATTTAATTACAGAACCTTGATAATATTATTCTAAAATCACTACTCCTGTGTAAGTTTAATTGTGACAGAACACATTAAACAGGCTGAGGGGGGCATGGGTGTCATCTGTAAAGCACCCATTTAAAGGTGATTTCTTCTCTTTCCTGGGAAGAGCTCCAAATCAGAAGTCAAAGGACAGCTGTTTGCCTCCAGATGTTTTTGGAAATCACCAATGTTTTTTTAAACTGAGAGTCGGGACCTAGACAGAGATGCTACAAACATAAAATGGCTGCTTTATGGTACCTTTAAATTAATTTCTTTTAGCATTAAAATAAAAAGAAGAACAGATGGTGAAGACTTAGTTTAAAGTGAGAACCATTAAAATAATCGCAGCTGGAAAGACAGTTTCTATCAGGAATCTGTGAGCCATAAGCAATTAGGCAACGTTTTAAAGTGGCTCTTTAATAAAAGAATCTACAGTGTGATAATTATATTCCATAAATTAAACTGGTATATAGCAAATACATTAGGAATCCTATGTTATATAAGAGGGATAGAAGAGGTAAAGTGCTACCAAAAGAACTAAAATACTTTGCACATGCTGACACAACCATGTGCTTCTTCAAAAATACAGTCAGTGTAATTGTTCGGTTTGTAGGTCTCCAATGTTAGTCAACATTCTTATAACTTCTATATGCCTCATATCAAGGAATACAGAGGTAATGTGTACATTTTAATGATGTTAAGTGAGGCTTCTATGTTTTTAACAACCTGGTTCCTAAAATACACTGAATTTTCAAAAACAGAAGTTAGGAGCCAATTTATATGATTCCCACAAATAAGGGGATTCCCAAGTCCACAAATAAATTAACAATTACTTAGAACTATATTTTTAAACGGGCTTTGTTGCACTGAGGTGTAGATCATGGGTAACATACACTGCAAAATAAAATCATCTTTGCACATCTATACATACGTTATTCTCTCTTTCTCTTGCCTTCCTCCCGCTGTGTATGTCTGTGTGTCTGTGTCTGCATTGTTCAGAGTCCTGCTGAATGACATAAACTCTGCAGCTGTTGAACTCCAAATGCTGAGTCAGTAATTTCTGGCTAACCGGTTCTGACAATAACTATAATCTTATTGATAACTCCCAGTGAGAAAATGATTGTTAGTGATGGTAATGGAGCCAGAGTTTGATGAAAGGGGTTGAGGCTGGCCCAGTGATAATAGCTGAGGTATAAAGTTTAAACCTCTTTATTGCATAGCTGACCCCAATTACATCTCAAGACAAATAACACCCTTTACTCAAACACCTGGTACCAAATGTGGCCACTTCAAATTTCTCCCTCATGGGAGCATCTAATCATTTTGGGGTATTCAAACAATGAGCATTAATTGCCAGTTTTGTACTTGAGATGTTGGACCTCTCTGAAGTTGAGCAAATTATTTTTTTAAATGCTTTGGCTTATTGAGAATGATTTTTAAAAGCACTTCCATGAAATAATGATTGGCAAAAAAAATTAATAATACAAGCCAAGGTAGAGATTAGGCACATGACAGACAGTTCATAAAAAATGCAATGTGCTTTCTAATGGCACCTGAGTGTTCTGGTTGCATCAAAATGGATTGATGACTGTATTTATCTCAAAATGATAAAATTGCTAAAATCATGAGGACTTGATGCTTGGCACTAACACTGTAAGTTTACTTAGAACTAAAATATAGAAGACATTTTTAATTTATATGGGAATTCTGCCGGGCAACTGCAGGTCACTTCTTTAAGATGGGCTATTGTACTTCTACAACAAAGGCCTGAGGCGTAGTTCTGGAACTGGCTGCGAGGATCCAGTCCTCAGCTAGATACTTCGAATAAGTTAGACATTCGTGCTATTGCTGTTTTGTCACCTATAAAATAACAACATTGCCTATTTTAAATGATTTAGTATGTGTGAGGAACCTGGAACCACAGCAAGCATGGAAGAAGGGGTAATCCATACTTTTTTAAGAGGGATTATTAGCAGAACAAAAATTACCCTAACATCTTTGTATTGCTTCAACTGAATAAACACACTGCTCATCTCTAATGAAGTACTAGAACAAACTCTGAAACTGCTTCTGTCCTTTAAGTTATATACACTACTTACTTATTTAATTATCAATTCAAAACTTTCTTTTGCCATATCCCTGTCTTCTATACACTCACAGTCTAAAAAAGAAATGACAAGATACCAAGTCGTGGCAGTGCAGTAAATTTGTGAGACGAGTTCACGGTGCAGATGAGGAGTTTCAGGGCTGAAAATAAAGCGAAAATTGTTCCGGGCTTTTTAAGAGGAGACGGGAAAGACAAGCTTATCACAATCAAGTATAGCCTCTGAGTGGGCAGGGGATGCATGGCCCAAATGAGGGGGCCATCCTCCACCATTACAGTTATTAGTACCACTATACAGTTTGTTGATAAGAGACTCTCCAAGACGAGACAAGCCAGATCCCAGAAAAGGGCTTTGGATTTCCTCTAATCTAGAAACTCTTAAGGAGAATTTGAAACAGCAACATGAGGGAAACAGAGGATCCTGTGATCCAATGTACTTTCTCAAGGCCTCATAAATAAACATACTGGGAACACATTGTACGGAGATGACAGAGAGAAGCTTGTGGGAGTCACGTACACCCTAACCACCTCCATTAGCATCTCTCAAAGTGTACCCAAAGCCTGCAGCTTCCGCATCACCCGGGACCACCACCAACGTCAGTTTGGGAGTCGTCCTCCAGACTTCCTCCAGAACAGCTACCTCAGAATCTTTTGAAGATGAAATCCTAAAATGACAAACAGCTTCCTCGAGAGCATGATACAAGATATAGTGTGAGGACCACTGACCAAGAGCCAGAGCAAGAGGCATATTTAAATCATCTGCAGAATATCTGACGCTTGTTTTGTTGGTTTGTGAGTTGGTGGTTGATAGCTTGGCTAGTCACCTGATGGACTAATTGGTTTTGTTTTATTTAAGCAACCTGTGCTTTGTCAAAGCTCAACCAAGCTAAGAACTATTAAGAAAGAGGTTTGGGGAAAGAGTTGCTAATAAAGTTGTTAAGAAACGTAAAGTATCCAGAAATAACCCCATATCTTCTCCTTAAGAAGATGGGAAGAATCTTGTGCATGACTTAATTAACTTTCTATTGCCATCATGTTCTGAACCAATTCATTTTTCCAAGAGTCAAGACAGATGGATTGTTCTAAAAGTAACCAGAGCTGGACCACCTATATTACACGTGTTTCCCCTCTGGGAATAGTTTTTCTCTATTAGTCACACAGCTAATTATTCATCCTGAAAGACTGTATCTAATCCAGATAGAGGACACTCATGTTAGCTGTGTCAACTCCTACAGGGGACAGCCGCAGCATTGAGACTCTCAGGAGTATGGCTTGGTAGCTGCTTGTGCCATGCTATTTCTTGTGTCTTTGTGTTACTTACTCGCAGAAGCTAACAGTTATCCACTATCACAAGACAGTAGGTTGGACGTTCTGTACCAGTATACAAGAACAAATTCTTCAGGGGCAGGACTGGAGACGACAGATAGGAATCACATGACTGGCACACAAATAAATGATACTTCTCTAGGGATTCTCTCCTGATCCTTATGGTAGATCAAAGTAAGTTCCATGCACATTCTGACAATGATGCTGATATATCAATTCCTTAGACTACCATTCCGTAGTTACTAGTCTGCCTGCTGGACCATGGTTCAAGAAAGGCAGGGATCGTGTTTGGTATACTAGTGAGTGTTTTCTTGGCACCCACAAATGTTTGAATATAGCTGGTGGCCACGTGTGTTAAATTGCCAGATATCTCACCAACCTTTGAAGTATGAGATGATTAAACATAATCCTTTCTCTCTAAGAAATAGTAGACTACAGAGGGAAAAAATATGAGCTATGTATAATTCTTGGCAAACTAGGAACACTGCCAGTACACACTTTATTTTATAATATTTGTTATGTAAATTTTAATTAATTTAATGTGTCAACCATATAGACAAATGAAAATCATTCATAGAAGTGCTAAGAAAATAAAATCATAGTGTCCTTAGGAGTTTGATAACAATTTAGTGTGCCAGCTTGTTAAAACTCGCACATTAAAACGATGACCATCTTCTGACATCACAGCTACCCAGGGCAAACCCCTCCCATTTCACACATGACTCTGAGTGCAGTGTGCAGCCTAGTTAATTCATATGTTATTCTCTTGAATAAATCAGGCACAGATATCCTGTCCGTTCTTTGGCTATAATACATAAATTTTGTGCCTAGGAAGATTTCACTATAAACAATAGATATGAAAATGTACTTTTCTCCAAGTAACTAAATCATGGAATAAATACCTCTTCCCAGGAATTTTAAATGCCCCCTTAACAGAGTCTTAATTCCACCTTTGAATCCATGTTTATTTCTGGGCGTCCCACTTATTCTGTAAATCATTTATCTTGTTTGCATAAACTTAAAATATCTTAGTTGCTGGTGTGGTCTGAAACACTTGTTCACATTCTAGTTTTCGGATCTTTAATGGTAACTGTTTCTACCAAAGGATAAACTAGAAAACTCCTTGTGATCTTACTTGGTATGGAAAGGATCATTCGAGGCAGACTAAAAGGCAAAGGCCATATTTGCTGATTTTTGTACTGCTCTGTTTCTCACTGTAATAGGATGTTCAATGTCTGTCTGCTAAAGGACACAGTAAAAAGGAGTGATTGGTGGTGAGGGTAGTGAAATATACAGTACTCCATGGAAAAGCAGAACGTGGGGAGACTACACTGGAGAGGAAGGGAAGCAACAGGGGTGGGGACAGAAACCCAGGAGAGGGCACTGGGAGAGGAGCCAAATCAGAACACAGTGTAATGACCATGTACTAGGAAAGGCCATAAAACATCTCAGTCGTTTGTATACTAATGTAAACATTAAAACATAGTAGATCCCAGCCAGTCACGGTAAGAAAAAGAATTCATAGAAATGTTAACAACATAGTATTTGCTTGACAGAGAAACAAAATTATCCTAATGCAAAGTTAGGTAAGCAAGCTGGCTAGGGCAAAATTTATCCTCCACAAGGAAGTCAATGAAGCAGGCTCCCTAAGCAGATCTGCAAAGGAGTGCAGAAGGGCAGACGCCCAGTGACGAGGCCCTTATCCTGTTGCATTGGTATGTCTTCCCGTATCCTTTCTCAGAAACCCTAACTAGAAATATTTTCCACTGTTTTTGGTGGTGTTCTCCCTGAATCATACACACACAATGTAGCCTTGGCTGGCTTACAACTCTCCATGTAGAGCAGGCTGGTCTCTAATTTACAGTAGTCTTATTGCCCCTGCTGGGTGCTGGAATTGTCTACATACACCACCCTATCCTAACTACACATTCTCTGTTGATATTAGTTCTTCTCATTGTCATACATGGCTAGCCACTCTATTCCCTTCATCTCTGTCACGTTTCATTCCATAGGACACGTAATGTCAATGTCGTCTGGCTCCCACCTGAGTATCTTAGAAAGTGCAGAATAAATCTTGATATTTCTTTAAGTCTTCGTGGTCCTTAACACGGCTTAGCGCACCCTTAGTGAGTATCCTTGGAACTGCCTCCTACTTCATCACCTAGAACGTGACACAGCTTATTAGACACAGGTAAGCAACCTCCTCTTGACTGAGTAACAGGAGTCAGACTTTCCTTCTCATCATAAACAGCTAGAAAGCCACACAAAACACAGAAAATAATAATATTTAGGCAGTTGCATGAAGGCCTGTGACACAATAGGAAGTACATTCGAAACCCCAGGGTGGAAGCCTAAGAATTTAGCTGAGTTGAAAAGACAGAAAACTAAATCAGTGAGGACAAGGTAAATGGAACTCACAGAAAAGCAGGTGTTATATTGTAAGAACTCCTCAAATCTGCAGATTTAAAGTCCCCATCCCCCACTGCAAGTGTGTGCCAAGTTATCATCCTGATCGAGGTAACTCAGTCACAAAAGAACGAACATGCTATGTACTCACTGATAAGTGGATATTAGCCTAAAAGTTCGGAATACCCAAGTTTCACTTTACAGTAACCACTGGATTGAGAGTGAGGTCCCAGATGGAGGAGGTGGAGAAGGGACTGAAGGAGCTGAGGGAGTTTGCAGTCCCATGGAGGGAGCAACAGCATCAATGGGCCTGACCACCCCCACCCCCGGTCATCCTGGAGACTGGACCACCAACCAAAGAATACACATTGAGGGACCCATAGTTCGGACCATGAATGTGGCAGAGGAGGGCCTTGTTGGCCATCAGGGGGAGAAGAGGCCCTTGGGCCTGAGGGTGTTAGAGGCCTCAGTAAAAGAGAATGTCAAGGTGGGAATACGGGAATGGGTGGGCGGGTGGGTGGGAGGTGGAATTCCCTCATAGATGTAGAGGAGGGGGAGGGGATAGGTGGTTTCCAAAGAGGAGACCTAGAAAGGGGGAAACATTGGAAATGTAAATAAAGTATCAAAAAAATAAATAAAATAAAATAAAAAATGGTACATGCCCTTAATCCCAGGAGGCTGAGAGTTACAAAAGTATTGCAAATTTGAGCCCAGCCTAGACCACTTTGTCTTAAAAACAAACTCCTGGAGCTGAGGATATGGCTCAGTAGGAAAAGTAGTGGCTGTGCTTGAGGATCTGAGTTCAAATCCCCAGCATACACATAAAAGCCAGCCCCACAAGTGGATGCCTCCAATCCCAGTGCGAGGGGGCAGAAAAAGAATGATATTGGACACTAACTGCTCACCCATCCAGCCAAGCAGTGAGTCTTAGGTGCATCAAGAAACCCTGCCTCAAAAATAATGTGGAAAGCAACAGACAAAGATATTTGATATTAGCCTCTGGCTTCCACATGCACATGCACAAATGTGCACCTGCATACTCAGAGAGAGAGAGAGAGAGAGAGAGAGAGAGAGACCTTAAATCCTCATCTGAAGACTGCAGGAAATGAAATTGTCCAAAGCAATGGAACATGCACGAAGAAAGCTATAGGGGTAGGGAGTAATTTATGTACTCAGTAACCAGACTGGAAAGACACCTTAAAATCTGAAATCCAGCCCTCCAAAAAGCATTGGAATGAGGGCTGAATTATGCTAGACAAAAGGCTGTTCTAGACTCTACCCAATAAAACTTAAAAACACACTTTAGAAAATACAAATGGTTTTAAGTAACTGCATTCCAGAACCCAGCCTAGCGCTATTTAAAGAAACACAACAAAATCCCGCACTCAACATCATCACATCATTCATGATGGCCAGTGATAACCAGCATTCTATTACAGTTTACCACGCAAAAGGAGCAAGCAAATATGATCCATAATAAAGATCAATTAACCCAGGATAGTCTCATAATTAACAAAATGACAGAATTAATAAAGATGCTAAAACCAGCTATGATTATGGTTCATATTTCCAAGAATATAGTCAGAAACACGAATGCAATTTAGTGAAAAGGAAAGATAGCTCATACAGGCAATTTGTCTAAGTGATACACAGTACCTGAGATGAAACTACACTGGGTGATATAACAGGATGCTGCTGCACTCATGAATATACCATTCTAACAACTAACCATGAGCCATTGGACCATCCTGTACATGGAACCAAAACCTGTGCAGCAGTAACCACAAAGGGGAAAAACACTTAGCCTGCAATCGTCTTAAACTGGGAGGTCCAGGACATCGCCACTGTGCCATGAAACTTGGGCAATCCAGTTTCATAGACACGAATGTTACAAATGATTGAGGCATGTCAGAATCCATGAGTTTAATTAAAGATATGATGTGAACAAAGAGTGTCCATTAGACGAGAATTCGGTCTTGGCAAGTGATATTTGCGTCAATTTGCTTAATTAGATCAGTACTTTTAAAACAATTTGTACAGCATAGGATTAAAGGGCTGAATTTCAAAGGATTGAGCAGAAGCCACGATCATGGTTTCAAACAAATCATCTGCAAAAAATTGGAGGCTGAAAATAGCAATTAGCAGCCCACAGGAAAAAAAAAATTTAATGGGTACTATTTCTATCAATTGAATAACCATTTATAATATGGCTTTGCCTGAATCACTGATAAGTTAACCTTCACCAAATGTTTCAGAGTGGGAGTAAACTGTCCCTCTTATTTATTTCAGAACTGATGGACTTCAAATAAAAATTGATCTCAGGTGCAAAACCACTGCATGTTATCTTGGTTAGGGAAGTAGAATAATGGTCAGGTGGAGATGATAAGCCCTCTACCCTCATGCTTTAGAAACAGCTGTCTGGGGTACACAGAATCAGTCCCTGGACACCGACTCCGTACATTCACCTTCACCTAAAGATTTAAGTAAAAACTACTTAGACAACATATTTTATAAATTCAAAAGCAAATACCTTGGTCACTAGCCCTGCTCATTCCTCTTCCTGAAAGAGGGAAGAAGTATTTATGAAGGAAATAATTCCATGAAGAAAGTAATTTTTTTTAATTTTAGCTTAAAATAAATTTCTTTCATTTTTAGCAAACTTGCTTGAAAGACATTCAGAGAACTGGTGTCTGGCCTTGCATTAGCTGGTATCTTCTCATCTGTGCTGGCTAATCTTATGTCAACTTGACACTCAAACTAGAGTTATCTGAAAGGAGGGAAACATAATTGAGAAAATGCCTCTATAAGATCTAACTGTAAAGCATTCTCTTAAGTAGTGATTGATATGGGAGGGCCCAGCCCATTGTAGGTGAGTCCATCCCTGGGCCGTGGTGGTCCTGGGTTCTATAAGAAAGCAGGCATAGCAAGCCAGTAAGCAACAGCCCTCTCTGCATCAGCTCCTGCTTTCAGGTTCCTCCCTGGTTTGAGCTCCTGCCCTGACTTCCTTCAATGATGAACCACAATGTGGAAGTAAAAGCTAATTAAATCCTTTCCTCCCAAACCTGGGTTTTGGTCATGGTGTTTTGTCCCAGCAGTAGAAACTCTAATAATTCACCACCTAAGACTTCCTCTCTCACAGATATGCCAGTGTGTTATCACTGACATTCTCCAAAATTTCACTGTGTCTGACCCAGAAAATGTGTTAAACTATAACACACCCCACTTCAAAATTAATATACATATCCCTAGCCCAATTATCACTGACGAAGCTCACACTGTGCATATTGTTCCTCAAGGTAGAAGGCCGTATAGCATATGATGGACGTTCCAGTGGTGCTGAGAATCCCCTTCCTCTAAATGGAGAACTTCAAATCGAATAGCTAACAGCATAATGAATGAGCTGGGCAAAAACACACGCGAGTGCACGCGTGAACACACCTACACACACATACACACACACACACACACACACACACACACACACACACACACACACACACACACAAAGAAAAAGAAAGGAAAAACTTCATAAAGGAAAGTGAATTTGGTAATTGCTGATCACTGTTTTCCAGGGACATTAATTAAATCCTTGGAAACATTCAAAGTTCCTACCTACTTTCACTGAGACAAGAGCGGCGACAAGCTTTTCTTTTTCTTTTTCTTTTTTTAATGGAAGTCGGGTATTGTATGTTCAGGGTTGCAGGGGACGGGGTGATAATGGGAGTGTGAAGCTAATATAACTTGTGTTGAGTTCACGTGAATTGTTTAATGGTCTAAACAAGGACCCACGTAGTCTAACAAGCATTTGTATAATTGGCTCAAATATGATTTTTCCAATTAAATAAAAGCAAGGTGCAATGTGCTTATTAGCTACATCAAAAGTACTCACAGTCACATTCTAAAACTTGTGTTCGCCATGCTGGTCCATGGTCCCTACCTGAGTAATCCATAGGCACTTTAAACCTCGCAGTGCAACCCCAAATTTCCACTCATAGGCAATAGACTGCCTAAAATCTGCTCCTCCAGGTTTCTTCAGGAAACAGTGCATGATGTCAAACCTTAGATTCCCTTCCTATGCATGAGCCTGATGCTACACAGACCCTCCAGGCGTTCGACCCCCGCTCCCATGCACCGAGTCTTCACCCCTCCCTAAAGCCGCCCCCCTCCCCCTCATCCCGCCTCTGCTCAGACTGCTCTGCCTTGTTTCAGCTTGGTCTCAGGACTCCCACTCTCGGTCAACCCTTTGTTCCTACTATACCCACACCTCAGGCCCTTGATGGCTCCTACCTTTTCTGGAACTTCACAGCACCCTCACTCTACAGGTCCCACATGGAGCTGATCCCACGTGACTTGCTATCCAAGTAGCCTCGAGTTTCGCATCAGCAGATTCCATCAACCTGAATACATGCGTGCGGAGACGCCGTTGTGGCTGCACTGGACATATATAGACAGTTTTCATTTCACACTGAAGGGTGGTTATTTATTGGCCCTTTCTTCTTCCAGTGTGTTCATCTCATTATACCAGGACTGTGTGTCATTCTTCCTCACCTAAAAAGCTGCCGCATACTAAGTGATCAGTGAACACCGACAAAATGAAAATGAAAAGAAAAATGCAGCTATGGCTATTTTAACTGGATAGAAAGTGCTTCCGAGGACTTGGTCTTGCACAGATTTTTCCACTATGTGTTCACCACTGCTTTGAACATTCTCTGTGTTGAAACATCTAGAATAGTCTATGGAAGCTGGTATTTAAGACCAGCAGTAAGGCAGCAGATCCCAACATTCCTCTCACACGTACAATGATCCTGGAACATGCATTTGTGTAGCAACAAGTCACTCACCTCAGTGGATTCTCACAAAGCAGACACAATACTGCTTGCCAGAGCACACCCCATCAATACTAGTTTTAAGGTTTTTAATGTGTCTGAACATCTATAATTTTTGGAAATACGAGTCAATAATTATCATTGTCAATTTGACTGGATTTAGAATCAACACAGAAACACACTTCTGGGTATGTCAATAGGAGTGTTTCAAGACAGTTTTGCTTGAGGAAGGAAGACAATCCTGAACAGTAGTATCCCACTGGACTGAGTAAATATGGAGCTAAGTATCACCATTCATCTTCTTCTGCTTCACAAATGAATATGACCAGACCTCTCATATACCTGTATCCATACCACCTCACCATGATGGACTATATCCTAAAACTAAGAGCCAATATAAACCAGTCTTTTTAAATGGCTATTTCATCACAACCGTGAGTAAAGTAACTAATACAAAAAATTAGTACCAAAGAATGGATTTGCTGCAACAGCAAAGCTGACCCTGTGATTCTTGGGCCTTTGGAATGTTCTGCAGGTGAAATGTAGAAAAGTCTGGAACTGTAGACTAAAGAATCCCTAGAATGCACAGCTTGTTGGGCTATTCTAGTAGCCATTTAGAAGATCAGAAAGCTAAGGCAGTTGACAATGAAGGCCCCTTTACAGGATTTCAGAGGAGAGGGGGACTCTAACAGGAATAGAACTCAAAGCCACTCTATAATATTTTAGCAAAGAATCTGGCTGCATTCCACCTGTGAGTGAAGCTAAATTCAAAAGTAATAGACTCATTTTCTTGCACAGAAAACTTTAAAACAGCATAATATTTTATTCTGGCTGTGTAGAGGCCTTTTACCCAGGTCTAGAGTGAGATAGAACAATAGGTAGAACAGAAAGTACAGTTTGCCATGATTCATGATTAAAATAATTTTCCTTCAGTTGAATTTCCACAAAAGTCTTATGGTACCCTAATGGAATCCACAAAACTATCTTTCCTTGTACTTAAATGTGCTATTCACACAGCAATTATATATATACTATATATATATATATATATATATATACACATACACACATATATATAATATATATTTATGTAATCTTCAAAACAACACTGTGAAGAAGGAATTAATGAAGCAGCAACAGGTACATAAAGAAATTTTCAATGTGTTTGTTTTTTTAAAAACTTTGATTCCCTGAAAGAGGTGAAGACCTATCATACTTTAGGAATCTCATTACGAACCAGTGTGGCCAAGAGACATAGGAAACCTTTGTACTGGAGTAAGAAGTAATGAAGCTCATCAGAGTACTGCTAAAATTAACAGCCTCTCCCATGGCCACCAAACACACTAACAAACTCTCCCACAGCTACCAAACACACTAACAAACAAACTCTCCCACAACCACCAAACACATTAACAGCCTCTCCCACGTTTCTCTGACCTAATCACCTTACTAAGGCCCACCTCTTCAAGGCTCCTCCACCTGTCAACACTGTCACATCAGGAACCAAGTTTCCAACATGGACCTATGGAAGACATTCCCAAACCTACATCCAAAGCAGAGCAGTCACTAGTAGCCATCCAACTTTCCACGGACCTTCTACTGTCATGGTCCTTACTGAAAATAAGAAAAAGGAGACAAAACTGGTTTCATTAGTTATATGAGAAACCCAGTGTGTCAAAAAGGGGAACCTTAAAGCTGCAACTACATCACTGTCATGGGAAAATGAGAGACATCACCCTACCATCCATGGAATCATTTCAACCAAGAGGAATAAACAAGGGGAAAAGCAATAGGAAAGTCCCCAAGATCAGCAGACTAGCTCGGATTACATAATACAAGGCACTTTTGTTTCCAGGAAAATATATTCTCAAGGCATTTTGTAATTTTGATCAGTTTCAGAAAAATATTATCTATGTTTCTAAAAGAGGAAATCTCTGTTTTGTTAAAGAAAAGTATTTGTATGTATGTGTTACACATATATGGTATTGCGTTTCCTCCAGACACTTTCACAGCAGTGTATACCACAAGTTGAGTGCACACCCACATGTAGCTACCAATCCCATTTGTCAGCCATTACTCCTCCTATTAGTCATCTTGGTTCCCCTAGATAATGTTGCTTTTATTTCCATGTCATACACACATACTTTGTGTATCTGTATAAACTCTAGGAGGCATAGGTGAGAGAAAGAATGATGCTTGTCTCTCTGTGGTTGGCTCCAATTGCTTCAAATGATTCTCTCCAGTTGTTTTCCTTTGATTTTCCTGCAGACAACATAACATCATTCTTCAGAACTCAAGAAAAGTCTTCTGTGTATATATGCTGCATACTTTCTTTACCCACTGCTCTGTCACTGGACACTGTCCTAATTTCTTTCTTGTTGCTGTGATAAATACCATGACCAAAATCAACTTGGGGAAGAAAGGGTTTGTTTGGCTTCAGATTACAGTCCACCATGAGGAGAAGCCAAGGAAGGAACTTGGAGGCAGGAACTGAAGCATAAGCAACAAATAGTATTGCTTCTTTCCCATGGCTTGTTCAACTTGCTTTCTTATGTCATCCAAGACTACTTACCCAGGGGAGGTACTACTTACAGTGAGCTAGGCCCTCCCATATTAATCATTAATCAGAAAAACAACCCATTTGCCTATTCATAATCTGATAGAAGGAATCCCACAGATAAAATTTCCTCTTCCAAGAATGCACTAGTTTGGTCAAGTTGACAAGAAACTAACCAGCCCAGACACCTAAGCTGGTTTCATAACTCACCTATAGTGAATGGTGTTTCAACAATAATTGATGCACAAGTATCTGCTCTGTGTTGACTTGGTGCCTTGCTAGGTTAATGCCCAGAAATGGTATAGCTGATTATATATTAAGTCTATATTTAATTTTTGATGACTCACCATACAGATTTCCATAGTGGCTAAACTAGTTTATATCTTTGCAAGCAGATGTCTAAGGGCTCCTCCTTACACATCTAGCCAGTATTTGTTGTGCTTTTTTTTTCTTATGACTGTCATCCTGACTGGGGTAAAATAAAATGTAAAAATAGTTTTAATTTGAATGGCTGTGATGGCTAGAGAATTGAATAGTTTTTCATATGTTTAATGGTGATTTGCACTTTGTACTTTGAGAACTTTCTGTCCATTTTACTAGGCTATTTCTTGATCATATGTTTAATTTCTTGTTGTTTATTTATGTGTATATTCTAGAAAACAGTTCTCTGTGACCTAGCAAACATTTTCTCCTGTTCTGTAGACTGTCTCTGTTTTCTTTGCTGAGTTTTGTTTTCTTTTCTGTTTTCTTTGCTGTGTGGAAATGTTTTTAATTTCATAAAGTTCAGTTGTAGAATTATTTGCATCCATTTCTATTAGAATTTAAGGAGATATATGTTTTTGATCTATATCTTAATGATGTTCTTAATTTCATTGATATCTGACATAGTGGCTCCCTTTTCATCTCTGACTTTGTTAATCTGTTTTTCTTTTTTTTCTTTTGGTTAGGTTAACTAAAGATTTTCCAGTCTTGTTTACCTTGTCAAAAAAAATCTTTGTTTCATTATATTGCTTTACTCATTGCCATTTTCATTCATTTCTGCCCTGATCTTGCTTGTTTTTGCCCACTGTTTGGGGTTTCGTTTCCCCTTGTTACATATAGGCTTTAGGGTAACTCATTATTATGGTTTTTATTTGAGATATCTGATTCTATGTTATGTAGGCCCTTGTTTCTATAAGGGTCCTTGTTATAGCTACTTCCATTGTATCCTTCTATAGGTTTTGGTATGATGTGTTTTATTTTTATTATATTCCAGGATATTTTCAATATCTTCTTTTATTTAGTTGATGACCACTTGCTTATTTTATTTAATTGATAATCACTTGCTTAAACAACATGTTGGTTAACCTTCATGAGCTTATGTATGTTAAACAAATTCTCTGGCTTTTGATTTCTAGTTTAATTCTACCATGGTCAGACAGAATGCAACAAATTATTTCAAATTTTTCCATATTTTCTATGTTTTCAAGATAGTTGTATCTTTGTGTCTTTTATATTTTAGAGGAAGTTCCATGGGTTGGTGTGTGTTCTGCAATGTTTGGATGGAATATTCTGTAGATGTCTGTTAGGTCCATTTAACAACCTATGAAGACACAGCTCCTTTTGTATCCAAATAAATTTGCCATATTTTACAAATAAAAGTATATGACAACCTATTATACTTGAATTTCAGACAAATGATAATTTTTAGTTAGCATAAAACATTAACTAAAATTGGTTTTCAGTCTGAAATTTGAATGTGAGCTGAATGTCCTATTGAACTGAAATTTGGATACTTAACTAGATGTTGAGTTTGACCTGGCAACATTAATCCCAAAATAAGTTTTAAAAAAATAATGCTCAGTTACTTAATGTATCATGAGAAGGCATTCTAATTACATAAAGAGAAGCCATTTGTGTACTATCAGACTCTATAAGCCTCAGAGAAGTTTGTCATCCTCACATCTGTTCCAGGCCTTTCCTGGTCACAAGATCAGGGTAGACCTGATACTGCTGAACCAGAACAAACGTGAGTAGTGTGACCGTGGAAACACCAGCCTCCCAAGCCTATAGTTGGAAGAACAGTTTTGTACCTTGGATCCATTCTATCTGCTGCCACACCAGGAAGGCTCAGTATCAGAATGTTACCTTTTGTTGACAGACTCAGTGGCTCACTTTAGACAAGAATCACCATTTCCTCACAGCTTGTAAAGCTGAATTTCCTATAGCGCCAGGGTACAGATGAGGAAAGCAAGCACTGCTTTGGATACCACTTTCAGGCGTTCTACCAACTAATGACTTTCTCTTCCTCCACATGTTGGCTTGCTTAATGTGACTTGGATTTCTCTAGTGGTCGTTGTTTTTAACATTTTTTTTTTTATAATTCTTTTTTAAATTATTTTAAAGATTTATTTATTTATTTTATGTATGTGAGTACATTGTCACTGTCTTCAGACACACCAGAAAAGGGAATAAGATCCCCTGACAGATGGTTATGAGCCACCATGTGGTTGCTGGAATTGAACTCAGGACCTCTGGAAGAGCAGCCAGTGCTCTTAACCGCTGAGTCATCTCTCCAGCCCTGTTTTTAACATTTTAAGAATGCATGTTTCAGTTCTATTTCTTTATTTTCTATTTTATTATTTCTAAATAATAATCTAAAAGATTATTCCTATTGACCTCAAATATCAAAGAACAAGTTTACACAATATAACAACTCTGCCCCCTTTCCCCCTCTTCTCCTTTAGTTTACTAAACCATTATTTTATATCTTCATTGTTTTGAGATAATTATATACTTTAGTCTCCATTGTTTGATTTACAAGCTTTCATCTTTCTTTACGTGTGAAGTCTCATATTTATTTCTCTATCTTCTTGTGAGCTTGGTTGCTATTGGCTCTAAGCCTATATTGGTTTTGAATATGAAACATTCCCCACAGGCTTACGTATTGAGTACGTGATCCCAGTGTTGGCGCTATTTGATGAAGTGACAGCTTTAGGAGGTAGAACATAACCAGAGGACTAGGAGTGGGTCCTTGAATAATGTATCGTGTTCCTGGGAGGTTTGTATATGTGTGATATATATTCCTCATTCACCCTCTACCCCCTACCTCCCTCTCATCCACAATGACATGCAGACATCGACCACAAGTTCCTGTTGCCATGATTTCAGAGTGCTTGGAGCCATGCATATTTGGACTCTGTGCTCTATGCCAAATCAAATGTTTTTGAAGTTGTTTCTATTGAGTATTTTATCATGGCTTCAGAGTAGCATCTTTTGCACCCTAGAGCTGAGTTGTGCCTCTTTCTTGTGTTCTCTGACTGCACAGTGGGCAGAGCACACATGCCTTAAACCTGTCTAGCACCCCTACTTCCACCTTGGACCTTCATTCC
The DNA here is from genome assembly GCA_028551405.1 of Uromys caudimaculatus. NCBI lineage: Eukaryota > Metazoa > Chordata > Mammalia > Rodentia > Muridae > Uromys > Uromys caudimaculatus. The sequence continues at coordinate 27,096,650 of CM052702.1, read as the reverse complement.
AGATAAATCATCCTGGGTCCACTTTCACCTAATTTGACTTCTACACATACCCTTCAGCTATCAGTAGAGAGTCCTCCTCTTCCAGGGCCTCTTGGGAACTATGTGCTCTTCCTCTGCTGTACCCAGAGGACTACGTTTTGAGTAAACTCTTTCTATTGGTTTCATGGCATGTCCTAGATATTTGGCAAATTGAAGCCATCATGTGACTATCATGGCCCCAATGTCCTGAGAGGGACTAGCACATTGTGATTAGCAAATATTTACCAAAGACAGAGTGAGCCCAAAATTATGCCAAGTTCTAAAAACACACACAAAAATGAACTGTTTCTTTTTTTCTCTTGGGTATCTCATGTCTGGTGCTACAACCTATAGATGATAAAAGCACGTACCACAGAAAACAGCTGGAAATTCTGTCCTAGCTGAACATCTGCGTCTGACATACTAATGCCATACGGGAGGGCATGTGAAGAGCACTTGTAGTGAAAGTGAAAGGAATATGCTTGGCAAATAACCGTGTAAACATCTAAACTCCTTACAAGCTCAGAAGAGTCTGGGGATGGACGACACCAAGAAAACAAGATTCCCTAAGTCAACATGATAAGAGCTCATATGAACTTACAGAGACTAAGGCAGCATGCACGGATCCTGCATGGGTCTACATCAGGTCCTCTGTGTATGTATTATGGCTTCCAGTTTAGTGTTTTTATGAGATTTCTGAATATATATTACTGACATATTCTTAAGGGAAAAGGGGGGAACATTCTAACCAGCTAAGGTACAGACTTACTTTGCATGCTACAAGAGAAGAAAAGTAATCCTCAATAACACCCAGCAGAGCCTGGAGAGATGGCTCAACAGTTAAGAGCTCTTTCGGAGGTCGTGAGTTCAATTCCCAGCAACCACATGGTGGCTTACAACCATCTGTAATGGGATCTGATGCTCTCTTCTGGTGTGTCTGAAGACAGCTACAGTGAATTCATATACATAAAATAAATAAATAAATCTTTAATTAAAAATAAATATCACCTGGCAATAAACTCTGCTACCTACCACAGTGACCTCCTACATGATAAGCTGGTACAAATAGTGTCACAAATATATAGGAGTAACCAACAACTCTCTGATTTGGTTTAAGGCACATTCCATGAGAGAAACGCCATATCTTTGATACTGCGGAAGTATCCAAGAACCTAAGTTTAGATAGGTCATAGGCCGAGGCAAAAACTGGCTTTTATTCTACTATAGGAACATAGAAATAAAATGACTCCTAATAACACATTGGTACACCCATAGATTAGTGAACTAATCAACCCTCATCAAAAAGACTCCTTTTTCAGTGAATAGCAATTAACATAGAGACCTACATATTGCAATTAACAGAAAGTGAAGACTTCAGAGTACCCAGTCCTAAATGAGATGTCTTCATCAACCTCCTCCCCTTTAAGGATCAAGGATCTACATGGGAGAGGAGGCAGAAAGATTTTAAGTCAGAGGTGGTGGATGACATCAAAGAAACAGTGTCTTCCAGACAGAACAGAACTGGTATACATGTGAACTCACAGAGACTGTAGTAGCTTGTACAGGGCCTGCACAAATAAAACAAAGTCCTCACATTAAGAAGGAGAGGTGGACACAAAGTCCTTCCTCTATTTTCACTGAGTAGGATGGTGGGAGAATCTGTAATGATTTGGAGAGGGGAACTAATATGATCAAATATAAAAAGAAAATTAAATTAAAAAAAAGATACTTGTTAGCATTCTATCTAAACTCCTCCCCGCAGTTACCTGGCAACAGCCAGGTGGGCCTGGCCCACTATAAAAGGGGCTGCTTGCCCCTTCTCTCTCTCTTATCTCTTGCTTCTCTCTCTTGCATCTCTTAGCTCTTACCTCTCCCCATTCCCTTCCCCCCTCTCTCCACATGGTCATGGCCCACCTCCACCTCTCCACTTTCTCTACTCTCTCCGCCTCTCTGCCTTTCTCTGACTCTACTACCCTCTTAGCTCCCCTCCCCATGCCCTAAATAAACTCTATTCCTATACTGTACCTTCGTGTGTGGCTGGTCCCTCAGGGGAAGGGATGCCTCAGCATAGGTCTGCTGAGGCACACCCTTCACCCACACCTCCCTCACCTACCTCCCCCTACACACATAGAACATATATATCTTTATCTTTTTATAAACACATCAATACTTATCCTCAAATCTAGTAGATTATCAGACATAAGAGTACAAAGTTCCTTCCTAGAATTGACATGATGCACTAAGCTTGCACTAAAACTCTTAATAAGAAATGCATAAGAATTTCACTAATGTGAATATAAGAATGCTATTGAACTATACCCCAGTTTCATTTAATGCTTCTATTGTAAGTACTTGAACTAGACATTTCACTGTGTTTCAGACCCAAAAAATTTCTTTACTTACCTTGAGTACCTTGCTTACTTTTACATGAGAAGTGTTGTTATTACGATGACCAAGGTGTTGCAAGAAAGCACCTTAGTGCCTGCAGTGCAGGGCTAGAAATACATCCTGCATGACATTTTGAAATCACAAACCCCATGCCTTTCATTTCTTTTCTCTATGTCTTCTCTCTTCATTTTTCATTCTAAGCCCTAGAGTATCTTGTTTCCTACACTGCAGGGGATCATATCTTTCTTACCATTATTTTAACTCAAATTAGCTCTTACAGTGGCTGTTGTCATTAATAGAGCAGCTGTGATTTATTTTTTTTAAATATTTGCTAGTTATTATATGTAAGTACACTGTAGCTGTCTTCAGACACACCAGAAGAGGGCATCAGATCTCATTACGGATGGTTGTGAGCCACCATGTGGCTGCTGGGATTTGAACTCATGACCTTTGGAAGGGCAGTCAGCGCTATTAACCACTGAGCCATCTCTCCAGCCCTGGCAGCTGTGATTTATTTGACTGATGATCATCACACCTGAGTTCAAGCCCTTACACATAGTTAACACCATATTATGCCTTAAGAACCCACTTATATAGGCTACTAAAAATATTTTTAAGCTTATTTTAAGAAAAGGGGAGAGATGGATGCTTTTGATTGGATCATGGTTATTTTGAAAGCACACATGCTATATATTACTTTGTCAAAAGATTTTTGAAAAGGCTGAATTTCTGCTGTCTCTTATAATCCAAATAAACATGAATATGTTGAAAGATCTGCATCCAGCTATCCATTAATATAACATTCCCAAAGAAAATGCAGTGAGTATATTTAAGGTTTTCTGATAGTCAATATTGGGGATCATCACATAATCTTTACCAACAGGATTTACAGATTTTTTTAAAAATGTAGTTAATTAGCACCTTTTCATTTGAACAATGAATAAAAGATAGAATAAGTTTTGTGATAGATTCTTCATGTATTGTGAGGTATAATGTCATGTGAGCCAGTAAATTAATAAATAAAATAAAATTCGTAGCCTAAGAGTTTTTTTATGGTGCCAAAAAGGAGCACTCATCTTCTACAGATCACTGTTTACTTCACTGGTCTAGCAAGAATGTTTTCTATGTCAATTATGTCTGGATGGCTTGGAGAGGCAAGCAAACTTGCACATCGAGGCAACAAGATACTTGTCCCAGGATGTTCGTAGTGTCAGATGAGCTGCTGCTGAAAGCATATCTGTGAGATGCTGATGACATGGGTAGAAAAGAGACAATCAGAAGGCTCGTAGCTGGTTCTGGAGGAAGTAGGAAAAGGAGCCAGTGCTTGGGAGATACATCTTTGGGCACGACCCGACTTTTAGTAATCTAATGGCAGCTGTGCTGGTGAGTAACACAGAGAGTCATCAGGGCAGAGTGACTCATTGGGATTTGGAAAATATCTATTTTTCCAGAACTTTGTAAGATTAACAAAAGCTGTACATGTACTCTCTTGTCCCCATTCAAACATGGATCGAGCACTGCAGCAACAGAAACAGACTTGAATAGACAGCGAGCTGCTCTTACCTTGCTCTGTTTGTCGATGTTAAACAACACTGACGTTTTAGACAATGAAATATACAACATGTTCCCTTTCAAAGAAACCACAAGCCAGTCAAACATAGCAGGGTAGCAGAGAGCATCCACACCAAGCACAGTCAAACCAACAATTAAAAGAAAGACTAGTTTTCACTCACACTGTAAAACTATCTTCATTAACCAATGTCTGAAGGAAAATGAGTCAGAGAGAGGAAAATTCTTAGCAGCTAAACTACAGCAATTAAATATTTAATCTAAATTTTAATTAAAAACCAAGTATATAGTTTCTTAAGTTTTTTTAAAATCTTACTTGTGAAAAGTCATCTTCAATGCAGCTGAAGAGAAATGTTGGACAAGGCTGAAGAAGTCTCATCTAAAACCTTGACACACAGAGAACATAAAAGGGGGAAGAAATCTTTCCACAAACTTTGAAACCACATGACTTCAACTTTGGTCCCTGTAATGACTTCTCCTTTTCTCCTGTTTGTTCATATTCAAAACTTTCATGCTAGCATCCACTGATTCATTTATTATGAGCAGGTGGTTTGAATTTACATTTCTATGCAAGGCTGAGTCATAAATTAGGTAATATGTTTTGTGAAAAATTAAACGTTTTGTATGACTTTCTTATCACACTGCAAAGATTATAATCTGTCACCTTATAGACGCACCAAGACTGTTTTAATTGACACTTGATACCTTTACTCCGATTTTCAGCTAACTCATCAAAGAAAGTTGTGGTTCAAGGAAATTAAAAGCAAACAGAAATCCAAGAGGAGAAATGAAAGAAAAGAACTGTGATGCTAGGAAGACCAATCGATGTCAGAGCAGTTCCCTCACCAGGGGCTGCCAGAATCCTCCAGAGAAGCATTAGAGGTTTATTGGCAAAGCCCTCTTTGGTGTGGTAACTGACCCTTTTTAACCTTGTTATTAAGATGATGTTAAAAACAATAACACTAACAAAAACAAACAAACAAAAACAGTATTGTACATATACACATGATGTTAAATATTTGGGTTTCCAATAAATTAGTTAAGTTTTTGTTTTTTTAGAAATTAATATTCATGAAAAACAAAAATGAAAGTTAAACAAACATTCCCTAGCATTATAATGTTCTTGAGTTCGGTATTTCCATATGCCACACTAAGTCAATCCAGAAATCCCTTCCTCTCTTTTCCTTAGGAAGGACCACTGTTGCTCTACAGTTAAGTGAATATCTGAAAGGAGTAAAAAAGGATAAAGAAATTCCTATCGTATAAAAGCGTCACACTGCCAAGAAATTTGACTATGTCAGTAAAGACTCTTAGCTGTAGTCCAGATTCATCAGACCAGACAAGCAGTTTCTTTGTGGAAAAAGTTCAAGGTAAGTATTCTCTTTGTTGTTTCAAATCCCACTCCTATTTTTCAGAGTCAATGCTGGAACTAAGCGGTAAATATTTATTTCTGCCTCTAGTGGTATTAATTGATTGTTTTTTATTTATTTTTTTTTTTAAGGACCTAAGACTGCTTTTCCAGAAGAACTATCAAAGTTGTGTCAAATTCACTTTTCAGGTAGTTCTTAGAAATTTTGACTTAATTCAACAATGATAACAAACAAGTTGGGAGCTATGAAAATCCTGGTACCAGCTTATGAGATACCATGCTGTTCAAGAGAGCTCTCAATGTTAAGCAACATTTAAAAGAAGTAGTTTCCAAGAAATTAGCAGAATGAACAGAGCCATTAATGATTTTAGTCCTGAGCAGGCATATTCTCACCAAAAAGCAAGATTTGTTGGCCAAAAATACAATGATATATTTTCCTCTCTATTCAGTCATAATTCCAAATTTTTCCTGTTCGTGAAGTCTGGGGAAGAATAATAGCAAGGTATTCTAAAACTTTGGGACAGGTGTTCATGGCCAGCTTTAGAGTCGAGCAGTTTGGTACTAGCTGTGGGCAGCATTAGTGCCTGTAACCAAATGCCAGCACTCTACTGTTCCACGTACAAAGGGAACAAGGACCTGCAAAGCAGTAGGACTCTATTTCAGAGCAACGAGATTAGGATTTTTTCATGAAACTATCTTACGGGTGTTTCAAGCAACAATCAGAAAAGTAACAGAATGCAAAACTTTAAAGTTCAATTTTTGTAACTTCCTATCAGAATCTGAATCAGTTCACAGCCTATTAAACATTTTTGAAATGTGGCTTAAACTTCCAAATGCTATCTAGAGTATTTTTAGAAGCATCTATTAGAATTGTTTTACGTATAACTGAGTTGTTATTTTACAATCAAGGAGTGATCCTTCAAGGTGAGCCAACCCCTTCAAAATTTATGTGGGACCAAAGTACACAAGGAAGCCAGAACAAGGAAAAGTAAAGTCCCCAATGAACAGTCAAATCAGCAGGACAGTATTCCAGCAGTGCTGGGCAGGTTTGCATGAGCAGCTTTGCATCGGTTTCCATGTACAGTTGCCCTTCCAGCCACATGGGTGGGAAGGAAAGGTCCAGTGTAAGCTTGGGAACAAATGTTACATGCAATGTTTAAGAGGAGCCTTTACCAGGGCTGCAGAGATAGCATGACTACTTGTCCAGAGGACCAGGTTTGATTCCGAGCAACCCCACAGTGGTTCAGTCATACATAACTGCAGTTCCAGCAGGATCTAAGACCCTCTTCTGGCCTCCACAGCACCAGGATGCACATGGTGCACAAGCATACATGCAGACAAAGTACTCATGCACATTAATTAAATTATTTATTAATTAATATAAAATTTAACATTTTCAATGGGGCCTTTAACAACTTTTGTTCTTGATTCAGGAGAATTTTAAAATGACAAATTAGTAGAGATATCTTTAAATGGTCAAATTTTAAAGAAAGTGTGGAAGCTAACACATGATAGCTAAATGAGCTGCACTTAAAGAGTGTATCTGATGTGGTAGAATACAGAATATTTTACCATTTGGATAAGCTTGGTAAACCTATCACCAGCCCATTTAGCTAATGAACTGTAGTCTATTTCACGTGTTCCTGAAATTGTTACAATGCTGTATTGTCATACTCTACAGGCCAAGCCAATTTCATATTGAAGGGAAGAGCTACAAAAATTGCTTCTTGTGTTTGGGCTCAACATGTACTTGTGCAATAAATGATCATGTAAACAAGAAGTGTGAGCTGATAGGGTCAGAATGCAATGCAGTGTCTGAGATTGACTCAGAACTCAGGATTCTGCTTGCTGAATGCTCTGTGGTACTACACCCACAGCAAGTTTTAAGTGGCTAAAAGGAGCACGGGCCATTGTTCCAGGTTACAAATTTACCCACGACCAGGATATTGATTCTGTTAGCTTTTCTACCCAAATCTCATAATTTCTTACCTTGACTTTTTCAGACCCCTTCCCCACACATTTCAACTTTCCTCCTGGAACTAATGATACTATGGGCATATAACTCAACTAGAGAATATGATTAAACATACAAAATATTTGGTAAATCATACATTGTTTTTCCTCTGAAGTGCTGAAGATAAAACTCAGAGCCCTACATATGCCAAGCAGGTACTTTCCCCCTTAACTACCTGCCCATCCCCAACCTACATCTGCCTCACAGACATTTTCAGAGGAAAGAATAAGATCAAATAGATTTAAATTATACCAAAATACAGCTAGGCAGTAGGAAGAACATTGAAGTATCAATATTCAATTGCAAATCATTCAATATTCAATAGCAAATTCAACAAAGATACAAAACATAATTTATAAAAATTCATAAATATTAATAGAGTAGAAAAGCACTCTGTCCAGACAGTAATTTTTCATATCCGGCATATTAAACTGTCAACAAAGGTCTGGAGAGATAGCTCGCTTGGTAATGTTCCTTGGTTCAATCCACTGAACCTACATAGAAACCTGGGATATGTTAATATGCACTTGTAATCTCAGGACTAAGTAGGCAGAAATACATAGATCCTTAGCCCTCCTGGACAGCCAGCATCACTAGTGTATTTAGCAAGTTCCAAGCCAATGAAAAGTCCCTATCTCAAGAGAGCATTGCGATGGTACCTGAAGAACACCTGGGGTTGTCTTCAGCCTCCCCATGCACCTGCACGTGTGCACGCCCTCTCTCTCTCTCTCTCTCTCTCTCTCTCTCTCTCTCTCTATATATATATATATATATATATATATATATATATGTGTGTGTGTGTGTGTGTGTGTGTGTGTGTGTGTGTGTGTGTGTGTGTATGTGTGTGTGTGTGTGTGTGTGTGTGTGTGTGTGTGTGTGTGTGTCTAACCAAAATCCAAAGCTAACTTTAACCACAAAATAGAAACAGTCTTGCTTTTCACTTGGCCAGGATTGCCACTGCCTCCTCCATTCAACCTATGGATGTATAAACTAACAAATGACTGAAGCACACTATGGGGAGGTTTCACTGTAGGCATGAGAACAGCCCAGGCCATCTGGAAGAGTCTGCAGTGGAGAGAGTAGGAATTGCACTGAACATAGCCAGAGCTACCTGCTAGAGGGGAGAGTAGCAGGGGATAGAATACAGAGAAAGCACAGCAAGAAAGGCAGGAGCAGGAGCCCAGACAGTAGCCAGGTTAAAAGGATGAGGAGCTGTGAGGAAGAAAGCCTGAGAGTTGGAGGAGTTTGGGTGGGAGAGGAGGTGAGGCCTGAGATGCTATCTTGGATTTGAAATGCTAATTGGAGAGCTCCTAGTTCCTTTTGCCAGAGGTAAAGAAAATGACTCCTTTTGGCAGACCAGAACCCACTTTACAAGTTCCTGAGGCATGCTAGCTATTGTCTGTCAGAAATGGACCTGTAGTCCAGCTGTGCCTAGACTCGATTTTGGACTCAGTGGGCCTGCCATTTTTGATGAAATATTGTTTGGACCTGACAATGGAGACACTAGAACCCTAATGACATGGGCTCTCATGGGGACCCCAAGGTCAGCTTCTCTTCCTTTCATCCATGAGAAAAGAACATTCACTTTGCCATGCAAAGCATAGAAGACTATTGCTTACATGTTTAATTGTCCTTGTATTGGTTTGTAAAGTTATGGGTGGGTAAGGCTTTGAATAGGTTTGGGCTAGGAGAGCAGCTGAGATGAAGAGCTGGCATAAGGTTAGATCCCCCCATGAGCAAGGCAGGTAGGGAAGAAACACAATGAAAACACTTTTCCTAGTATTTTTAAGTTGTACAACAATTTAAAATTTGAATAAGCCAACCAAAACAAACTAAATATTTGAGCAAAAAAAAAAATATTTTAAAACTAGTTCTGAAATCCTAGCTTTGCTCTTTAATTAAGTCTGCTCACCTTAAACCCTATAGACTTCTCTTTACCTTTCAGTTGTAAATTAGCTACTGCTTTTCAAGATAAAAATGAAAAGACAGGAGGGTGGAGGGTAGAAGGGGTTGGAAGAAAGCAAGGTTTCTTGTTTCTCTAGAAGCAGCTGAACACTTACTCATTTGCCTATGAAACCACTACACTACAGAACAAAGGAAAACTTTAGCTAGACAGATGGCTTCATTTGCTTAGGTAAAATTCAGCTCTGAAGAGCCTGCAGACAAGTAAAGCCACATTGTCTTAGGAGATTGCTGGGCAGGGCTGGAGCATTGATCTCCATGCTGCCTAAAGGGACACCAGGAGCACTTCTATAGCCTGAGCAGGCTACCTGCTTCAGGCACCCAACTGTCTAAAGCCATCTCCCAGAACAGGAGTGACTGCTGGCCAGTATACCCAGAGCAAGGTCATATAACTAGAGTAGAGTACATAACCTTCTCTATTGATGAAAACCTGAAAATTCTGCCTTGCAAAGATAGTTTAGTGTATCCTCCTCTCCTGGGTCTCTGATAACAAGCTTGTCATTGTCTTTCAAGGAGGGGCTGTTGCTGCCCTGGAGTTTTTTAATTACTCAGACTAAGGGCACCTGGTCACAATTTTCACAGTAAGTGAGAAGAGGGCTTTGTAAAGAGCTGACTCCTGGACTGCATTCAAGACTGAAACAAAAGATGAATTATTCACACCTGCAGCGGGTGTGCACCAAACCAAGCTTTACAGACGTTTGCTGGGGGACACACAATCCCCTTCTTCTCTTAGCTCTGCCTTCCTTGTACCAAGGTTCAGACTGGTGCAGGAACTTGACATTCAACAAATTCCTCCCTTTCCCGATACCCATCTTTGATTGAAATATAATCGATATGTACTATTTGAGGATAATTATTTGAATGACGGCTGTTCCCTTTTCTAAATACATCTCCGTCTAATGAGAACAGCAATACTCAATCTTGTTCCACATATCTTTATTTACAAGTTTAGACTGTGATCACAGTCAGATCCGAAAACGGGTTAGAAGGTTCACCACACAATGCAAGCAGGTTACATCTGTAGCAAGAGGAAAGGCAGCGACACAAACTAGTGAGGCAGAGTCTGCTCTGATGGCTGACGCAAGTCAGACTTGAATATGGTTTGTAAGGTGGGCGGGCCCCTTGTGTCTGCCTGAGACTTGTTTTGTCATTATAACAGTGCTCTTTATACAAATAAGGTTACATTGCACTGTCTATGAAAAATACTGTAAGTCGTGCTTAAAAACATGTGCAGAGGTAGGTACAAATTCAATTTAACCTTTTCTAACAATAATATATATATGTATATATTACTACTATAGCATTTTATATAATATATATGGATATGTAATACATATATAGTATGTATATATATATTAAGTACAATAGTAGACTACTACTACAGTACTATATAGACATATATAGTAGTATACTATGTATATAGTATATATTAAGTACAATAGTACTATATATAATAGTATACTATTATATATATAGTATAGCATATATAGTATAGTACTAAATATATATTAGTATACTATTGTACTATAGTACTATAGTAGTAGTAGTATAGAACTTATATTTAGACTTAGCTTTTCAAAGCAGTTTCAGGCCATGTTGGGAACCAACAGGCTTTGGCCTGACTAGTAGGCCTGAGTCTTAGTTTCCCAGACCAGACCCGGTGCCTCAGGCTCCTCAGAAATCAAGTGACCAGCCTGTGGTTTTAAAGACATTCCGTTTTTCCCTACCTGAGGATTAAGGGAGAAGTTTTAGAGACATTCCATTTGTCCCCACCTGCGGATTAAGGGAGATCTTGTGATGTTTTGTTGTACGGTGACATCTGTCAGGAACGTTGACCTTCTGGAACTTCCCTGCCCCTGTAACTTCCCGCTTCTTTTGCTTTATATTTGGCTCAGAATTAAAGTTCTTTGGAGCTTGACTGGATTATTGTCTTGCTCCCAAGGTATCTTTTGTCTCCTGTGTCTTTCCTTCATCCGCAAGTTCCCTCCTCAGACCCTTGTTGAAGGCCCCCCCGGGAGGTACCCCCGGGCAGAGTAGCGGTCGAAGATCTTGCAGGCGGGGCAGTTGGCACCAGACATGGGGCTAAGGGACGGGATCATGCGCACTACCGGACGTCACATCACGGAAAAGCCTGGTCCAGGTGGTCCTATTGAGGATTGTATAGAGAGGAGACGTTCGTGGAGTGACCTGACCGACGAAGTCCTGGGAGTGAGGTGAGTGACGATGAAAGAGACAGAAGTTTTTCCAGAGGGAAGGAAAAAATAGGAAATTTTATTCACGGTAAAGTTTTCCTTCAGGACAAGAGATACCCGGGTAAAAAGGACAGTTTGTGTTAAAGCCGTGAACAGAGAACACAAACTGACAGTGAGTTTATGTGAAAACTGATTTGGAAGTAACATAAATTAACAAAGAGGTGTTTTATTGTAAGAAAATAGAGGAAAAGTATGTAGAGTGGTATAAAGGTAAAAAAAGGAAAAAATTGTGTAGAAGCTGTGTAAAATAGTACAGAATCATGGGACAAATATTAAGTGAACATGAGATTCCTAAAGTTCCCCTATGTTTCTATATTGTCCCCAGTAATCTTGATTTGGCCACGACTGCTCTCTCCCACAAAAATTAAACCAGCACCGAGAGCATTTAAATCTACTTAAAGAGCTCCGGTCCCTTGATCTCAGGTCCAGGCTGTTCTCTCCCCTATTCAAGAAAAGCTTCCCACTATTCAGACAAAGCCTCCCGCTGAGAAGCCTGATGCAGCGCCTCACCTTAAAGTGAAAGTAAAAGCTGCTTTTCCAGTCCTTCCTTCTCAAACCAAATCTAAAAATAACCCTGCTGGGACCCCTGATGCTGCTCCCACCTCCTCCAGTAAAAGAGGACAGCATGGTGGCACTGCTGTCACTGAAAATATGCCATTGCCCGAGTCAGATGAGGGAGAGAACGAGGAGGGGGGTAGCGGAGAAGGGGGGGACGAAGAGGATGGTGCCGCTTCCAGGGCTGACCAACAGTATCAGCACTTGAATTTCAAGCATGTTAAAGAACTAAAAACCGCTGTGTCTCTTTACGGCCCAGTGGCACCTCTTACTCTTTCTCTGGTAGAAAATCTGGGGGATTGGTGGCTCATGCCTAATGTCTGGTTTCAACTTGCCCATGCCACCTTATCTGGAGGCGATTTTGTTTTGTGGAAAACAGAATTCGTAAAAAATTGCCGTGAGATTGCCCTAAGCAATTCAGAAAGCAGGTGTTCACAATCCTGGACCAAGGATAAGCTGCTGGGATGCAGTCCTTATGATACCAATGATAAACAGGCATGTTTTCCACTTACTGAGCTTACTGACTCAAATCCAGGTTGCCGCCACCAAGGTGTGGCACCTACCCGCTAGGGGACCCTATTCTTCACAGCCACCTAGTAGAACCTGCTACAATTGTAGACAGCCAGGACACTTTGCCAGAGACTGCTCTATTATGATGTCTGGGTCTCGGCCACCCCATGCCCCTCTAGACCGGTGTCTCTTGTCTCCTCCTCCACCACCCCTTTGTGCTTGCTGCAACAGGGGCCAGCATTGGCCCACAGATTGTCGTTTCAAGGCAACCCCCTAACCTCGATGCCAGGAAACTCCCAGAGGGGCCAGCCCCTGGCCCCACAGAACAGACAAACCCCTGGGGTTGTCAGACTTGTCCCTCCAGCGACAAGTGCTCAAGCTTTGCCTCCCTCTGTTGTGCAACAGCAGGTAGTGCAGGATTGGACCTCTGTTCCTCCACCAGTTCAATATTAACCCCTGATATGGGTACCCAAATATTAAACACTGGAGTTCTCGGCCCTTTGCCTCATGGCACCTTTGGCCTTCTTGGTCATGCCAGTTCCACTATTCAAGGCTTACATGTATTTCCTGGCGTAATTGATGATGAATATACAGGAGAGATAAAAATCTTAAGTTTCTTCCACCTCTGGTCTGATAAACATAGAATCAGAGCAGAGAATTCGCAATTACTCTTGTTCCCTTTCAGTTGTTCTGGTCAGAATTTTTTTCAACAATCTACAGCTGCAAGTGATTTTGGCTCTTCAGATGGCTCCTGGGTTCAACAGATTACTCAGGATAGGCCCTCACTCAAATTAAAATTAGATGGTAAAACTTTTGAAGGTCTTATAGATACTGGGACAGATGCCACAATTGTCTCTGAGAGACACTGGCCCTCTGCATGGCCCCTTACAACTTCCCTGACTTACCTCAAAGATATTAGACAGTCTACCAACCCCCAACAGAGTTCTAAGATTCTCATCTGGTCTGATGAAGAAGGCAACCATGGCACTGTTCAGCCCTATGTTGTGCCCTAGTTAACCTTTGGGGAAGAGATATTCTTGCCCAGCTAAATTTTATTTTACGTAGTCCAAATGATGTTGTAACCAAACAAATGTTAAGACAGGGTTTCCACCCTGGACAGGGATTGGGAAAATATTCACAAGGAATAAAAGAACCTATAACTGTAACAAAGAAAGCTGACCATTCAGGCTTGGGCTCAGAAAATTTTTCCTAGGGGCCGCAGCTTTTTGGCTTCTATGGTAAGGGAGCTGACGGCTGTTTCTCCTAGAAAAATTTCTCTGATTGTTGGGTTCAACAAGTAACAAGGTGTTCCTCTCTTGAAATTACCACTAGAAAAAGTTAAATTTTGTTTGATCTAAATGAGTAAATGTGTAGTTATTTCATTTTTGCTTCTGATTGCTTTTAAAAGTATAACAATATTCTACATGTCTTGGCTAATGAGTATTGGCTTATAAATTATTAGGTATGATTAAAAATTTGTAACCTTGGTAACAGAAAGTGGGCTTAAAACTGGTAACTCAGGGTTGGAGTCTTTCTAGATAGCAACACGTGGCATGAGCCAACCCAGGGAAATAGGTCTTTAAAGATACTTTTAAATTGGATAGTATTTTATGTAATTCTTATCCTAGAAACCAGCCTTATAAAAGATAGGATTTAGGGCAGTGTCTCCTTGAGGTTTTAGAGGCCGCACCGTCTGTCCTGTGTTTATGTGCAGAAACTGGCAGCCAAACTTTGTAGCATGGGGGTGAATCAATTGGTGACTTTGGAGAGACTAGATTGTTTGTTGGAGGTTGAGTTTTCCAAAGTTATGGCTGTGCTCTAATGTTACAAGAGAAACTTAAAAATCATAATTAAACTGCCAGTGTTCTATTAGCTGCAGCTTGCATGCAGTTCAATCACAGCCTCAGGAAAAGCAGCAGATAGAATTTTTGGAGATACTTTAGCAGGAATTCCTTTTGTTACACAGTTGACTTATGAGAATGCTAATGCATTCTGCCGAGCTGCTATTTGGCCATACAGAGCAAAGACAGACTTAGCTGGATATGTTCATCTTTGTACAGAAATCAGACCCTCATACAATCAGGGTCCGACTATGGCTTGCTGCCTTACAAGGAAACACTGTGCAAACGATGCTTCCAACAGAAATGAGGGGATGAAGGGTGTTTTAAATGTGAAGGTCTGGGTCATTTCAAAAAACAATTGTTCCAGGCACAGAGGCAGGTACGGATTATCGTCATGCCCCAGGGTCTGACCTTGGTGCAGGAAGATTAAAACCTTGGTCCAGGTATGAGTAAATAGACCCAATTAAGAAACATTTGCATTTGAATTGGTGCAAAACTCAGCAACTGCATTCCTTTTGGGCTTGATCTTTCCTAGGGGAGGATGGGTCAGCCTCAGATCCCAAGGCACTCACAGCAGGCCGCTTATCCAGGTGTTATAATTATGGCTGCTTTCCCTATAGCATTAACAAAAGACTTGCTCAACTTGTTCAACTTTGGATGATTCTGGTTCCTCTGATTTGTCCTGAGTTCAGTCTGTTGCTAATAAGAAACCTAACCTTAAATTGATAATTGAAGAAAGTTTTGAAGGATTAATAGACACTTGGAGCTGATGTACTCAATCATCTCCAAGGGACTGGCTATTCCATTAATCCAAAACAAAGTTCAAAATTAAGATTTATGAAAAGTTAATGAGGCTATGGAACTCATGAAGGCATTAGAACCTGGCTTGCCTACTCTAGCTACCATTCCAGGAAATAATATCTTCATACAATAAAAAGGGGGAAGTTATATCCCTGTACACCACAGAATTATTTAAATCATGCTTTTTATTTTAAAATTTGAATGCCAAGGAACTCTCTGCTAAGTGTCCATAGCACCCTACAACTAGGCAAATTTATGCCTAGGGGGAAGAGGGTATATTTCTGTTTTTCCTATAGGATGCTAAAGGAGCATGCTAGCTGCCAGAGTGATTGGTGAAACATGCTGATGCTAGGACAAAGAATGATGCTGACCGTGAACTTGCTGAGCGCCCTGACAATGGTGACAGGAAAGCTGTATTGGACATCTGTTCCTGACCTACCATTGCTTGCCTATATCCCAGATAGGACAAGCTACCTTGCCTCAAGATTTTAGACCTTGTGTGATAGAGAACATGGAGACTATAGAAACTACTTCAAAAAACTAGTCAAAAAGAGAAGTTATAATGACTTTTCTCTTTCCTTATAATGAGACGAGTTATTCTGTCTCAATCATGGACTAGTATAGAAATCAATCCAATATTGGAAATGACAGTCTTCATTGGAAAGGCTGGTTATGGACATTCTTAAAGACACATTTGGAAGTTAGCTACAGTTCTCTATGTTGTTATGTTAGCAAGAGATAAAGTTGGAACAGGATCTGTGTTTTGAACAAGTGTTAGCACATGTGTTAAGGCTCCTAAATTTTTATTAATTGGTCATGCTAAAATTTTGTTTCTTCTACAGTACTTAACGTAAGTTGGATTGATTGTACATTTTTTAATTGTGTTAGAGTGATGAAATCTGGCATGTCTGTTATGGTGATCTACCAACTAGCCTTTGTCTTATTGCCCATGAGTTTTACAGGTCCTTGGTATTCTAAAAAGGCTTACAAGTACTGGAAGAAGTGAGTCAGATTCTAAAATCAGAGGCAAGAGGTTAGTGGGTTTGATTATTACTGATATAGCAGCTTTAATCACATTAATGGCTGGCACCACTGCTTCTACAATTGTTTCAACAAAAGTTAAGACAGCTACCTTTATTAATCATTTAGCAACAAATGTTACTAATGTTCTGAGTATTCAGAGGATTTAGATTAGCATTTAGAACAGCAGATTGACATCCCGACTTTTACAAGTTCATTATCACCACCTCGATCTGCTTGATCGTAGAATTATGGTGCCTGAAGCCAAGGATTCTCCTTTAGAGAGAATTTGCATAAAACTTAGATTATGCAGGCCTGCTTTCGAGTGGTGTGGGCATCAGCAGGGGTGCAGGCTAAGCACTGCAGGGGGAAGACACTATGCACTGCTTCTGGGTCCCCTGAGGAGCAAACCCATTTGCATAGAGGTTGGTACCGGAAAAAGCATCACCCAATAGGTAAGCTTTAGTCCTCTCCTCATGAAAAAGGTACCATGTTATAATGAGGATTGGGTTCCTACTCCCCCCCTCTCATTAAACTAAAGCCCCTCTGTTTTCGAACAGGTTCCTTATTACTCGGTTTTATAGTAAAAAAAAAAAAAAAAAAAAGGGAGGAGATGTCGGGAACCAACAGGCTTTGGCCTGACTAGTAGGCCTGAATCTTAGTTTCCCAGACCCGGTGCCTCAGGCTCCTCAGAAATCAGGTGACCAGCCTGCAGTTTTAGAGACATTCTGTTTGTCCCCACCTGTGGATTAAGGGAGATCTTGTGATGTTTTGTTGTACAGTGACATCTGTCAGGAATGTTGACCTTCTGGAACTTCCCTGCCCCTGTAACTTCCTGTTTCTTTTGCTTTATATTTGTTTCAGAATTAAAGTTCTTTGGAGCTTGATCGGATTATCGTCTTGCTCCCAAGGTATCTTTTGTCTCCTGTGTCTTTCCTTCATCTGGCAGTTCCCTCCTCAAACCCTTGTTGAAGGTCCCCTGGGAGGTACCCGGGGGGGGGGGGGGGGAGAAGCAGTAGAAGGTCCTACAGGAGGGGCAAGGTCACAAATTTCTCATACATGCTTAGCCTCCCTTATTGTCAGTATTCCACACTTGAGTGTGACATTCGTTTGGACTAACATATATTGACTTAACCAGCTTTGTGACTTGAACAGGGTACATAGAACTACAAGGTGTATAGTTCACCTGAGGATTTCTTTCTTCTTTGGGTCATAGGTTTGCTGAGGTAGGATAGATGTGAAATAGTAAGACTCCAATATCACCTTACATACAGCCTAGCTTCACTGCCCTAAGAACGCTCTGTGTGCTTCTATCCAGCTCTCCTTTCTGTTGAACCGTGGGGGAGGGGCTAATAATCTTTTACTGTCGATGTAGTTTTGCCTTTTCTAGAAGATCAAATATTTGGGATCATAAGTACCTTGGCAGACTTGCCTCATTGACTTCATAATTGATTTTTCTTCTATTCCTGAATCTTATTCTTTCTAGCTTCTGGATAAAAAATGGCTTACTTCTCCATTCCCAGCTAAAGAGTATCTTGGTCACTTCCATGAATTAGCAATTATGACAAAGGCTGCAGTAGACAACCACTATGTGGGGTTCTCTATGTTGACATGTGATTGTCGGATGCTATGGTAGGACTTTACTGAGTTCTGAAAGACACTGGCTTCTTCCACAGCATCTGTGCCATGTTGTCCCTGTCAATCATAGAGGAGCGCTCTCAGGACTTCACAGTATCTGTGCTCATTATATCTGGATCCATGATCCTAATGCATCAGCAAACTCCATTAGTTCAACTTTAAAAGTACTGACCAAACTCAATTCCTTTTACTATCTCTACTGTCAACAGTCTGGGCCCAGCCATTGTGGCCTCTTACCTCATTTGGGCAAAAGCCTCCTGATGTCCCTGGCTTGCCTTCCAGTGGTTCGTTCCATATATATTTAATAAAGATCCTATGTAAATAAAGACCTACCCTGGTATCCTTCAGCTCAGAACTTTAGCTTAGAGGAATGATCCTTCTGTGTGTGTTGTGCCTGATTCTCTGTGGCTCCTCCTTACTTTTCCTCTGCTCACTCCCCTCATGGCTACTTCTGAAGCTAGTCAGCAGGCTCCATCTCTTCAAGGACAATCCTTATCACAGTAGTTCTGGTAATCCAGTCCCTCATCATCAGGCTCTGTTCCTTACAGTGCAAGGGTCCCTATACGCACACAGGCTTCTTCCACAGAACACGGTCTCCACTACAGCACCAGCTGCATCTAGTAGTTCACTGGTATGCTTCCACTGCTGGAAACATGTTGAAAGAAGCACAACCCCCAGGGTTTAGTGCCTCCTTTAAGCAAATGGAATGTAGCAGAGAACCCACAGTATATCACCATCTGGAGGATGCTCTCATTTGCAGGCACATGTTTCTCAGATAAACCTGGAAAGCATTACTTAAATGGTATTAATGGTTTGGTGAACACTTATCGATTAACAAAAATTAGGGTGATTGTCATCAGTAATAACTATCCCACAAAAAGTGAAACCTTGGGATTCTAAGAAATGACTATGGATATGAAGAAACATGGTATGGTTTTCTGTGTTTTGATGCTGCTATTAGTAAGATAACACTCACTAAACAGCTCAGTGCCAAGCTTGGAACCTTCAACTCTCCAGGCTTCCTACCACACCCCACTATTTAGATACAATGAGGTACATATATACATGTAGGCAAAATTCTCATCCATGTAAAAGTAAAAAAAAAATTTAAATATAATATACATGTGTATATAAATACATATATATTTAATAGAGTTATACCACAAGGAGCTATAATGCTCCCCATGCAAGGAGTCATACTTAGACCCTTGTTGGTAAGGGGAGGGGTTTCCAACTATATAGGCTACTGCCATAGCCATTGGTTACCTACTGGAACCTGAAGATTAGACCCTATTGCTGAGGACACCTCATATCCTAGATGCAGGACTTGTAGGACTCAGGAGAAATTGACTGTACTGGCTGGTTTTGTGTCAACTTGACACAAGCTGGAGTTATCACAGAGAAAGGAATTTCAGTTGAGAAAATGTCTCCATGAGATCCAGGTGTAAGGCATTTTCTCAATTAGTGATCAATGGGGGAGGGCCCCTTGTGAGTGGCACTATCTGTGGGCTGGTAGTCTTGGGCTCAATAAGAAAGCAGCTGAGAAAGCAAGCCAATAAGTGACATTCCTCCATGGCCTCTGCATCAGCTCCTGCTCCTTGACCTGCATGAGTTCCAGTCCTGACTTCCTTTCATGATGAACAGCAGCATGGAAGTATAAGCTCAATAAACCCTTCCCTCCCCAACTTGCATCTTGGTCATGATGTTTGTACAGGAATAGAAACCCTGACTAAGACACTGACCAAAAATCTTTTTTCACAAAATCTTCAGTACTTAATTAAAATTCCTGAAGAAACTGTAAATAAAAGAAATATAATCTCAAAATTTAAAAAAAAAAATAACTTATACAGAAGCCCTTAACCAACATTATACTAAATGGAGAACAGCACAAAGCAATTTCAATTAAAATCACAAATAAGACAAGAGAAATGAATAAAAACACTAAAGTAGGAAAGAGGGATAAAGCATCCTTATTTGCAGATGAGATAATTGTATACATGAGGAAGCCTAAAGACCCCACTGGACAGTCTTAGAACTGATACTTTAAGCAAAGTACCAGAATACAAAATCAATCCACAAAAATCAATATCTTTCTTATATGCCAATCAAATCAGGAAATAAGTCAACAATCAACAAATGAAATCTCATGAAATTAAAACATTCTGTAAAGCAAATGAAATGTTTACAGAGTGAAAGGAAGCTTACAAAATAGGGAGAAATCTTTACCATCTGTATCTCTATATAGAATTAATGTCTAGAATACAGAAAACCCAACCAACCAACTTAACCAACAAAGTAACTAAACACCAGAAACAACCCGTTTATTGTTGTTTTGTTTTTATAATTGTAAACTTAGCTATGAAAATGAACAGAAAATTCTTGATAGGGAAATAAATAGCCATTAAATGTGTTTTAACCAGTTCAACATCCTTAACCATTGGGTAAATGCAAATTAAAACTGCTTTGTAAAAGATCAACAAATTACCTTGAGATCCCATCCTATCTCAGTGAAAGTAGCTATCATTCAGAAATTAGATGATAACATATTGGCAAGAATGTGGGGAATAAGGAAGCCTTCTTCACTTTGTATAATCACTATGAAATTTAATGTGGAGATTCAAAAAAGCCTAAAAATAGAACTACTGTGTGACTTAACTGTTCTACTCCTAGTCACACACCCAGACGACCCTGTATCCTGGTAGAGACACTTGCTCATGTATGCTAATTGCTGCTCTGTTCACAATAACCAGGAGATAGAATCAGCCCCTAGATGTCCATCAACTGGTGGACAACTGATAATAGAAACATGGTGTGCTTATACAATAGAAGTGTGTATTCATCTGTAAAGAAAAATGAAATTGGAGGGCTGGAGAGATGACTCAGCAGTTAAGAGCACGAACTGCTCTTCTGAAGGTCATGAGTTCAAATCCCAGCAACCACATGGTGGCTCACAGTCATCCGTAATGAGATCTGATGCCCTCTTCTGGGGTGTCTGAAGACAGCTACAGTGTACTTACATATGATAAATAAATCTTTAAAAAAAAAAAAAAAAAAAAAAAAGAAAAGAAAAGAAAAGAAAAATGAAATTATGAAATTTTCAGGGAAAATGGGAAGAAATTTTACTGAGTGAAGTGTCACATAATCTGTCTGAAAGGTATACATGCTCTCCATGTGTAAAGCACAGCTTCTATTTTTTTAATTAAAAATATTTTTCCTTAAAATACATTCTGATCAGTTTCCCCTCCCTAGCTCCTCCCAGTTGTTCCTCATCTCTCCAGCCATCCAACTCCATGCCGTCTTTCTCTCTTTTTAGAACAGAAGCAGACAAATGAAAGAAACCAGAACAAAACAAGACAAAAAAGAAAAAAAAGCACAAGAAACACATAAACACACGCGCACACACACACACACACACACACACACTTATGAAAACACAAAATCAGAAACCATAACATATAAACAAATGTTCAGTAAGATTAAAAAAAAAAAAAGCCTGAACAAAACATTATGAGGAAGAAAATCTCCATAATTATCGAGTTCATTTTGTGTTGGCCATCTACTGCTAGACATAGGGCCTACCCTTGATTGTAGTTTGCATAGCCAGTGAACCTACTTCGAAGAAAACTAACTTTTCCTTTGCAGGTGGCTATCAGTTGGAGATAGCTTTTGGATTAGGGATGGGAATTATGGCTTCTCCATCTCTCAGAGCTAGGACCCCCATATGGCTTGGGCCTGAGAGGCCTTGTGCATGCTGCTACAGTCTCTATGAGTTCATACTGTGTTGGTCCTGCTGTGTTTAGAAGACCTCGTTTCCTTGGTGTGCTCCATTCCCTCTGCCTCTTTCTTCCACAGAGTTCCCTGAGCCCTGAGGTGAGGGGCTGGATGGAAACATCCCTTATAGGACTGAGTGTTGCACTCCCCCCCCACATTGTCCAGTTGTGGGTCTCTGTATTTGCTAAGGCTCTGAGCTATGACTATAGTAGAATGGTGTTAGGAGTCATTATATTGCTATGTTCCTTTAGCAATATTTGATTTTCCTGGAGGCCCATGTCCTAGCTAATCTCAGGTTTTCGGCCACCTGAAAAGTGTTCGGCATGTGTTCCATCCCATAGAATGGGCCTTAATCCAATCGGACAGTGGTTGATTACGCCCACAACCTTCCACAACTTTTATGCCACTATTGTACCAGCATATCATGCAAGCAGGTCACCATTGTAGCTCAATGAGTATGTAGCTGGGTTGGTGTTTACCTTTCTTCTCTGAGCTTTGTCTTTTATCCCTAGAGAGACCATATCTGGTTCCTAGGCCAAATCTCCTAGAGGAGAGAACCAGTCTGTCTGCTCTCATCATCGCTGAATGCAGGCAACTGATCTCCATTAGCTGTGACTGTGGGTAGAGCCAGGGGGAGTTATGATGCTTATGAGCTAGAGCCTCCAAACAGCTCCTTCAGAACCCCTGAGAGCTTAAGGAAAGTACCCTGTCTGCACCAGCTAGCTTCCCTACACCTCCCATGCCATTCCCTAACCCAGTGCTACTCCAGAAGCATTGCACATTCTTACGAGTAGATTCTACATCTCCCTGATGCCTGAGATGCTGTTTCTAGAATTTCCTGTGTTAGCATACAGCGTTGTTAACAGGCAGACTTTAAAACCCTTTGCAGGTGATATTGACAGGTACTTGTTGAGCAATATGTTAAGACACATATACTACTGAAATATCAGGAATGCTCTCTGCTTCTGAGGGGCTACAGTCAAGTAAATTATGTGCTAAATGACACAATCCAGTACACATTAAATACTACCACAGACACATGAATATTGATGAAAATGAGATGCATGTAAACAGTGTGGGGTTTGCCTTGGAGCTAATGGAATCTGGGAGCTCAGAGGTTCTCCAGCTGTGATCCACTGGGACCCAACTCCTAGACACTGTTAGAAATTCAGATTCCTGGGTTCCACCTGGCCTCTGGCCTCACAGCTGCACTTTGACAAGGCTTCAACACTTATCTTTGAACCTCAGATGAATATGAAGACACTGGAGCTAGGAAAAATGTCCTTGCCCCAGACTGCAACTGGTACCTTAGGAGGACAGTGGGCCCCAGAGCTGACCCTGTGCCACAGCTCTCCACACCCAAATCCTGCCCAGAGAGAGCTGGTCTCCCAAGAGAACTGTCACTCATAAGTTCACAGGTGAGACCACCACTTTTGCTCCAATAACTGGCCAAAGAGGAACCCACCAGGGGCCCACAGGGCACAGGAACTGCGAAGCAGCCGGAGACATGATCCTTCCGGTTTCCATCAGCGCTCTGGAGCTAACCCTGTGACACAGCTCTCCACACCTAAATTCTGCCTGGAGAGAACTGGCCTCCCAGGAGTGCTGACACACCTAAGATCACAGCTCTCTGCACCCCTATTACTGCCTGAAAAGAGCTGGTCTCCCAGGAGTGCTGACACACCTAAGATAACAGGCTCACAAGCCCACAGGAGGGACAAGCTCCAGTCACAGTCAGCAATTCCAGCTAACACCAGAGTTAACCAGATGTCGAGAGGCAAGGGCAAGAACATAAGCAACAGAAACCAAGGCTACTTGGCATCATCAGAACCCAGTTCTCCCATCACAGCAAGCCCTGGATACCCCAACACACTGGAAAAACAAGATTCGGATTTAGGGGGACACTGGGTGAGATATTAGAAGTAAAATGTAATACAAAGAAAGAAAATGCTGACTCTGCCATGTCCATTTGTATGTGGTAGCCATGGTGTGGCCTTTCCCTTGTCCTGATCTCTGGACAGACACTGCTCTGATGCTCACACCATGCTAGTAGAAAATGAGTCTGTCGCAATAGTTGCTCAGAACAGTTTCCTATGTAAAAATAGTCATCTGAGTTAATCATGGCAAGTACATGAGACCACCCTAAGATGCTGTTATATTTTACAGTGTTTATTTAATTACATTTAGCAACCCATCTGTACCAATTAAGTCATAAATTTGTTCAGATACTGGTGGGTAGGGAAGAGTTTGTTCTTTGAAAGTGGTAATAAGCTAACAGGTTTCAAAGCAGTAATGCTTAGTAAACTACATACATGTCCAATATGTTATGCACACAGCATGAAGGGTCATAATTAAAGAGATATAGTTGGTAATAGAATATATAGAAATATATTCACTGAATTGCAGGATGCAGGTGAATTAATCACTAAAGGCTTTGTTTCAAAGAGATGTTTGCACTGTGTAAAGTACTATTAAGAAATAATTGGAGCTGGGCAGCGATGGCGCACGCCTTTAATCCCAGCACTTGGGAAGTAGAGTCAGGTGATTCTGAGTTCGAGGCCAGCCTGGTCTACAGAGTGAGTTCCAGCACAGCCAGCACTATGTACACACAGAAATTCTGTCTCAAAAACCCAACAAGAAAAGGAGGAGGGGAGAAAGAGGAGGAGGAGGAAACAAAGAAAAGAACAGACATATGGGGTGATGTCATGAACTATAACTAATGTTTGTAATGACAGAAAAAAGGCAGCGTCCTAGAAGGCTGGAGGGTGTCGCTGCATTTTGTTCTTTTAACATTCCCATTCACTGAACATAACAGGGGACAAACTTCCGGTTAAACTCTGTGGCCACTCACCTTGCAAAACCCGTTCATTGCTCAAGAGCAGATTCTAAAAGGAGAAGGAAGTCAGGGCTGTGAAGCTGTGGCAAATACAGAAGAAAAAAAAGCCTTTGGTAGCCACAGACTGACAAGCCGGTTTGGAACTTTATACTGAGCGTTAGATTCCCTAATGGGACTTTGGCAGAACGGCCCAGAGACATCCCAGGAGGAGGTACCCAAGGTCCTGGGAGGAGAGTGCGAAGAACAGGACGTGTTTGTCTGATAACTGTGACTGCACAAGGTCCATGCCAGACGCATCAGAATGAATCCACTACAACAAACCACACATGTGATACCGTCCTAAGCTATATAACATTAGCACCGTGCTTTCGTGGTAAATTTTGATTTTATGTAATTTTTAAAGTAGCCCTTTACTATCTGCAGTCCACCAGTAAGGATGTGTTCAGAGCTCAGGTTTACTGGGGCGAGTTGTAGACCAGTGGTAAAGCATTTGTCTAACATATGTGAGGGCTTGGGTCCAGTCACATCATTGTAAATATATACATGCATACATACATACATACATACATACATACATACATATTATGAGAGAATTAATGACCAGCTTGTATATATTCTTTTTCTAATCTAAAATTTTACAACCATCCTTCT
This sequence comes from Uromys caudimaculatus, assembly GCA_028551405.1. Lineage (NCBI taxonomy): Eukaryota > Metazoa > Chordata > Mammalia > Rodentia > Muridae > Uromys > Uromys caudimaculatus. Next base: position 27,071,455 of record CM052702.1, on the reverse strand, counting down.
TTAGGACTGCTTCTTTTTTTTAATGTTAGAGCAATTTCAGAAACTCAGGATCACATCTGAATATGTTCACTCACTCATTTATTCATCTGAGCAGTTCTAGACTTAGACTATTTCTTCCCTAGTAAAGCAGCATGGTTCATGATAGAGAATGGCCATATGGTCACTCTGAGTTCTGTGATTATCAATAATTGCTTTGGGAACTGAGTAAGCCTCTCACTTTATTTCAGATTGGTATAGAGACTCCTTTCCACTGCCACAGTGAAAGGCAGCAGACAGCATTTATCAGGCAAATGTGACAATCCCAAGTAACACCACTAGGGAGCGCTCTTGTCACAGCTGTAAAACACATGGACTTGCTTTTTTTTTTTTTTTTTTTTTTTTTTTTTTTTTTTTTTGCAGAATGAATCGTTTTGTTTTCCTTCAAGTTTTTTTGGTCACTCTCAGGCGAGCAATATGTAGCCCCAATAGGCATCGGATGCAAATATGAACATGTTTAAATAAAAATTTTTAAATAAAATGAGTGAGAATGGGAAAACATGCATTAGCAGATATTTGCAACATGGCCTGATATTCTTCAAAAGAAAAAAGAACAATGTTTCTTTATATGAAAATACAAAGTTGATATTTTAAAACCTCAATTAAATGATTTTATTTAATTAGTTCGTGAGCTGTAATGATAAGCGTGTTTGTTTTCCATTGAGTGTTGGGATTTGCATTGAGTACCCTGTGGCAGTGTAGATAAAGATGGTAACTAGCTGTAGTTTGTTGTTGTAACACAACACTGGCAAAAACGATTGGGAAGGAAGGGGTTTGTTGGTTACAGTCTCTCATCTAGGCAAACCAAGGCAGGAATTTGAGCAGAAATCTTGTGTCAGAAGCTAAAGCAGAGGCCATTCAGCAGAGCAGTTTCCTGGCTTCCTTCCCCAGTTGTTCAGCTACCTTTGTACTGATGCCTAGCCCCATCTGCCCAGGAACAGTACTGTCCACATCAGGCTGGACCTTCCCACATCAATGAGCAATAGAAAAAACGTCCTCACACACATGCCATGGGTCAATCTGATGGAGGTAATTCCTCAAGTTGAAGATTCTCTTTCCCAGACAGGTTAGCTTTGTGTTAAGTGGACATAAACGGTGACACCAGCACAAGAAAAAAAAAAGAGCGAAGTGACATTTCTAACCTTTCCTGGCACTGTGAGTCGACTTCCAGGCCTTGCAAAGCAGCCAGGCCACCATGAGTGAGGAGCAGATGGAACAGGCAGTAGTAAAATATTATAAACATTTTGAAAATGGTTCTACAAAGCCAAGTGGCCTGCGGAGTGACAGTAGGGGCTAGGGGGAGAAAGCAACAACCTGACTCTAAGACTTCCCAGCAGGTGGCAAGCACTATCAAATGATGCTGGGGTTAAAGAGGGAGGTGCTGAGGAGTCCTTAGAGAACTATGAGGAGCAGCTGTCTCCCTGCTTGAGGGTCTGGCAGCCATTTTCTTCCTAGCACCTATTAGCTTAAAGGAAATCTGGGCCAAGAGTTATGGTTAAGTCCAACTTTGCCAAAGGCAAGATGCTCCGTGGAAACACCCAAGATGATACTCATACAAGACCCATAGGATGAAAGCTGACTACTCAGCCTGATACGGCTCCACAGTAAAATCTTACACTGTCTTCTCAGAATGGTTTCCCAACATTGTCTTTCTAAAAGCCACACCCTACTGAAGAGCCCATCACTTTGTGTCCACATGGTCCTTTTCCTACTTCCTGACAGTCCTCAGCCTGAAGTGCTCTTCTACCCTCATGTCAAAAATCCTCTGAGGGAGGAATCAAACTGGTACTGATGTAGAAACTTCTTCCCTGGTGGTTAGGACTCATGGTGTCAGCAGGTGCCATGCAGGTGGCCAGGAGAAACAGTGCTACCCAGCTGTAAACCCTGTGAACTACAGTAATGACTGACCTGGTAATGCTCAAGTGACACACATCTCTGGGGTAAACAACAGCTGACTGAACTTAAGGCCTACTCAATCGGAAGGAATTGTAAGCCAAGAAACCATGGCTGGGGAAGTCATAGACCTTATAGGAGATCCTATTGCCATTACATGAAATTTTAAAAAGCCATGCTTTCTCTGGTAAGGTGCTGGCTACAGCGGTCTCGCCCATTCCCCACAGCTAGCTTCAAGCAGCCGTCTGGCCCTGAGTCCGTGACTGGTCTACAGAACATCAACAACCACTCTGCTCCCTCTAGCCCCATGAAAGGAACACACTAGAGACATATTTATACCAGCCAGAATTGTATCAGTAAATCTCCAACCCCAATATACCTTACACTACTTTATTGTCCAGCTATCAGGCCACGTGGGTCTGCACCATCTTCCACCTCTTCTTCCTCCATCTTCTTCTCTCTGTCCTCCATCTTGTCCTCTTCTTTACTCCCTCTCTGTTTCTAAAACTTCCAGCCACTCCTTTCCCTTACACTGCCCAATTGCAGGCTCTAGCCTGTATTTTCAGTTAAATTAGGGAGCAGGTTCACATGGAATCACCTGAGTATGTTATCTGCTCCTCATCAGGGGCAGGATTAGCATCAAAATACAAACAGCACCAAGGCAATACACAACATACTGCTACCATTTTGATAAATTGAAATAATATCCAACTGTCTTCCAAATGTTTTTCCTTATACCCATAGATAAATGTTGCTCTCTGTAGTGGCTATTCTTGATTGTCAGCTTGACTATATCTGAAGTGAACTACAATCCAGAATTAGAAGGCTCACCTGTGATCCAGATCTTGAGGCTGGAAGACATAAGTTTCTGATCTGGATCTTGGCATGGAGATCTTGAGGCATAGTGGCCATGAAAAGCTTAGGTCCAGGGAAAGTAGTACATGCCCTTAATCCCAGGAAACTGAGGCAAGGAGCTCTCAGTTCAAGGTCAGCCTGGGATAAAGCAAGTCCCAGATCCAGTCGGGGTGGTACACACATCCTTAATCTGGGTCACACCTTCTGCTGGAGACCTACATAAGGACATTGGAAGAAGGAAGATTGACTCTTCTTCGCCTGTGTGCCTTGTGGGACTAAGTGACTGCTAGATCCTTGGACTTTCATTCACAGCTGCTGCTGACCATTGCTGGGGAGCTGGTGAAAGACCTCCGAGCTGGGGAGACCCTCGCTCAAGTCTCGGGATGGTGCGACCCCCCAAGAACTCATGAAAGACCGTCCTTGCTGCAATCACATGAGGTTTAATCAGGGGACCAGTGCACTGGGGTGGAGCTCATAACCCATGCAGGGGCAGAGGAGTCCGACCCCCAGCAGCTGAAGTCAGGGGTATTTAAAGGAAAAAACCACAAAGCAAGGGAAAAAACACAAAGCAAGGGGTGGGGAACGGAAAGAATTTGCGTTATGGGGAAGTCACAAACATTTTTATGGTTAGCTAGTTCCTGAAACATTGTGCCTCTGGCCCTGGGGCCAGGGCAAGGTCACTGGTTTCTTAGGGGAAAGAATGCAGCTGAGTGGGGTTTGATCAAGCAGGCAATTTCAGGCCTATTTCTGTTTCTGGCTCCAAGTGTGCTAGGGGTCTAACTTTCCTCATAAGGGGATCAGGTCTTTCACTGGACTACAGACTGTAAGTCATCAACAAATTCCCTTACTATACAGAGACTACCCATAAGTTCTGTGACTCCAGAGAACCCTGATTAATACGCTCTCCCTGTTCAAAGCAGACTCTTTGTAGTAAGTAGAGACTATTTCAGAAAACCTTAACTAGTAAAAGTAGAAAGACTAAGCAATTGTGTAGTGCCCATCCCCCAATAGAACCTATATAATCTAATGCATAGCCCCTATACTCAAGACTTAGGAAATATCACAAAACAGGAGGCATCAAAGGACCAGGAGGAGTGCTGTGAAATAGTGTCTTCTGGACAGGACAGAGACATTGCGGCCTCGAACTCTCAAAGATATAGTTGCCTGCATAATACCACACCAGTGAATGTTTCAGCAGGGAAAGGGAAAAATTTAGAAAGTCCCACCCTCACTTGAAGAGCTACAAGTGGTTGATGCCTGCTGAAGGAGGAAGATCAGTTTCCTGTAGAGGAAAGCCTAAGCATATATATATGCAAAAAGGCAGAAGCAGAGAGTAAGGTAGAAATAGCATTGCATTGTTAAACTCTCAAAACCTACCTTGAGTGTCACACTTCATTTAACAGGGCCACACACACACAGGTTTTCAAACTTTTTTCTTTTTGTTTATTTTTCATATAATAATACATCCAGACCACTTCCTCCTCTTCTTCTACTCCTCCAAGCTCTCTCCCACACCTCCCCTCTCCCCCAGATCCACTGCTCCTCGATTTCCAACAGAATAATAACAGAAGATAAGAATGTGAGAGGGGGTGTGGGAAGAGGGAGGGTGAGTGATGAACATACATTGCACTTTTGTATAAAAATATGGTAGAAAACAAACAAACAAAACCAAACAATTTTCTAAGACTGCTGAAAAGCCATCTCCCGAGAAGGTTCCTTGTAGAGAGCGGTTAGAGTATTCGCCATTACAAGATGGCGCTGACTTCCGCTGTCGCTCTAAGGAAACTTATGGATAGCGCGGGGTGACTCACCCGAAGCGCTTGCGCATTAAGGGTGTACATGACTAATCACCGCCCACTCCCGGGGCGCGCCAATCAGTGGAGGACACGCTGCCTCAGGGCTATATAAGCAGTGCCATTCTGGGGCTCAGGGTCTTCCTCTTTTCATCATCATCAGCTTCAATAAACGCTTTGCTGCAGAAGGATCCGTGTGTCCGCGTGGGTTCTTGCTGGCGAGACCAAATAGCGCGCGGGACAACTGGTTCTGAAACCCGGGAACGTAGCGACTTCATCATCGCCAGCACCAAGGAGACCCTCCGCTTCTGCGGAGTGGATTCAGAACTGCAGGACTAAAGGTAAGCTCTGAGAGGTATGTCTGTCCGCGAACTTTTCCCCCACCTTCCTCCACAATCGGCTGACAGGATAGAAGCTATCTTTATCGTATCGGCTGCACTCGCCCTCTTTACGGGGACCATGTCTTTGTGGAAACTGGTAAAATCATGTTTGGAGAATGAAAACTGCCGCCCGACAGTAATAGTGGGACAGGGGGCACTGGAGGATTTGCAGGACAGCATGTCAGAAACAGAGCGAGACAGAAGGATGGGATCTCAAAAAAGAAAAGGCATGCCTAAGAAAAAAGACCTTTCTGAGGACCTCGAGTCCAAAGAAACGAGAGAAAAGGGAAAGAACGCCCTGGGAGAGAGAAAGAGAGGCCAGGAGGGCCTGGGAGAGAAAAAGAGAAAGGAGGGGGAAAGACATCTCTATCCGGTGAAGGAGTTAGAGGCTCTGGGTCTTACTAGC
>CM052702.1:27049874-27065592 GCA_028551405.1 Uromys caudimaculatus | reverse complement strand
TACCATAGCACCTGGAAGGGTAAGGATGGAATGCTCTCAGAATATTGGCCTTTGATCGCCTATTCACTCATGACCAAATTCGCTTGATCGAGCCTGGTTCTGTGTTTTGATACCACTGTAGGGAGGTATGGCCCTATTAACCCAGCTGACCCCCCTCTCCTTCTTACTTGAAAGAATAGGGGGAGATGTAGAGAGCGGTTAGAGTATTCGCCATTACAAGATGGCGCTGACTTCTGCTGTCGCTCTAAGGAAACTTATGGATAGCGCCACCAAATAAAAAAAAATAATAAAAGATTGTAGTAATCAAGCTGGTATTAAACATTATTTCAGGGTGGTTTTACTTACTGTGTACCATCAGAAAGCACTTGCCAGGGGCCCAAAGAGACAGCTCAGCAGTTAAGGTCATGGCTTGCTTTTTCAGAGGACAGGGCTCAATCCCAGGACCCACAAGTTAGCTCATAAGCATCTCTAAGTCCAGTTCCAGAGGATCTGGTGCCCTCTTCTGGCCTCTGATGCACACAGTTCACAGACATACATGTAGGCAAAACATCCATATACATTAAAGAAATCATTATAAAGGAGTTTGTCTTCAAAAAGGAAAGAAAAAGAAAGCACCTTCTGAAGACTGAACTCCTGACACAACTTTAAGCTTTCATTTCCAGTTGGTCTTCAGATTCAGCAAGCATGAATGTAAGCCAGGACAGTGTTACAAATGGTTTGCATCAGCATTACAAACAAGCCTAGCACTGAGACAGTCTGCAGATATCTGACTGTATTTGTTACTTTTCTTTTTTTTTAATTTTTAAATTTTTTTTGATACTTTATTTACATTTCCAATGTTTCCCTCTTTCTAGGTCTCCTCTTTGAAGACGACCTATCCCTTCCCCCTCCCCCCTCTCTATGAGGGAATTCCACCTCCCACCCACCTGCCCACCCACTCCCATATTCCCACCTTGACATTCCCCTTTACTGGGGCCTCTCCTCCCCCTGATGGCCAACAAGGCCCTCCTCTGCCACATATGTGGTCTGAACCATTATTTGTTACTTTTCTATTGCTAAAATAAAACACCACAACTGAGGCAATGTATAGAAGAAAGAGTTTAATTGAGCTTATGCTTCCAAAGGGGTTCATGATGGCAGAGTGGCAGATTGGTGACTGGAACTGGAAGCTGAGAAGTCATGTCTTGATCTGCAAGCAAGAAGCAGAGGACAAACCAAGAATGGCACATGCCTTTTAAGCCTCAAAGCCAGCTAGCTTCCTGTGGCACACCTCCTCCAGCAAGGCCACTTCACCTAGGCCTTCCCAAATAGTGCCAACTGGGAGCCATGTGTCAAATGCTGTAGCTCATTGGGACATTCTCATTCAAACCACCACATTGTAGGGTATATTTTTCTGTCTGTTCCTTTCTGTTTATTAAAATGCATGAGATAATATTCAGTGCAGTGTGGACAACCAGTACCAATAAATTCAAGGCGTGCATAGAACAAGAAAGCATGACTTACAGGAAAAAAATATTTGCAGAAACTCTCCCTGAAGTATCACATGCATTGGAATGACTAGACAAAGAAATATATTTTTTAAATCTATGCACGGTGAGGTGGTTCAAATGAAAATGGCCCCCACAGGTCCATAGGGAGTGGCATTATTCAGTGTGGACTTGTTGAATTAGGCATGGCCTTGTTGGAGGGAGTGCATCACTCGGAGGTGGGATTTGAGGTCTCACAAGCTCTAATCAGGACCAGTGGCTCACAGTTCTCTTCCTGCTACCTGCAGATCAAGATGGAGAACTCTCAGCTCCCCCGCGAGGACCACATCTGCCTGCAGGCCATTGTGCTTTCTACCATGAGGAAAATAGACTAAACCTCTGAACTGTACAAGCCAGCCCCAGTTAAATGTTTTCTTTTATAAGAGTTGCTATGGTCATGGCATCTCTTCACAACAATGAAACCCAAACTAGGACACATGATAACTATAAAATAGTAATTATGAATCCATGTTAATGGATGTTTGCAAGTCTGTAAAATGTGACAATAATATAAAGGGGAATGAATAGATGTGTATGAAAGTGTAATTTGACTTGATGTATGCTATCAGAAAGCATACCTTGGGCATAGGACACGTGCTAAGATAAGTTCTGACAAGGTTCTAAGCTTTCCCTTCTGAGTGTGTACCATGTAAGTTAAGTTGGCATTAGTCAAGTTAAACTTTTTAGGAAGCTACTTGAAACCTCCAAGTAGCCAGGGTAATGGGAGTGACAGCCAAAGGGTTTTGGTGGTAGTTGCAAAATATTGTTAAAGTACTTAATGCAACTGGTTGCACATTTTAAACTTTCATACTGGTAAATTTTAATTTGTGTTTTACCATAATAAAAAGAAAAAACAAGAAAGTAAAATAAACAAACAAACAAAACCAGCAATATAGGCTTCGCTCTGAAACCATTCAAACTGCTGCTGGCTTCAGGGGGAACCCAGATCCAGTTCCATAGCACAGATGTTAGAGAAAATTTGTGGCAAGGTATCCATGCTTCCCTTCACCATCATGTCAGGGGAGCTGTTACTGATGCTACAGTGTACTTACAGACAGGAACCTAACACAACTGCCCTCCTCAGTTTCTTCCAGCTTTTCTCTAATTCAACCACAGGGGTTCCCCCAATTTCAGTCCATTGGTTGGGTGTAAGTATCTGCATCTGACTCTTTCTGCTTCTTGTTGGGCCTCTCGGAGGGCAGCTATGTTAGGCTCCTGTCTGTAAGCACACTATAGCATCAGTACTAGTGTCAGCCCTTGGAGCCTCCCCTTAAAATGGATCCCAGTTTGGACCAGTCACTGGACTTGCCTGAATGACTGTTCTTATATTTTGTAATTCAGTTATTGACATCAAATGAAAGTGACTTCTTTAACAAAACAAAATAACGTAATAAGTAGCTCGGCGTATGGTAGGACATGCTGCCCACTGTGGCGGCTCCCAGGACTTCCTGGTATTCTGCTTTAGAAGAAATACATGCAGAATTTATTCTCTGTCAAAGAACAGTTGCTTCCTAATGTCCACTTCAGCATTTTGCAGCTCACGTGTCTTTCTCAGGCAGTTTCTTCTGTGGAAAACATTGCAATATCTAGAGACAATATTTTGAGTTTTAAGACTTTTGAAAGAGCCTTAAATTTTGAATATAAGCTGATTTGAACAGAAACATCAACAACATGAGGCAAAGCGGGACCCCCCAAAAGATGCCCCATCTTAAGCCCTGGAACCTGTGAGTATTGCTACTTTCCTAATGAAGAAGGCAGCAGGTGGAATTAAAATCACTAATCAGCTGTAAATGGGAAGACAATCCAGGACGCAGAAGTCTCAGAGACAGTGGAAGACTGGAAGATGCTATGCTGTTATCTTGGAGACAGGGAAGAAACAACAGCCAGGAAAGGACGGAAGGGCCTACAAGATGGGGCAGGCAAGGAAATGGGTTCGTCCCAAAGTCATAGCCCTGTTAGCATCTTGATTTTAGCCTGCCAAGTCTCTTCTGGTCTCCAAAACTGAAATGGAACAAAACTGTGCCATTTTAAGATACTAAGCTCTTAGTGAGTCGCTATCACAGTAGGAATAGGATACCAGACGTGAACATAAAACTTCAAAATTGTGTAAGTACATCCTCTATCAGCTGATTAGACTATGGAGAGCATCCAAGCTCAGTCCCTGCACAGAAAACTTTGTAATGCTTTGGATAATATAAGTTACACGTAAGAGAGAGTTGGTGCTTTCCCAACTGATTAGTAATTCAAAAGCTTTATGCAACATTACCAGGTGTAAAGATGAACAAAATTCTATAAAATAGTAATATAAAAAAAGTAGCTCTTGACCCACCAATTTAGTGGTAAATTTTTCTACCTTTGTCAGAGAAAAATGAGAGATTACAGAATACTTGTCATACCGGGAGGCAGTTAAAGGGAATGAGGCAAAAGTGGAGAGAAATTGTTCAATATATCATGGAATTAATTAATAAGATATGAGGCTATTTCAGATCCATTTTCTGATACACTTTTCAGCATTTAAAATTTCCTTTAATTTTTAAATTCTAAATAAATATCTAACTTGTATCTAATTTTTATTCACAATCATGTATTCTTTATTAGCATTACACAAACTTCCAAGTCCTTGAGTCCATATTGTACCTGGAAACCTGGGTCTGTTAAATGGCCATGCTCCAGCTGTCCTTACACCAACCAGATGCGGGTGCTAACCTCAGCTACTCACTGAGGTCCCTACCCCAGGTCATTTAGTCATCTCAGAAGTTGAGCTTGGCTTTGAACTGGAGCACAATTCCAAGTCCTGAGCCTTTGTCACAGAACAGTCTCCCCAAGTATGGTCTCAAATACTGCAGGTTCTAACCTAGGAAAAGATCTGCTGTCTCCATTTATTTGGGCTTCCAGGGGACTCTGACACACTAAAGTTTCTGAACCATTGTACGTGGTGCTGAGACTTCCCTAAACCCTGTCAGAAACTGCTTAGCTCTTCCTATGCTTTCTGAGAGTAAAAAGGTACTGAGAATAGCCATCTGTTGCATACATTGTTAAGTACTGACTTTATGTTTCAAAATGAAACTAGCACAGAGAAGCCAATCTAGAGCTGTTTGTAGCTACAATATTTCTAGTGATTTTAAGTCTGACAGTGAGGCGCCATCGTGTGGGAGAAAGATGTACCTGCATTAAAAATAATTCCAGCAGTGATCAATTGACTTCCCAATTTTGTTTGTTTAGTGTTTATTTGCCGAAATAGTTTATACTCAAGGGGAGATGATTTTGTAAAAATAAATACAATAAATAAAGAAGGCACTAAAAGTATAAAAAACATACAATGTATTCTTAGAGTGTAATCACTATTTCATGTTTCCTGTCTGCCCTCTAGGGCCAGCAACAACATGCAGGCCAGCAGGACCAGAAGCTAGAGCTGCAATGTGCTGCACAACTGAGCAGAAGTGAAATCTGCCCTCCTGGAGGCCATCGTCTCTACAGAAAGGTTTCCCTCTGCATATGGCTTCCTTTGTTGGACTGCTGAAAACCAGGTGTGCATGTCCACCTGCCAACAGAAGGAAGCAGCATGGAGTCGGAAAATGATTCTGACCCATCCCCTTTCACTCTGAGGTACCTGGTGTTTACTCAACCTTCCATTTGTCCATGTGTGTTCTATTTGTTTCATTTCCTTCTTGCATAAAGAACTCAAATTCTAAAAACGGTCTGTGCCTATGAATTATGTGGAGATTTAAAGACCTGTCTACACCTGCTTTTGTCTGCTTTGTTCTTTACTTGTGTTTGACATTTTGGTGCCACTTACACAAGCCACAATTAAGTGGTGAAGAGCCAAAACCCCAAAACAATAACTAAAACAAAAAGCCTTTGGTGTTAGCTTTGTTTGTTTGTTTTATTTTGTTTTGTTTCAAATCTAATCGAGACAAACCAACTGAAAAGTAGAAACCATCCAGGTGTTGTCTGGTCACCTCTCCGGTCAACATTCCAGAAGCAGATATAGACAGAAATGCTACTGCTAAATGTTTAAAATCATGTCCAGAAGAATAAGGAATTGAAATTTGGCATAAGGGTTTCCTATTAACTAGTTGTCTAAAAATATATTTTAAAAGTTAACAGAAGCAAATTGCAAGAGATCACAATAATTAAGCAACGAGTTTACTGGGCTTTTATCATATTCGTATTTTAAACATGCAGTCTCCTCCTCGTTATCTCTGAGCCATGAGCATTCACTCCTCCTAAACATTACAGCTTTGGGGGAATAGAAGCTCTGAGTGCTTATCGAGACTTTATCACTGTTTGAAATGATCTTCTCTGTAAGTTTAATATATTTTCTATTTCCTCTAGCGCTCAAATGTCTTTAAATCTGAAAGAACATCTAATTCATATTATTTATAACTTCTGAAAAAAAAGTATTTCTTGCTGCCGTAAACAGTTGTTAACAATGGTACTTGTTAAAATATAGTAATATTGGTAAGAGACATAGCTCTCATGTCAAAGGAAGGGAATGGTTTATTCTGTAATCAAATATGAGTGACCATGCCTCAGGAACATAGATTTAGATTTATCCAAATACCATGTTCCAATAAGGTAGCAATTTCATGAATGTTTTGTAGTAAAAGACTATAAAACTATAAATCAAGACACCTTTCAAATACTGGTGGGCACATCAGGAATGTGGGGTTTAGTAAGATAGACTGCTGCTGTAGGCTTTAGACGTTAGGAGACAACACTGTTAGCCTCTTGATTGGTGAAACACTAGGGTGCTTTTTAAGTTTATACATTCCAAGAGGATTTTTTTCATCCATTTATCTGCTAGTTACAGAATGTTGGATCTGACAGAGTGGGGGCAAGGAACAGCTGTTTAGTAGGATAAAGATCACCCAAGATAAATTGTAATTAGGCTCTGGGCCTACAACATTTTGCATCTCTGGAGTTTTAATCATTCAATTAGCCTTTGCAGACACAGATTCTTTCCAGGAAATAGCAAAGCTTTATTCAGGACCTGCTCACTAAGCAGACATAACTACGAGGGAGAGAGAGTGTGTGGGCTGCACTCCACAGATACACCAGGAAGTGCAAACATAAAGCTTTAGAGCAGTTAGAGTCTGTAGACAAAATTATGAAGAGAAAAATGAGAGAGGTGAAGTGAATTCTGGGCCAACTGACCTCAGAGGGGTCTTGCTGAAGACTGGACAGTGATCAGACATCACCAACGTGACTGATGGGGGGAGGGGCCAGCTCAGACACAGAATTTGATGGAGTACCAAAGGGAAGGTTTCTGGATATATTTACTTAGCATTTACTTGCTTCCAGGAGTGGATTCTACAAAGAAGTACACAGGAGGACAAGGGTCAGAAATGGACCCAAAGTCAAACCCAAGAAGGGATGAAGAAAAGATGGTGAGAAAAGGGCAAGAGGGTGCGTCTGTCATTTGTTTATTTGTCCGACCACTGGGAGCAGATGGTCCATCTGCTGAGTAGGGCAGTAGAGCAACTCTGCTGGGTGGTGACAGCAGCCAGGCCCTTAATGAAATCAGGTCCTGTGGAAATAGAACAACAACAGAACAACAACAACAACAAACCCAAAGCCAGGTCTCCTAAGCCTTGAGTCTGACTCCAGGCAGCCAGTGAAACTCCTGAGCTACTGGTTGAATGGGTTCTGATACACTTGCTGGCTTATGAGGTGATATCTCTGGCAGGTGTCCAGACTTCCTCAGTGGCCCACACACCAACAGCTCCTTTCTCATCTCTACCTGACATGCTATATGTGCTAAAATTCACACCAGTCTACCTGTTTTGCTGTGCATGATGGCATTCAGGAGGTAGAGGCAGGAGGATTGCCTTGTGTTTAGGGCCAGCCAAGGTTATATAGCAAGATCATCTATTTTAAAAAAGAAATTCAAATCTTTTGTCCAAATTGGACAAAAGAATTATCTGCCCCAAGTTGGCAGGAATTTGGAGAAAGATCAGCTAGTTCGGAGAAGCAGGAGGCATTTGGAAACATTAATCCAGAGGGCTGGGTATTATTTAACGTTCATAGTAGACAATAAAACGTCCAACAATAAACAGACATAGAACCTACACATTCAGAAAGTGTGCTACAGTTTTCCCTGGAAACACTATTTTTCCTCTACAGCCATCTCCATGTCTACCAAAGATTGCTTTTGGGGCTTGTCATACTTCAGACAATGTGATGTAGCCAAAGATTGCCAATCAGTCTTAGTCAAAAATCTTTGAATCAAATCTTAAGTCTGGTGCTTATTATCAGGATAAACTCAAGAATTTATTGAAAAATCTCTGGATTTAGCCCCTTTGTTTTTCCTTAGATTTATTTGTAGAGGCAGAATTTGTGCTTCAGTGGACATGAATAAGTCAGAAAATGGCTTGTAGTGTTAGTTCTCCATCTACCATGAATGTCCTGATAATGAGTCACCTCACTGCTCTAGTCCCTTTGTAAGACTGAACGCTGATATCTACTCACAAAACTTGTGCAAGATCAGGAACCATGTTCTATGTCTGGTGGCAATGCCAGCATATTGGATACTGAAGCAAGAGGAATATAAGTTTGAGGCAAGCGGCTACATAGTGAGGCCCTTGTCTGAAAAGAAAAGTGAAAACAAAATGAAATAACACAAGAATCTACTTAATTTGGCACATGATGTACACTCAAAAATGAAGTGGGAGGTGTCTGCATTTTATTCTAATAAATGCCATAAATAGTTTCCATTAGAATGCAGGTCAGCAATCTATTCATTTATTAATATTTTCATATTTCAAGGCAATCCACAAATGCTTTACAGCTGCTGAGCAAAATTTCTGATTTTGGATGCTGCCATTTTAATAACAATAACATAATTCTATGTGTTGATAGAGATAGATGCAAATGACTTTACAAACAAAATCTGCTCTGTGACTCTCTGAAGGCCCCTCTTAGCAGAAATGATGAATCATTTGTGCAGAAAATCAGTAAAATAAACAGAAGCCTGCCTCTGTTATACATTTCTCTTATTTGATTGATCCAACACAATCAAATTAATAAAGTTGCTGTTCAATACTTTTCAGAAGAAGCAGAAATGCTCTGTGGTGCCTGCCTGTAATTCCACGTATTGAGAAGTAAGGAGCAGGACAGGCACCTGAGTCTAGGAGCTTGAGGACAACCTGGGCAATGTAGCAAGACATCCATTTCAAAATGTATTTTTCTTTTTCCTCATAAGAAAGCATCAAAAGATTGCTGAAATACCGTATCTCCCTGCAGCAAAGTCCCCAGTGGACAGCAGTGAGAACCTCATTCTTTGAAATCAGAGGTAGGCCCATGATTTCTTCTGGGTATTATAACTCAGAGGTACAGCACCTGCCTCGAATGATCCAGCAGTTTCCTAGGCCAAGATTTGAACTGGGAGCTAACCCAGTAATGTATAATCTTATTTTGTGTCTTTTTGCCTAGTCTAAACTAGGTAATTTATGTTATTTGAGCATGTACACACATAGATTTGAAAAATTCAAAAATGCAACATTGTTGCACACATTGAGATTGTTTTGTTTAGATATGAGTCCATTGGGGGCAGAAGCGTTCATCTGGTTATGCTCAAGTTTTTAAATGTATTTTTATTTATGTGTATGTATCCATGTGGGTGTATGTACCAGTGCCTACACAGGGTAGATGATGCCCTGGAGCTGGAGCTGCAGGCTCTTCTGAGCTATCTGGAATAGGTTCTGGGAACTGAATTCACCTCCTCTCAAAGAGTAGCAAATGCCCCTAGCAGCTGAGCCAATCTCCCTAGCCCATAGACTTCATTTTAAATGATTAGCTCGTTCTATTTCATTCGAACAGAATTTTTACTGTTGTAGTTCTGGGAGTAGGAAGTACCCGCCAATGGTTGAAAAGAGTTTGCACCTGATTCTCTGATCCAAACATCTTTTCAAATGTTTGTTTTTTAAAAAAAAATTGAGTGAATCTGTGGCTTTATTACGAAAGCCCCATCCTGGCAGGGCTCAAATGTGACTGAGGCTAGGCCAAGCCCTTGCCATGTTACCAGTTGAAAAGCTATTCTTTTTGCACTGAGAAACTGAGTTCTATGTAGGCTTTCCAAGACTACCTAGCTAAAGAGTGGCAAACTTTGACCTGCCTTTAGAAGTGTTTCTAACCACAACTCAACTGCTTCCTCTCATTGTAGCTTCTTGCAGGCTACACACCAATCTTTGACATATCGTGCAATATAACCCCACATCTTGGCTGTTTATGGTTTTCTGCAGTGTTCCCATCTGTTTTAAAGAGAAGTTATATTGATGTGGGGTGAGGACTACACTTATCAGTGAGAATAAGGACCAATATTTAGAATATTAGTACTTATGCTAGATTAGTAAAATGGTGGAAACCTATCCAGTTACCTAGGACTAGTGAGGTCACGGGTCTTGGAGGAGAATCTACAACCATTGCCATTCTTACTACACTGCACTATACTTTGCTGCCACAGGTTCTACCCTCAGTGGCCTGTGGATATTCACTTGGACCTGCAGTGGAGATGGGGCAGGGAGAGGGTTTCCAAAGCTCCAGGACCAGCCTGTCGGCAGCACGGCCACTATTCTAACTGAAGAACAGCGAACAGTTTTCTTTCAGGACTTACCACTGACTGGCAGTTCACTACGCAATGAAAGGAGGCAAAATGAAGCTTGAAAACACAGAATCTAGAACCAGCCATGGATGTGTTCCTGTAAGCCCTGTGCTCAAGACGCTAAGGCCAGAGTTGTCAAGCTCCAGGCTTGCTTGAGGTACATAAGGAGTTCTGGGTCACCCTGGGCTGTGTAAGAACCAAAATGGCAAACAGAAACAGAGTCTACGAGAAATTCCTAAGTCATAAGACAGGCCATAATGCAATACAGAACATTCTCTTCTTAAATGTTTATGTATTGATCTTGTATGATGTGTGGCATGGGATGCATGCTATTGCATGCATGTGAAGATCATTTGACACTTTGTGTAATTTGTTCTTTCCTTCCATCTTTATGCAGGTTCTGGAATGGAGCTCAGGCCACCATGTTGCTCTGCAAGCAACTTTACCTGACAAGCCATCTCAGCAGCCCTAGAAAATATTCTTTTTGTCTGTTTCTTTGGATCTTTTGTTTTGTTTTGAAACAGAGCTTATTTATGTAGTTCAGGCTATCCTGGAGCTTGCTATGTAGTCCAGGCTGGCATTGAACTCACAAAGATCTACCTGCCTCTCCCTCCTGAGTGCTAGGATCAAAAGAGAGTACCACAATGCCTGACTCTTAAAATATTTTCTTAATGAGAGATTCATAAACACATATTTACTAATATCTTTCAAACTGATTTCTGAAGTTTTAGTCTTTGATAGTACCCTCGTCTCATTTTGTTGCAGAGTAGCCCGATGTTTGCAAGATTGACAGATGGAAACAGATGGAAGGGAATCTGCCCTAGCCAGGCTTGAAATAAGACTTGACCCCAAAAGGAAAAATGTATCCACAAAAGTTTAAAATTTTAAACATAACTCAGTAATGAATTCTGAAAAGTATCTGTTTTCATTTTCTGGTATGGAACATTCAATTATCAATGAAAACACACAATTTAATAATCCTATTCTGAAGAAAGACTTAACATCAAAGCTTTAGTTTGTCAGTGACTTAAAAATCGCCATTTTGTATATAGATGCTTTATAGACGACTGCCCTTGAGGCAGGATTGCCCTCTTCAAATATCTGCAGCTGTGATTACCTGCAGACCCTGCTCATGATCCTGCCTCTCAACCTTCTGTCTAGGAGGTGTGTGGTGCTTTTAAGGCCTCACCCCTCTCCAATGATTGACAGACCCATAATGATTATTGGAAGAGATTATTTTCTTCTGTGATGTCTATGCCCATGTTTCTGTAAGTATCCACAATTAAAGTTGTTGGTTCACTAAATTACACTTGAGATGAATCTTTATTTCTGTTGATGCCCTACCTGGAGTGAGTATCCATTTGTTCACCTTTCCTCAGAAAAAAAATCATGCAACAAGTGCTTTGGTCTTTCTGTGCTGCACTGAGCCTGACTCATTGGGGTGAACGGTGCTGGACTCAGCAGGTCCTCATTCTTGAGCTGATCTGTGGAGTCCTTTTAGGTTTTCCAACTGATATTTTCTTTCTCAGACAGGCATTTGGAAGATTTTTCTGGTCCAAAGTGTTCTGGAGCCAAAGAGGCTTGCTGTGCCTATCTTTTCTGAGTCTGGAGTACTTGAATGCACATATTGTAAGACCATGCAGATAGGACGCTTCATGTGGCCGATGCAGATAGTCTGGTGTCAATTTCACATCATAGTTTAGTCTGACTTCATTTTGATTGTGACCCATCCACAGGCTACCTATAAAATTATTCATTTGTGATCATATCCATGTCCAGTTTGTGGAGTGTTTAAACTTTTGGATTTTCAGACCAACCCAAGCAAGACTGAGCAGCTTCAATTACAGCACACATTGCTAGTGACTGGAGACAGGGCCAGAGCTGGTCTCTGAGTATTGAGCAGATAAGAAAGTGCAACACATTTTTTGGCAGCCGTACAGCATACTACATTTACATAGAGAGCTAGATTTTCCTCTTCCCTGCCTTGCCTAAACGAGCTAGCAGAAAATGAGGGCAGTTCCCTTAAGAACATGCCTTTTCCCGTTCAGTAAAGTCAGCACAATTTAAATTCGATGTCAGATCTGGTTAAAAGTTGATGCCTCTATTTGTGTTGGATACTTTCCTAAGCACTTTTTATAATATCTGATCTTCTCCATGTGGTAGGAATTGTTTCTGCTCCTACTTAAATGAGAAAATGAAGGTACAGATGCTTGGTAACTTGTCTATGAAACCAATACTTTTAAAAAAGAATTATCCTCAAATTTGATATTGTTGACATGCAGTTTTTGACTAATTCAGACACCTACAATGAATCTTAGTTCTTCCATCCTTGTTCTAGAATGCCTTCCTCCCATTCCTTGGAAAAGTCCTCTGTTTCTTTGCACTTCTCTCACTAACACTAACAAGCCAAAGAACTATGTGGGCCATGCCTTTGGCTCGACCCCACTGCCTCCTCTCTCACCTTATTCACTCTGCTCCTTCTTAACCAGCAACCTTTGCTCATGACCCACATCTTAACCCTGCTTATTCCTTGGCACAACTATCCTGGAACCCTTGCTAAATTTACTGCAGTTGCTAGCTCCTTCCTCCAAAGTTGGTCTCTCCTCCCTGTTTGGACCACTGTGGTATCTTTTGCTCCACTGTGTTCCCAGTTTCCATTCTGTCAAGTCAGGATCAGATTCTTAACCTGCTAAGAGTCATAAATGTTCCACCAACCCATTACTGGCAAAGAATCAAGGTTTTTACTTCTGTCAAAAGATCCCTTGGGGGTCTGAAAAACTTGAAGATATAGCTATACAAAACTTCTCCCTGATCCCAGGAGTACTTTCCAGAAGCAAGGCTATTGGGACTGCCAGGCTGAAGCCAAGGCAATAATAAAAAACGCATTGCTAAACTTTCCTGGGACCAGACAGAAAAAAAGTCCCCAGTTCTTTGAAACACTATGTAGAAAAGTCAAACTGAAGAAATACCAGAGTTCAGAAGATGGATTATATGCCAAAAAGGACCTATGTTTTAAAATCTTGTTTAATATATTGAATTTCTCATAATTAAATGCCAACACAGAGGAATTGAGATAGTTCTCATTAAAAAAAAAAAAATCTAGTTTCCAGCTTTCACAGAAATCCAAGGGAAGCCTACATCCTGACCTGGCCACATGGACCAAAGCAAAGAACCCTGCTGGGGCCCCTTCACATCATTTCCTTAACCACCTGGCACAGGAGATTTCCATCTTGTGTTAACTTGACACTAACTAGACACACCTGAGAAGAAGAACTCTCAGCGGAGGCTGTTGCCTTTATCAGATTGGCTCGGGGATGTATCTGTGGGGCATTTTATTGACTGATGATTAATATGGGAGTCTAACCCACTGTGGGCCGTGCCACCCCTTGGCTGGTGGTCTTAGGTTACAAATGAAAGTAGGCTGACCAAGCTGTGGGAAGTAAGCCAGTAAGCAGCTTTCTGCCAAGGCCTCTGCCTCAGTTCCTACTTTGGCCTGTGACCTATGGGCCAAATCATCTCTTTCCTCCCCATGTCACTTTTGGTCATGGTGTTTATCACAGCCACAGAAACCAAACTAAGACACAACTCCAAGGTAAAAAGCCAGAGAAATTTAAATACCATGTTAGTGCCAACTAATTGGAAAAATTAAAGCAACTATAAGGTAAAAATGAAGTAGACACGTATCCTAGTAGGTAACACTGCCCTCACATAAATGTATCAGTATAAATAATAACTCAATAGTTTTTCATTAATTCCTGTTTTAAAAATATATTAGTTTTACTTTACATGCATGGGTGTTTTGCCTACATGTATGTATGTGTACTATGTATATACCTGGTGTCCTCAGAAACCAGAAAAGGGCATTGGATCCCCTGGGATTAGAGTTACAGATTGTTGTGAACCACTATGTGGGCACAGGGGATTGAACCCTGGACCTGTGAAGAAGTGCCAGTGCTTTTAAATGCTGACCCATCTCTCTAGTGCCTCTTGAATCACCGTCTGGTTTTCACATTTGGAGGGGCAATATGTTCCTTAATCTCATCCACTGAAGTTTGAGATGGTATTTTTATTATAAAGTATCTATTATGAACCAGGCATTGTTCTAGGCTCTAGAACTACTTCAAAAGACAGTCTGATTTCTTGAAGGCATTATATATTGCAGGTGGATAAAACACTTACCCTATTGAAAAGAGCAGTGACTGGATGACTATGAAGCAAATTATGAAGGAAATGGGGGTAGGATAGTCTTTCCAAACAAGTCATCATTATTTCAAAAAGTAGAAATCTATGATATCCAATCATCTGTCCCTCAAACTGTTGGACCACCTCTCACTCTGAAGGATTTGAGTAACGCACCTCAGCACTACAGATAGAACCCATGCCTGCTAGGCAGGAACGGTGCTGAGCCTTGCACTTCTTCAAGTGTCTAGCCTTGGTAACAGCATCTTGTCTCTTCAAGAAACGATGTGAGAAAGAGGTTGAAAGTTAGAAAATTAAGACAACTCAAGGTTTACCTGTGTCAGAACAACTCTCTTAGATAACACAGTTCTAAACCCTCAGAATATATTGTCACCTCCATTCTTGGTGGTTATAGAACCAGAGCGCTTCCCTTGTGTGTGGATGTTATAAAGGAAACTTGTAATTTTTCCTTATTCACCACCCTATCTTCTGTTTTCCCAAATGTGAAACTTTTCTCTACAGAGACAAATGACAAGTCTCTTACTTTCAACCTATGTTTAAATCAATACAATGAGAAAATGCATGTCCTAAAGTAAAATCAACATCATCTTAATTGCTATTTTTAATTAACCTGAGCAGATGTTTCAAAAGTAGATAGCATAGAGTAAATTTTAAAAATAGACTAGTATCTTAGTCAGGGTTTCTATTCCTGCACAAACATCATGACCAAGAAGCAAGTTGGGGAGGAATGGGTTTATTCAGCTTACATTTCCACACTGCTGTTCATCACTAATGGAAGTCAGGACTGGAACTCAAGCAGGTCCGGCAGCAGGAGCTGATGCAGAGGCCACAGATGGATGTTTCTTACTGGCTTGCTTCTCCTGCCTTGCTCAGCTGACTTTCTTATAGAGCACAAGACTACCAGCCCAGGGATGGTACCACTCACAAGGGGCCCTCCCCCCCTTGATTACAAATTGAGAAAATGCCTTACAGCTGGATTTCCTGGAGGCATTTTCTCAACTGAAACTCCTTTGTGATAACTCCAGCTTGTGTCAAGTTGACACAAAACCAGCCAATGTAATTCACTACATAAACAAACTCAAAGAAAAAAACCACATGGTCATCTCCTTAGATGCTGAAAAAGCATTTGACAAAATTCAACATCCCTTCATGATAAAAGTATTGGAAAGATCAGGAATTCAAGGCCCATAGCTAAACATAATAAAAGCAATATACAGCAAACCAATAGCCAACATCAAACTAAATGGACAGAAACTTGAAGCAATTCCACTAAGATCAGGGACTAAACAAGGCTGCCCTCTCTCTCCCTATCTATTCAATATAGTAATTGAAGTTCTAGCTAGAGCAATTAGACAACAAAAGGAGGTCAAAGGGATACAAATTGGTAAGG
>CM052702.1:26997827-27049374 GCA_028551405.1 Uromys caudimaculatus | reverse complement strand
AGGTGGAATTCCCTCCTAGAGGCGGGTTGGGGAGGGGATGGGGGGTATACAAAGAGGAGACTCACAAAAGGGGGAACATTGGAAATGTATATAAAGTATCAAAAATAAAAAAGGAGGGGAAAAAAAAGAAAATATTGTAAATTTAATTTTATAGAATTACATCTCAAATAACTTATCATTTGAAACTATACTAATCACAAAGCCCCTTCAGGCTATTTTCTGTCTCTGTCCAATACATCTCATCAATAAGCTCCTAGTTTCCATTATTCAATAGCTTCTTCATCACTCATAATAGTTATATGCAAAACTATTCATTTACCAAAAGTAGTTAATATAACCGTGATAAATGTAGCTAATTCAAAGCATAGTAGTCTTTCCCATCTATATTATATAGCTTTATTGCATGTGTCATATCCACTCAGGTCTTTTTCTTCTGAGGTTACTTGTGATAGATGGCTAATTTGTTTATCAACTTGAGACATCTCAGAAGAAGGACTCTCGCTGGGCAGTGGTGGCGCATGCCTTTAATCCCAGCACTCGGGAGGCAGAGGCAGGTGGATTTCTGGTCTACAGAGTGAGTTCCAGGACAGCCAGGGCTACACAGAGAAACCCTGTCTCGAAAAACCAAAAAAAAAAAAAAAAGGACTCTCAGTTGTATAATTGCCTCATCCAATTGGCATGTGGGCATTTTCTTGATTGCTAAATAATGTAGGTGGGCCTAGCCCACTATACACTGTACCATTCCTAGACATTCCTAGACAGCTGAATAAGGTAGATGGGTCTAAAGAGATGACTCAACATTTACCAGTACTTCCTGCTCCTGTAGAGGATCAGGTTTGGTTCCCAGCCCCTACATGGCAGCTCACAAATCAGCCATAACTCCAGTTACAGTGGACACACTGCACATTCTTATAGTT
Source organism: Uromys caudimaculatus (assembly GCA_028551405.1). NCBI lineage: Eukaryota > Metazoa > Chordata > Mammalia > Rodentia > Muridae > Uromys > Uromys caudimaculatus. The sequence continues at coordinate 27,048,457 of CM052702.1, read as the reverse complement.
TCTGCAGGTACCAAACAAGTGTGCAGGCAAAATATCTGTATGCATATAGTAAAAATAAAGAAATCTTTGAGAGAAGGAGAGAGAGAGAAAGAGAGAGAAAGAGAGAGAGAGAGAGAGAGAGAGAGAGAGAGAGAGAGAGAGAGAACATGAGCTGAATGTGAGCCCAGGAACAAGACATTCAGCAGTGTTCTTCCATGGTCTCTGTTTCAGTTTCAGCTTCAAGCTCTTGCCTTGAGTTCCTGCCTTGGCTTCCCGCAATGATGACATGTACGAAGATACAACCCCCTGCCCCCAGCTTGCTTTAAGCCAATGCTTCAGTACATCAAAAGAGAAATAAACTAGGATAGTGGGTTTTATTATTTAGTCAATTCAGGTCTTGAACTTATGACCTTCTTGCCTCAGCTTCCCAGAGATAGTGTTCCATGTGTGAGCCCCATACCTGACTTCACTGGGATTTTTGAATATGATTATTGTAAATCTTTGCCTGTAGGTCAAAGAAAACAAATGTTAAAATTTATAATGTACTCCCTTAATGCTTCTATGTGTGAGTGTGTCTTTCTTTCTCTGATGGACAAAGGAATATGCATATAAACACATAAATGCATACCATATGCTCAGAGGTGGACAAAATCAAAGGTGCTGAAATGGGAGTGGCGTCTTCCATGTGACATTGACCTATAGATCTTTGTGACACCAATATAAACAGTTGAAAGGTTATTAAAACAACAACTTCCAATATTTGTGCTGAGCATGGCACAGGGTTTCACACTTGCCACATCAGCATGCAGGAGGGAGAAAAGTCTAGAGTAAGAGGTCATTACTGGCTACAAAGCAAATTCCAGGCTGGCTTGGGCTACCTAACACACTTTCTCAAAACAACACATAGACAACATCTGTACTGTTCATGCATCACTAAGAAACTTGGGTTTTGTCTATTCTCTAAAGGACAGGGCTTTTCAAGTGTTTTGTCATGAGTTTTTCTTATAAGTAAGTGAAGGTAATTGAAAGTATCCAAGTATGATTTTTGTTGTTGTTCAAAGAAAGAATCCAGAAAACACATAATCATCTCACTCTCTGGCACACATATCAACTATCCAAAACCACCTGGATTTATTTCTTTTTAAGACAGCAAAACCATGATATCTAATCTCTAAAAACAAAACTTACCTCAGTATATTTGTTATATATATGTGTGTGTGTGTGTGTGTGTATGTCAGGTTTCATATATATATTTGTCAGATTTCAGATTTCTATAGTATTACTTTACTTAAATAGCTTTCATGAAAAGAAATGACAATTTTATTCATATTCCTGTTTTTAAAAAATTCACAGTTCAAATTAATGCAAATAAAGACAACAAATTATTAAGAAAGTCTTTTAAATATTAAATAAGAATTACAAAACTGAATAGAATATCTGAACAAACATATTACTAAAATTATATACAATAGTTAGTTTTCACTAGTACTGAGATACAATTCACATAATTAAATATTTACTATGCAATATTATCCATATAAAAATAATATTCCTAGCAAAAATAAGGCACAGGTTTAAATATTCTATTTACAATATGTGTTCTAAAAAAATACCATACATTTTTGTGTCCATACGTAAGTAAGGAAAGCTTCCCTCCTCCTGCAGGACGCCACGCACAGGTTACTCCTCGGAAGTTACTTCGTGCAGGTCATATGAAACTAAACATGTCCATTTTTTACATTAAATATGATTCCAGGCACTTTTTCTTCAAATTATATTTGCATCTTATGAAATGTCTGAAGTGGAAAAGAGAATAAAATAATAAGAAACTGGTTTTCAAAACACATAAAATATTTTAACACTTTTAATATTTTATATTAACTTTCTTGAAATATAACCTGAGAAAGTAGGCTGGTGTGCAGACAGAGAGGAGGGGATTTTATACAGAAGGAAAATGATGATTTTCCTATTGACAGGAACAGTTACACAGAAAATGTTACTAAAACATAAGCTTGGGATTATAACCTCTTGATAAATAATCTGAAACAAGGTTGGTTCAAAGCTGCGCATGCTATATGCTATTCCAGGAAATCTAATTCAACCCACATGATGGCTCACAGCTCCAGTCCCAGACATTCACATGGACAAAAACTCATAAATATAAGATAAAAGTAAATACAATCTCAAACATATAACAATCTGAAACAGCCATTTACAGAGGATATTACAAAAGAAATCACTGAACGTCAAAACTGTTTTAGTTTTGATTTTTTGAGCAGGGTCTCATATCAGAACCTGATACAAACACAAATACAGGATCTAACATTAAGGTACATCCCAAGTCCCATGTTTTAAATAATAATACAATGTTAGGAGAGGAACAAGCCCAATTACTATATTGATTTAAGAACTTCATGTAAGTTTTCGTGTACATAAAATATATTAAAAACCAAGAAATGGAAAAATATGGATTTATTCAGGTCCTTTCAATAGCCAAATGTATTTTCTTATATAACTATGTTTTAAAAATTCAAAAGGGTTGCAACAGCTTGGATGCAGTCAATTCATATAATTTATCAGTGGATACTGAAATGAGTTAGCACAATTTCTTCATCTTATGCAAGAGAAAATTTTGTGGCTGTGAATATTCAGAATTCACAGTGCTTATTGTTTCTAATTTGTAATAGTTGCTTTAAAATAATAAGAATAGCAACAATGGAACAAGACAACTTCAACTGATTTAACATACAATCACAATTTTCATTACAGGAATGTTTCAGCACCTCATAAGTCTGTGAGGTGTGCAGACATCTGAGATAGACTGAGTTACACAGGCCAATGCAAGCTACTCATAACTTCCAGTCCCCACCTTCTTGTCCGGAAGAACTAAGTTCCTTGTAGGGAATTGTCCATGGTACTGATTTCAGACACACACACACACACACACACACACGCACGCACACACACACACACACACACACACACACACACACACACACACACCACCTCCACCCCCACCTACCCAATTGACTTCATACCACAGAGGGAAAGAACTCAGATTAGAAACAATCATGGAGCAAAAACATTAGTATCTTTCAGTGTTTCATGTAGAGTCTGCATTTATAAACTAGAATTATAATTTATTGGGGTTGGAGAGATGGCTCGGTGGTTAAGAACACTGGCTGTTATCCCAGAAGACTCAAGTTCAGTTCCTAGTGCCTACATGGCAGCACACAATTGTCTGTAATTCCAGTTTCGGAGAATTTGGCACCCTCACACAGACATACATGCATGCCAAACATCAATTAACATAAAAACAAATAAATAATTTAAAAAATAATTACAATTTCTATTGAGCTGTTATGATTTTACAAATTTCTTTCCTTGGGCTCCTAGAATAGTTTGATCCTGTAATGGGCTAAAGTACATGATTATCTTATCACTTCAACTTCCCTCTATTTTTGATTATGACTTTTGTTTGATTTTGAGACTGGCTTTTGCTATATTGCCCAGGCTGGCCTTGAGCTCATTCTTGCTTCTACTTCTACAGTGCTGAGATTACAGCATACACTGCCATGGACACTTAACTGTTCTTGCCAATATCCTCTATGGTTTTTTTATGTGTACTATGTAAATTAAAGTTTTAAAGCCTACTATTTTTCTCTACTGTGAATTTTGACCATTTAAGATGAACCTGTTAAGAGCAGTTCATCTGTGTATCTGTGGAATGCTCCTGTACAATAATAAAATCAGACTGAAAACTGTTAAAGTCTTTTTGACCACTAAAGACTGGTAAGGCTTTGAGAAAAACTATTTATATTCATTAATGTAACTGCTTAGATGACATTTTATATTAATGCCGCAAAACAGCATATTTAGATAAAGTTTAAGCCAGAGTAAAAGACTCATTAGTAAGTTCAGCAGCTGTTGTGTTATGCTAAGGTTAGCTGCCCAGCTTCTTGGACTCAAATTTTTCTCTTGACATTTTCTCTCTTTTTTTTTTTTTTGGTTTGAGGATTTTTTTTTTTTTTTTTGCTGTTGTTGTTGTTGTTTGAGACAGGGTCTCACTAATAACGTAATGTAGGTCACCCTCAGACTCTCCTGACCTAGTCTCTTAGGTGGCAGAATTTTGAATTTGGGATTACTGGCAACATTTTCTTGAGACAGACTCATAGGGCTGCTGGTACCACTCAGTGGTGAAGAGAACGTTTGCTGTGTGCAGACCCTGCATCGGATCTCTGCCACCATGGAGAGGGGAAGGTGAGTGGAAGGAAAGGAAATGAGGAACAGAAATAAACTATCAGGACAATAAAAATAAGTATATAAGTAAATAAACAAACAAGCAAACAGAAAGTCAGACAGATAAATACTCACATCACAAGTTTCCTAGGTCTGGGAGCACAGCGGACTCACAGCTAATCTTGTCAGCAATCTAGCACATCTTTTGTAATCTAGGAAAGCGATATAAAGGTAATAATATATATAATTAATTGCTATGAATTTGAAAGAAATAATGTTATTGTCACTGATTCATGTAACAACCATAGCTTTAAAAGCACCTAGCATATTAGATGCTTAACATGGGTTTTGTTATACGTTCTTCTGAAAACATGGAAATTTGACACCTTCACTTTAAGGATGAGTAAACAGCTTCAAATGTGACTTAACTCATAGAAGCTAAGAGTTTAGCTCCCCAAACTGCCTTTTCTCCTCCAAACTATGCTGTCATCCAGTGTCCTTGCCTTGAGTTTTTGGCTGATTAATTGAGTTGTAATTTTGTTTGTTTGTTTTGTTTCATTTTGTCAACATGATACAGACTAGAGTCAACTGGAAGAGGAAACTTACTTGAGGAGTTGCCTCCATTAGATTGTCCTGTAGGTACATCTAAGGGGAATTTTCTTGGTTAATGACTGATGTGGGAGGGCCCAGACCACTGGGAAGGTGGTTCTGGAATATACAAGAAAGCCATGTGGTGTAAGCCAGTAAGCAACATTCCTCCATGGCCTCTGCTTCAGTTCTGGCTTTGAAGCTCCTACCTTGGCTCCCATCAATGATGGACTGTCATGTGAAAATGTAAGCTAAAATAAATCTTTCTTCCCCAAACACTCTTGGTCAGTGTTTTATCATAGCAACAGAGAAGCAAACTAGTGTGCTTAATTTTTTTCTAGTCATTAAATGTAAGGGCTTTTTTTTTTTTTAAAAAAAATATAGAAATCTAACTCAACATACTATGTAAAGTTAAGTACTCTCAAGGTCATCTAGCTGAGAAGAAATACGCTGCTCAAAAGTTACTCGCTCTAAAAGGAATTTTTAGATTTAGAAAGGAATTTGAAACAGGTGACTCAGCTAACCATACGTTATCATAACTTGGCATTTTGAATGATAGCCCTTTAGTGCTATATTTGGAATTATTAATAACTCCAGTAACTTAAGTATTTAAAAGAGCTCATTGCTCAGCAGGCTATCATCATTCACAAAAACCCAGAACACACTGTATAAATGACATGATATAAACAACATTTATTTCAAAATAACTTAGGAAGAGATGTTGACTTGCACTTCATAGACAGCTCACATTTTTTCATTTATGCAAAAAAGTACTTTATTTATACCGAGGAATTTGAATAATGATAAACGGTTTCAGTCCTGACAGGCATTCTGGTCTTGAGGAAAATCTGGCTGTTTTTAGATTTGGAAATATTCCCAACCAGAATATGATCTCTCATTCCTTATAGTTTCAACAGTACACACAACCTTGAGTACTGAAAGGTTATAAATAGAATCTCATGCAATGTTTAGTCTATTAGGTCCCACCCAAAGACAGTTAAATCCTGAGATTATATGCATTTATTGTTGGATAACTTTTTTTTTTCTTCTAAAGTTTGCCCAGGCAACTTACAAGCTGGCATCGAGCAATCCCTGGTATTGTGATAAAGTCGATGGAAGTGTTTGCTACATTCAGCTGAAAATGTGACAGGTCCTGGAAAACAGGAAAGAATGCATATTATAAACAGAGGCCTGTCTTCCAAACAAATTGCTAGCACTCTGTGGATGGAGATGGTGTAACTGTAGTTTCCATCCTCCTGCCCTTTAAAGAACTGGCCTGAGAATTCCTCCCTTCACCCAGACTCTGTGGGAGGCAGTGAACTTTGATCTAAGTTCACTCCACATTCTCAGTATCTCACATCATGGAACCTTCTGACTTAGAAGAACTCTAGAAGAACTGAAAGGGAGCACCCCAGGCTGAAGGAAAATCTGCAAAGAGCCAACCAAGACAGAGTGACTTTGATTATTTTATTTTACTTTACTTAATGGGAAGTAATGCTTCTAGTGATGACATCTATTTTTAATTGAAGCAATGTGTGCTTATTAGTGTAAGGATTATTGGAAAGGAGGCAGGGTCTTGAAACTGCACCAAAATGTTTCTCCTTCCACATGGCCCACAGTCAGCTCCCTAACACTCAGTGGCCACACTTCTTTCTTTTAGGCTGGTTCCACTTCCTGTTAGCAGCTTTTCTTGGCAGGTATCCCATGGCGGTGGTGTCTCTAACCTCTTGGGGTCTCTACAGCAATCTGGCCTTCACTTTCACAGCTTCACACAATGGCCTCTCTGGATCTCCCTGCAGGGACACCCCTGCCATATGCCTAGCCTTCATCTACAGGGGCCATACCTAATCTAACCACCACGTCATCTGAGAAGGCTTGCAGTGGAAGTGGATGTGCTTTAAAAAGAGAAGAGTATGGCCACAAGGAAGCCACTGAGCCAGGCTATAGTGGGAGAGGACAGGCAGATGGTGTGGATGGACCAGGGATGAAGGGTGAACTTAGGTAGGGCTGCATTTGGCCAGTGGACTGGAACGGTGTGTGAATAAGTCAGATGGCCAACAGCCTTGAGGGACACACTGAAGGATTTAGATTGTGCTTCAGCCAGGGCAGCATGGAGGTTTTATAAATAGGAGAAAGATGAGCATATGACACACTCTTCTCTCTCTCTCTCTCTCTCTCTCTCTCTCTCTCTCTCTCTCTCTCTCTCTCTCTCTCTCTCCCCCCAATGCATTTTTGTTTATTTTTGAAGTTGCAGTTTAATTATAACATTTATCCCTTTCCTTTTTTTTTTTTTTTTTTTTTTTTTTGCTCCCTCCAAACAGTCTCCTACACCCTTACCCATTCTCCTTCAAATTAATGGCCTCATTTTTCATCAATTGCTATTGCATCTACATATTGCATATATATGTGTGTGTGTATATATATATGTATATGCATATGTATATACATATCTCTAAATACAACCATTTAAGTCCATATAAGCTACTTGTATGCATGTCTTCCAGGTTTATTGTTTGGCTCCAGACAACCAATTGGTGTGCTATTCCCAGGTGAGGGCTAAACTACTGCTCCCAGCTTTTGTCAGTTGCCTGTAGTTCTTTGTGCAGGGTTGGATTGTTGTGGCCATTTCCCCCAGGCAGTTTGGTATATTTGTTGGTGTTCTCCTTGTTGAGCTCATATTTTGGTCGTCATATTGGTGAGACTTCATGGGTGTAGCTTCTGATGTCTCAGCAAGGTCCCTGATCCTCGGGCTCTTACAACCGCCTCACCTCCTTTTCTGCAATATTTTCTTAGGTGTTGGAGTGTTTTGTAGATATAGTCTATGCCACTCATAAGAACAGATGCAAGAGTGTCTTATGACACAATTTTGTTTTTCATATTACCTTTGTGAATCATTTCAAACAATTTATTGTCCAAGTTCTAGAAAAGCATAGGATCATACGAACACACTGCCATCATTTCTCTGCAGCTAATAATCTCAGCTGTCTTTCGCTGTTACATCCAGACTTGCAAAAGGAGAAAGACATGGTTTTCCTTATAAGATTTTTTTCTACTTAATCAAATCTGAGAGTTGTACCTGTTAATTATCATATTTAATTTAGTTCTGAGACAAAGTGCCATGTATCCTGATCCTCCTGTCTTCCCAGCCCAAGTACTAAAATTACAGTTCGGTGTAAACACACCCATCTGCTAACCTTCAAATGATGTTGCTGAGTATGCTACAGAGACCCCTGCAGATAGGGAGGTGGCTGTGTTAGAGTAGGTGTGGCCTTGCTGGAGGAAGTGTGTCACTGTGGGGGCAGGGTTTAAGGTCTCTGTTCAAGCCACACTCAGTGTGACACACATTCTCCTTCTGCTGCCTGATGTAGAACTCTCAGCTCCCCCAGCACCACGTCTTCCTGTACGCTGCCATGCTTCCCACCATGATGATAATGCACTGACCCTCTGAAACTGTAAGCCAGCCCCAATTAAATATTCTCCTTTATAAGAGTTGCCTTGGTCATGGCATCTCTTTATAGCAATGAAACCCTAAGACACATGATTCTCAGTAAATCATCCTTCCTATTTTTCTCTAAAATATCCTTTATATATTCTATTGCTTATTGAATTCTGGTACACATTACAGTTCATACAAGTTAATAGCAGGTGACTGAAAACAGCTGAACTACAAGCATCATCTCGACATTAATCTCCACAGCTCTGTTGTCTAAGACTGGATCTTATATAGTCTTCTTTTTTTTTTTTTTTTTTTTGGTAACTGAGTCACTGATAAAGCATATGCTTACCTGTGAAATGCTTTATGAATTTGTCTTTCAAGGTCAAGTCTCTTGGGAATATTTCTGAAAAGAAAAAGAAAAGACTGTAATTTCCAGGATAGATTTCCACTATTAAAACATAAATATAGCACTAAACACATAGATCCATGTAGGAGGCATAGCTGATCTCAAACCCCTTGCTCTGGCCGTAATGATTTTCCAGGGCTCTAGCAGAACTTCCTGCTTGCCCTCCAGCTCCCCCAGGAAACCCTACAGACTACTCACCAATGTAGAGAAACAGCTGAATGTCTGACTTTCTGGCTGCCCAGAGCTCCTCCAACCCTGTTTCCCAGCCTCAGTGAATAGCAGCATTCTTTAACCCTTGCATAGCTCTGGTGGTTTGAAGGACAATGGCCTCCAATAAACCCATAGGAAGGTAGCACTATTCAAAAGTGTGACCTTGTTGAAGTAGATGTGGGATTGTTGAAGGAAGTATGTCACTAGGGCGTGGGCTTTGAGGTTTCAGAAGCTCAAGCCAGGTCCTGCTGCCTGCTGATCCAACTGTAGAACTCTCAGCTATCTCTCCAGCACCATGTCTGTCTAGGTGCCCCCATGTGTCCCACCATGATTATAATGAACTAACCCTCTGAACTGTAAATCACCTCCAGTTAAATGTTTTCCTTCATAAGAGTTGCTGTGATTACAGTATCTCATCACAGCAATAAAGCCCAAACTAAGACAATGGCCTACCTCAAGAAGTTATGCTTAAGTGCACTTTTTCCTCTCTCCTCCATCAGACTATGAGTGAGTCTGCATACTCCATCTCCAAATATTCATCTGGGGTCTTGCATTCCTGTTGTCTATTAACTCTGCCTGGCCCAGATATAACCCTTCTGTGCTTGTGATTAGACAACAGCCTCCTAATCTGTCTTGTCGTCTCTATAATTCTTTCTCCAGAACAGCAGCCAGAGCAAGGGAGCTGAGATGTTCTTGAGGTCATTCATAAGATTAACCTGCTTACATGGCTTTAGTTTGGAAAGAAACACAACTTAAAGATAGGCTTCACTTCAGACTTCACTGGTACTCACTAAAACTTGCCATTCAAAAAATGAAGTTTATAAAATCCATAGGAGCACACACATACATGGAGTAGAAAATAAACTTAATGAACTTAAGCCTTGGGGTCTGTTGACAGTTGTATATTTACTTTTTTCTTACAAAACAAAAACAAACAATCCCCCAAGATTCGCACTTATTTATTTGGTGTATGCTGGATGTGTGATAAAGGATGGATATGGTCAGAGAACAAATTGCAGGCTTTGTTCTCTACTTCCAGCAAGTGGGTCCCAGATAGCTAACTTAGATCATCGGGCTTGACAGCAAGCACCCTTACTCGCTCAGCCCTCTCACTGGCCCTACCAGTTGCACATTTAGACTTATGATATTTTCCTTACATACTGACTTCTTTATAAGCCACATGTATGAAGAATGAAGCATGAAAGGCACATTTGTCACTGCTCAATGAATCAGTGTTCATGGAGACTGAGCAATGTTGATGGAGTCTCAGGGGAAGTGATAGTCCTTTATATCCCAGGAGGTGAGGATTGTGCAAAAACCCTTCTTGTAGAAAAGCTACCTTTGATAGCAGTGTGGAAGCTCAGAGCGTGGGTGTGAGAGGGAAAGAAGGCAAGAGTTCAGGGATCCAAGCTTTCTTCTGTGTAACAATGAACACCAGCATTTTAGAAATAATCAAAACCTAGTTGGTTGAAGCTGAATGGGTAAGTGCATTTACTGTGCAAGCATGAAGACCTAAGTTCAAATCTCCAGTTCCCATGAAAAATGCTTATTGTTGATGTTCAAACCGATAACCCCACCACTGAAAGGATGGAATAGGCAAACCGTGGGTACTCACTGGCAGGCTGCCCAGCCTAACCAAAAAGCCACACTTCTGATTCAGAGAAGCCATCTCAAGGAAATAAGGCAGAGAATGATAGAAAAAGATGTTCAATGTCTTCCTCTGACTTATACATGTATACACATGTGTATGCACACATGAACAATCATGTGCATACAGCAGAAACACTGATATAACACAGAAAGAAATAATAAAAACTATTTGATACTATTTACATGGTCTGCAAATTACATATGTGATAAGAAAATGACATCAAATGGATTGTTTTTACTACCCCAACGTTTTTCGTCTTACTACATGTTCACTGATCAGTGGGAGCATCTGGGAGCTTCTTGTTAGTACAACAACAGCTGTTTTCCAATGGAACATAGTATGTTTAGAGCAGTTCCCATGTTGTATGCAGTGTCTATGTCTGTTTGGATCTATAGGGTACTAGTAGACAAGATGTGACCACTTTCTCAGACTCTAAATATAGAGAAAATAGATGCATTTCCCTTAAGAAATGACACAATCCAGTCAGTATTGTACATCAGTGGTTCTTGCATCTTGAGACTTAATCACTGCACACTGAATATTTGGGGGAAAATGTATCTGAACTAAGTGTGCACAGACCTTTCACTGGTCATTATTCCCTAAACAATGTTCAATAATACTATTTAAATAGTATTTAAGTGGTGTTCAATATTATAATAAGTTCAAGCATTCAGGTGGCATGTGTATGTTATATGAAAATACTACATCAGGTTACATAAAATACTTGAGCTTCTGTGGTTCATGGCAACCACAGAGGATTTTGGAACCAACCTCTATAGATAACAAGGAGAGACTGTAATGTTTCAGTTTCCCAGAGCTACCACAACAAATTTTCAGAAATTGGATGCCAAACATTACCAAAAACTTACTGTCTAATAATTCTGGAAGCCAAATATCTGAGATCAGGATGTCAGCTGGGCAATTCTCTGTGAAGGCTCAAGAGAAAGCTCTCTCCAGTCTGTTTTCAGTTTCTGTGGTTCCCAGAACTCATGGCATTCTGGGGTGTCACTCAAGTCTTGCTTTCGTCTCTGTAGGGTACTCTCCTTTATATTTGGACCATCATCTTGTAAGGATTCCAGTCAAGCTGAACTGAGGTTCCTCTCTTTCATACTCTGACCTTACTTTACTAACTAAATATACAGCTATCCTACTTCCTAATAGAGTAACGTTCCCTGCTGCACAGGGATAGAACATGTTTAGGGAGAATATACAATTCTTCTCATATGGAAATCTGAGCCCACTAAACAAACTGAATTTTATGATGTGAGATTCTATTATAATTCTTTGGGAAAGAGATGAGCATTGGTCAAGTTGGTTACTGTGTGCTACAAAGAACTACCTCCCTGCAAAGCTCCCCCAGTGAAAGATCCTCTAAACAGGACGGGTTTCATGTTCACTGTTTTACTGGTTTACCATTTGACAGTTCAAACATTTGCATAATATAGAACATGTTCCAGGTCACTTAGACTACTTCAGAGTGTTTCACTTGCAATGGTTAGGTTTGTACTAGTTTTCTAAAAGCTTTGAAAACAAAATAATTATTTGAGAAATCCTTTTCTCCTCACAACTATCCTTAAAGAGACAGAGTCCCTAATACTATGAAAAACAAATACTTAAGATCTCTATCAGTTTTAAGAAAGTATTTATTTTCACTTTTGTTTTTCTTTGGCAAATCCATGTACAAACACAATGTGTGTAGATTATATTCACTCCATTTCTCTCTCCACCTCATATAGAACCCCCATCCCTCTCTCTGCTTTAAGAGTGCTATATTTTTATTTTAATCATTTTTATATGTATAGGTGTTTTACCTACATGCATGTCTGAGTGCTGCATGCATGCCTGGTGCCCACGGAGGCCAGATGAGAATGCCAGCTCCCTTGGGACTAGAGTTATAGATGGTTCTGAGCAGCCATGTTGGTGCTTGGAATCCAACCCAGGTCTTGTGGGAAAGCAGCCAGTTTTATTAACCACTGAGCCATTTCTCCAGTCCAAGACTGCTAGATTTTTAAAATACCTTTTTTATTATTGAGCAGATTTAGAGGTCCAGAGAGTTTTATGCTGTTTGTTATTCTCAAGTACTCTACACCACACATCTCTTTTGATCACTGTGTATCAATTTATTGAAGTTAGTGAACTTGTATGGGTTCTTGATCACCCAGCAAGGTCCATATTCTCCAAATTTTCAGGTAGACTTGCTTTTTATGAGTACTTCTACCCTAGGGTCCTACATTACAATCATCTTGTCTTCTTGAGGTCTTCTAACTCTGATGGTTCTTCAATGTTTCCTTTTGTTGTTGTTACTGTTTTGAGACAGGATGCTCAGCTGATCTGGAAGTTGCTATATATGCTAGGCTAGCCTTCAACTTGTGATTGTCACACCTCAGCCTCCTGAGATCTCTGACTGCTCATATCATCAATATTTGGTATTCTCCAAGGTTTGGGTGACTTCAACAGTTTTATGTAGTTCTAGCAAAGAATTTAACAGAATGTCCTTTTGATTTGTACTTTTCTTTTAATTAGACTGGAATTATGGGCTTAAGAAATATCTCATAGGTAAGATATCATTTTAATCTGATCAAGTATACATATAGTCAGCATAATTATGGTTGCTGATGTTAACATTTTTTTATCTGGTGTAGGTAGCATTTATCACGTGTGTCTTTATGGTAGAGTTTCTGCTTGCCCTTCTCTGGAATGCTGTAACTGTATTGTGCCTGAATGTTAGAGAGACTGGTTCTTTCTGCTCCTGAGCATGCTTATAAGAACAATTTTGAATGCTGCATAGAGCATGTCTCCCCCAGGTGGTCATCTATTCATACCAATGTATACCCATAGATGTTTATTTTGACATTGGATTACATTCTAACACTGCTTTCTTTATTCTCTTGATGAAATAAAAGGGATTCACTTTGGGCTATTTTGTTTTTTGACATGTTTGACATTGTGAGAGTTTTGCCATTTTTATATACTACTTTCTATTTTCTGGCTCTCCTGTAGCCTCTAGGCTCATCCAGTGTAACTACCTGCCCTATTGCTGTCCTAACTCTGGAATTAGGTTTGCTAATAGGGAAGCCTTGTTCCTTTAATTACAAATGGTAGTGTTTGGATGGACCTTATTACTGAGCTATGTTGCTTCTATGACGTCTCAGCTGATAGAAGGAAGCATGTGGTGTTAAGGAGTGGCCTGACTTTAATATGTCCCGTGGTTAAATTACGCCTACAGCTGGGGGGGGGGGGGCGTGGGATTTAAGATGTACAGCAAGAGGGCCTGGACTCATCCTCTAATACTGGAAACACTTTCTTTTATGTTTCCTTACTCATGGTGTTTGTTTGTTTTTTATGGTGATAGGAAAGGAATTAAGACAACACAATGTCCAAGAAGCAAAAGTTTGAGTTTACTAAGGTGCCAAGAACCATGCAGGAGGAATGACAAACGGAATTCGGCCTGCTAGTTACCACTGCCATGATGGATGTGCCTTGCCGTGGTACGACTCCGAGGACCCGTGTGCCCTGAGCACTTCATGCTGTTATGGAGTTCTGCTCTGCCTGTTGCCCTCACATCCCTCTTGATTTAAGAACTGTATGAAAACCAGCCCCTCGCTGGGCATTATGTCTACCACTTACAATAATAATGCTTGATCTCTTTCCGACATTGCTGCTGGAACAGATTCAACTTAGAGACATAGACTGTCAGCAATGACTTTAGAAAATAGTTGGAAAAATAACATTGTTAGTGAAGCTAGGTTGTTTTTGCTACTGGCTTTGATTTAGAAAATCTTAGGGAAGAATTTAAAGTTCAGAAAGGCACACTTAGCATTAGTTAAGCTGGGGACCTTTATGGTCAGGGAACAGGAACAATGGCAGCCCTGGCTGACGGGAATCTCACTGATGATTGATTTCCTATTCCCATTTCCCCCTTAACTTCCTGAAATTATTTAATAAGAATTGCTAGTGAGTAGATGTACATTCTGAAGATTTAAAGTAGATATGACTGATTTTTATATAAAAATTTAGAATTGTGATTCTTTAAAGATTCTTATAGGATTACTTTTAAAGATAAATAATAAAATAATTTCTCCTTTTTTTGTAATTGCAAGTTGCTGCCTGAGAAAACTACCTTGCTTGCTTACATTTTAAGTTGTTTTAGTCATGAATGTACAAGGGTTCTTAGGAATAATTTGTTTTCTTTACCTGAACTATGTATTGTTAGTTATTGTAAAGGTATTGGAAAGCATACTGTTTTTTTCATAGTCATTTACTAGAAGAAAATTAGAATGCAATCACATTGCAATTTTATACTGCTTGAAAGATTTTGCTGGGATATGTAAGATATGGAAGAAAAAATATAATATGGGATTTGGAACATTGTTCCTTCCGTTCATCAACTATGTGTGTGTGTGTATGTATGTATGTATGTATGTATGTATATATATATATATATATATATATATATATATGTAAAGCTTGTCTGAGTGTGTGTTGGAGCTTGCTCCACCTACCAATTGTGTGTGTGTGTGTGTACATCTGTATGTGTATGTGTGAAATGCTTGGAGACTGGTTGCTGGAGCTTTGCTCTAACCCATTCAATGTGTGAATGTGCATATGTCTGTCTATAGGTCTGTATGCATGCATGTATATATGTGTGTGTGTGTGTGTGTGCGCACATGAATTTTCTATCTTTCCTTCTCTTGCTTGCTAGACCCAAGGAGATAAAAGAGTTCAGAGTTTTACACTGGCCATAGGGAGTGCCAGCTCCTGTAAATTAAGCTTTGTCCCCTCAGAGAAATATCTGCTGAGTAATTTCTCTAACTGCTGGCTGACACTGACAGAAGCCCTTGTCAGTATCTGGAGTGATCCTCATCATCTGCCTGCCTCAGTTTACCTACCCCATAGTTCCCAAAGATGGTAATTAGCACTGGGGCCAGAAATAAAGAGTAGAGATTAGCTGTGAAGGAAGGACACAGTTTCTGTGAGAAAAGATCAGGGGTAAGGTCCCTGTGTTGAAGACACAAAGCACATGGTTACGTGGATGTAGAGTAAGAGAAGGAGGAGGAAAGGAGGTATCCCTTAGAGGCAGTAGGTGAAACAAGAAAAGTGAGGTATCTGGGAAACTCCAAAAGAAAGAATGAAATCTTGGATGAGTGAAAGCTTGTTAGAGAAGCAAGTGAGAATAGGAATTGACATTAGGGGTTCACTTAATGGAGGTATGAGGGTCAACACCACCAAAGGTTCCTGGAGGGCAAGAGAGATAGGGATCAGCTACTCACTTTCCACCAGGAGTGATGTGTCCCAGGCTGCACAGGTTAGGAAGGATATGGACTGACAGATGAAAATGGCAAAGGAGACCTCCTTCATATTTTGTCCTATGAAAGGTTTAATTGAAATGCCATTTCCCTTCCAGTCTCGACCCGTGCCAGTACAGATCTGTGTGTCTTCCCCACTCTGTCAACACTGAAAGTCTGCAGGTCTCCAGAAGATGTGCTACAACTAGAGCAACAGGTAGGACACCCTCCCAAATAACCACAGCAGTTGGGACCCCCAAGGTGCCCAGTGGTCATGAGACCCCTTCCCTCTGTGTGAATGCCATTGCCCTTCTGGTCTTTACCTGCACAGGTGCTGCTTTGCATGTCTGCCCCTCTCTCAACACTGTACAATCTGCAGGTCTCACAGGAGATCACCTGCAGCCAGGGCAACAGTCTACAGGCCTCCCAGGAAATCTGCTGCAGCCAGGGCCACAGATCTCCCAAGAGATCTGCTGCAACCCAGGGCCACAGGAGACAAGCTCCAGACAGATACCTAGGCGAGCTAAACCCAGAGATAACGAGATGGCCAGCACAAGATTATAAGCAACAGAAGTCTATATACTTTGACAACCTGAGAACCCAGCTCTCCCACCATAGCAAGCCCTGGATATCCCAACACACCTGAGAAATATAATCCTGACCTAAAATCCCATCTCCCGAAGATAATAGAGACCTTTAAGGCAGATATAAATAACTTACTTAAAGAAATACAAGAAAATACAGTTAAACAAGTAGAAGCCCTTAAAGAGGAAACAAAAATAGCCCTAAAAATACAAGAAAACACAATCAAACAAATGAAGGAATTAAACAAAGCAGTCCAAGACCTAAAAATGGAAATAGAAATAATAAGGAAATTACAAATAGTTGCAACCCTGAAAATGGAAAACCTAGGAAAGAGACAGGAGCTATAGATGCATGCATCACCAATAGAATACAAGACATAAGAGAATCTCAAGAGTATAAGATATAATAGAAGATATTGATACAATGGTCAAAGAAAATACAAAGCATAAAAAATTTCTAACCCAAAACATCCAAGAAATTCAGAACTCAACAAAAAGACCACACCTAAAAATAATAGGAATAGAAGAGAGAGAAGATTCCTAGTGCAATGGGCAGAAATCATCTTCAGCAAAATCATAGAAGAGATCGTCCTCAACCTAAAGAAAGAGATGGCCATAAAAGTACAAGAAGCCTACAAAACACCAAGTAGATTGGACCAGGAAAGAAAATCTTCCTGTCACATAATAATCAAAGCACTAAATGCACAAAACAAAGGAAGAATATTAAAAGCTGTAAGGGATAAAGGCCAAGTAACATATAAAGGCAGACCTATCTGAATTATACCAGACTTCTCAACTAAGACTCTAAAAGCCAGAAGAACCTGGGCAGATGTCATACAGACCCTAAGAGAACACAAATACCAGTCCAGGCTACTATATCTGGCAAAACTCTCACTCATCATAGATGGAGAAACCAAAACATTCCATGAAAAAACAAGTTTAAACATTATACATTTACTAATCCAGCCCTACAGAGGATTCTAGAAAGAAAAATCCAACACAAGGAGAGTATCTTCACCAAAGAAAAAACAAGAAATTAATCATACCACAACAAACCCAAAAGGAGAGAACCACAAACACATAAAGCGCCTACAAAAACAAACAAAACAGGAAACAACAGTCATCTGTCTTTAGTATCTCGCAATATTAATGGAATCAACTCACCCATAAAAAAGACATAAGCTAACAGATAGATATGCAAACAGGATCCATCATTTTGCTGCATACAAGACACGCATCTCAACAACAAAGACAGATACTACCTCAGAGTAAAAGGCTAGAAAACAGTTTTCTAAGCAAATGGTCCCAAGAAACAAGTGGGAGTTTGTCAGCTCCCTTGTTGGCAGGTCTAGGTGAGAGGAGAGAACTAGATCCAGCCAGGTTTGTCCAGGGCTGAGTGGGATGGCAAGTGTTGACAGCCCAAAAGAAACAAACCAGGCTGGGAGTCTTTTCAAAGCAGGAACTCACCTTATTAAACTAGGCACTTGCTTATATAGAGAAGGCAAGGAGGTGGGCACTTAGGAATGGGAAGAGATGACATAGCAGGCGGGGAAGGGTGACAGAGGGTAAAGGGTAACTGACAGGGCCAATATGTTCATTTTACATCAGTGGTAACTAGGCAGGCAAGGGCTGGTGCAGGTCCTGCCGGGTCATCCCTGGGTGGAAGCAAGAAAGACAGGTCTCGAAAATCGAGCCAAGCTTAGGCTTTCCCACGAGGCTGCAGAAAGTCAAGTCAGGCTCAGATTTATCCTCAAGGCTCAAACCAGGGCCAAAATGGGGCTCAACAAGAGTTGCCATTCTAATATCCAATACAATAGACTTTCAACCAAAAGTTATCAAACGAGATGGGAAAGGACATTTCATATTCATATTTCATCAAAGGAAACATCCACCAAGATGAAGTCTCAATTCTGAACAACTATGCCCCAAATAGAAGGGCACTCACATTCATAAAAGAAACTTTTCTAAAGCTCGAAACATACACTGAACCTCACACAATAATAGTGGGAGACTTCAACAGCCTACTCTCACCAATGGACAGGTCATTGAAACAAAAACAAAACAGTCACAGTGAAACTAATAGAAGTTATGAACTAAATGGCTTTAACACATATGTATAGAACATTTCACCCTATGGTCCCTTCTCCAAAACTGACCATAAAACAATCCTCAATAGATGCAAGAAGATTGAAATAATCCTATGTATCCTATCAGATCACCACAGACTAAGGCTAGACTTTAAGAACAACAAAAACAACAGAAAGCCCACATACCCATGGAAACTAAACAACTCTCTACTCAATGGTAACTTGGTTAGGGGAAGAATAAAGGAAGAAATTAAAGGCTTTCTAGAATTCAATGAAAAAAAGAAGACACAACATATACAAACTTATGAGACACAATGAAAGCCATGGTAAGAGGAGAACTCATAGCACTGAGTGCCTCCATAAAGAAATTGGAGAGATTCTGTACTAGCAACTTAACAGCACACTTGAAAGCCATAGAACAAAAAGAAGCAAATACACTCAAGAGGAGTAGATGGCAGGAAATAATCAAACTCAGGGCAGAAATCAACCAAATAGAAAGAAAGAGAATGATACAAAGAAACAACAAAACCAAAAGCTGATTCTCTGATAAAATCAACAAGATAGATAAACCCTTAGCCAAACTAACTAAAGAACACAGAAACAGTATCTAAATTAACAAAATCAGAATGAAAAGGGAGACATAACAACAGAAACTGATAAAATTTAAAAAACTATCAGATCTTACTACAAAAGCCTTTAACAAAACTGGAAAATCTAGATGAAATGGTTGGCTTTTTAGACAAATACCACATACCAAAGTAAAATCAATAGCATGTAAACTATATAAACAAGCCCATATTCCCTAAGGAAATAGAAGAAGTCATTAAAAACCTCCCAACCAAAAAAAAGCACAGGGCCACATGCCGTTAGTTGAGAATTCTACCAGACCATCAAAGAAGAGCTAATACCAACACCCCTCAAACTATTCCATATATTAGAAACAGAAGGAGCACTACCTAATTCATTCTATGAAGCCACAGTAACTCTGATACCTAAATCACACAAAGACCCAACAAAGAAAGAGAACTTCAGACCAATTTCACTTATGAATATCAACTCAAAAATACTCAATAAAATTCTTGCAAACTGAATCCAAGAGCACATAAAAATGATCATTCACTACAATCAAATAGGCTTCATCCCAAGGATGCGGAGATGGTTCAATATACAAAAATCCATTAACATAATCCAGCATATAAACAAACTCAAAAAAAATCACATGACCATTTCATTAGATGCTTAAAAGCATTTGACAAAATACAATGCCCCTTAAGGTTAAAAGTATTGGAGAGATCAGGAATTCAAGGCCAATATCTAAACACAGTAAAAGAAATATACAGCAAACATCAGCTAATATCAAATTAAATAGTGAGATATTTGAAGCAATCCCATGAAAATCAGGAACAAGAAAAGTATACCTACTCTCTAAGTATCTATTCAATAAAGTATTCAAAGTTCTAGCTAGAACAATAAGACAATAAAAGGAGAACAAGGGGATACAAACTGTAAAAGAAGAAATCAAGGCATCACTATTTGAAGACGATATAATAGTATACAAAAGTGACTCCAAAAAAAAATCTCTCAGAAAACTTCTACAGCTGATAAACAATTCCAGCAAAGTGGCTGGATACAAAGATAACTCAAACAAATCAGTAGCCTTCCTTTATATAAATGATAAATGGGCTGAGAAAGAAATTAGGGAAACAACACCATTCACAGTAGCCACAAGTAGTATAAAATATCTTGGTGTGAGTCCTACAAAGCAAGTGAAAGATCTGTATGACATGAACTTCAAATCCCTGAAAAAAGAAATTGAAGAAGACCTCAGAAGATGGAAAGATCTTCCATGCTCAAGGATTAGTAGGATTATCATAGTAAAAGTAGCCATCCTACCAAAAGCAATCTACAGACTCAACGCAATTCCCATCAAGATTCCAACACAGTTCACAGACATAAAGAGAAATTCTCAATTTCATATGGAGAAACAAAAAACCCAGGATAGCGAAAACAATTCTTGACAATAAAAGAACTTCTCAGGGAATCACTGTCCCTGACCTCAAGCTGTACTACAGAGTAATAGTGATAAAAACCACATGGCATTGGTACAGAGACAGACAGGTCAATCAGTTGAATAGAATTGAAGAAATCAGGAAATTTCCTAAACAGAACTCCAATTGCTCAGGCTCTAAGATCAACAATTGATAAATGGGACCTCATGAAAATAAAAAGCTTCTGTAAGGCAAAAGACACAGCCAATAGGACAAATTGGCAACTTACAGAATGAGAAAAACTCTTCACTAACCCCACATCTGATAGAGGGCTAATATCCAAAATATATAAAGAACACATGAAGCTAACCTCCAAGAAACCAAATAACCCAATTTAAAAAATGGGTACAGAGCTAAACAAAGAATTCTCTAATGAGGAATCTTGATTGGCTGAGAAGCACCCAAAGAAATGTTTAAAGTCCTTAGTCATCAGGGAAATGCAAATCAAAATGATCCTGAGATTCAACCTTACACCAATCAGAATGGCTAAGATCAAAACTGAGGTGACAGCACATGGTGGTGAGGATATGGAGAAAGAGCTACACTCCTCCATTGCTGGTAGGATTGCAAACTGGTACAACCACTCTGGAAATCAATCTGGAGGTTCCTCAGAAAATTGGAAATAGATCTACCTGAAGACCCAGCTATACCACTCTTAGCCATATACCCAAAAGATGCCCCACCATACCAGAGGGACATATGCTCCTTGATGTTCATAGTGACCATATTTGTAATAGCCAGGAGCTGGAAACAACATAGATATCCCACAAAGGAAGAGTGGATACAGAAAATGTGGTTCATTTACACAATGGAATACTACTCAGTTATTAAGAACAAGGGCAACATGAGTTTTACAGGCAAATGGATGAAACTAGAAAATACCATCCTGAGTGAGGTGACCTAGACCCAAAAGGACATACATGGTCTGTACTCAGTTATAAGTGGATATTAGCCAAAAAGTACAGAATACCTAGGATACAATCCACAGAATTTAAGAACTTTAACAAGTAGAAAGGCCAAGTAAGGATGCTTCAATCCCACTTAGTAGAGGGAAGAAAATAATCCTGAGAGTCAGAGGGAGGGATTTGTGTGGGAGAGGGGAGTGGGAAGGGAAAGGGAACAGGATCAGGTAAGGTTTGTGGAGAACAGGAGAGAAGCCCAGAGGGCCAGCAGAATGAATGGAAATATGCAACCTCAGAAGGTGGGAGGTGGAAGACTCTCAGGACTCAATGTGAGTGACCTTAGATGAAATGCTCAACAGTGCAGATAGAACACTCGAAGAGTCCACCTCCAGTAGCTAGACAGGGCTTCCAGACAAGGCCAACCCACAGTCAAAATGTCTGACCCAGAAGTGTTCCTGCCTAAAAGAACTGCAGGGACAAAAATGGAGAAGAGACTGAGGGAAGGGAGGTCCAGTGACCAGCCCAACTGGGGATCCCTCTCACGGGGAAACACCAAGGCCTGACACTGATGCTATGGTGTGCATACAGACAGGAGCTAGAATGGCTGTCCTCTGAGAGGCCCAAATAGCAGCTGAGACAAATACAGCTACTTACACCAAACCACTGGACTGAAGTTGGTGACCCCTGTGGTTGAATTAGGGGAAAGGATGGAAGAAGCAGGAGGGTGACCCCATAGGAAGACCAGCAGTCTCAACTAACTTTGATCCCTGGGAGCACCCAGATGCTAAGACCAGGCAGCATGCACAAACTGGTCCAAGGATCCAGATACATATACAGCAGAGGACTGTTTGGTCTGGCCTCAGTGGGAGAAGATGTGCCTAATTATCAAGAGACTTGTGGCCCCAGGGAGGGGGGGAGGCCTGGTGGGAGGGGAGCATTCTCTTGGAGACAGAGGAGGAGGAATGGGTAGAGGAACTATGGGAGGGGAACCAGGAAGGAGGTAGCAAATGGCTGGATTGTAAATAAATAATAAAAAAAGAAAGGTTTAATCATGTTTTGTTTTCCTTTTCTAGATTTGCCTTTTGAAAAAATCAATTGAAATTTAAACAAGTATAGAGTTAATTATATATGTCTACAGCATAATAAGTACATGTTGTGGCATAAAGATACACTATTTGAAATTCAAACCACACACAATTATTGTTTATATAAGTGCCTTAGATAATCAAACAATGGTTATGCCATCTAAAATAAAATAAACTACTTATAAAATTAATATTTAAATCATGCTTATTTATAAATCACCATACTAAATAATTGTAATTCCATTAGCCTGACCATGACCAAGAGTGTAACCACTTGTGACTGCATTTCCTCACTGATCATA
Organism: Uromys caudimaculatus; assembly: GCA_028551405.1. Taxonomy (NCBI): domain Eukaryota; kingdom Metazoa; phylum Chordata; class Mammalia; order Rodentia; family Muridae; genus Uromys; species Uromys caudimaculatus. The sequence goes on along the minus strand of CM052702.1, from coordinate 27,025,655 downwards.
AGAGAGGAGTCAAATTACTTCTGAAGAGAGGTCAAATCCTGTTGGTTTCATTTTAGTTTCATTTGAAGGTGGAATTTATACTAAAGGGAAGTTATTTCTACTTTCAGATGTGGGAAAGGAAGAATCGGTCTTAGGGAAGGCAGGAGGAAACCTATCAGTGAGGACAAATTCCATTCCACACTGGGGTGGGCCAGAGACATCCTTCGGTGGGAAGCCATCTCTAGAAGCTTCATACATATTTCCTTGAAGATAAGGAGGACTCCTTGTCATCAAAAGATCAAAAGGGTTCTTGGATCTACTGGGAGCTATAGACCATAGGTTGGATGAAGAGCTGAGACAGCTGAGTTGGGAGGAACAAGGCCAGGGCCAGATGCTTTGAATCAGAGAGAGAGAGAGAGAGGGAGAGAGCGCAAAATCAGAAACACATAATTACCAAGGTCACTTTTGGTATCACTGGGACTATATTCTACTTCTTTTTTTTTTTTTTTTTTTTTTGGCTTTTCAAGACAGGGTTTCTCTGTATAGCCCTAGCTGTACTGGAACTCACTCTGTAGACCAGGCTGGCCTTGAACTCAGAAATCCGCCTGTCTCTGCCTCCCAAGTGCTAGGATTAAAGGCGTGTGCCACCACTGCCCAGCTATATTCTACTTCTGAAAACACTTTATCCGAAGTCTAGTAAAGGCTAGTAGAGCTTCTGCCAAAATTAGAATAAAATGTGCTTTGTTTTTAGAGAGTAGAGCTGGATTGGGATGTGGTTGGTCTGAGGGAGGACTCACTGTCTTCTGGCCTTATTCCCATGGAAGTAATGGGGATGCAGGTCATCAGGCATTGACTGAGGGTCAGCCAGCCTGCCACAGTTGGGGTCTCCTTGGTTGCTAATCAAGTGGTGTAGAGAATGTGCTGTTTGTTCTTCTACCTCTCTCTCCTTCCCTGTAGCAAAGCTAGAGAGAGAGAAGCTCTAGCTTCCAATGAAAGTCTGTTCCACAGTGCAGGGCTACATGAGGGGGGAAGGCCAAGTTCAGAAATGTCTCTGATACACACTGTATTTAGAATATCAAATGCATAACGGCTTTTCCCTAAAAATTTAAATTTAGAGACCCTTTCAGTTGACTTTTGTCTATTGTGAGCATTTTCTCTGCTTAGAACAATGAGGATTTTAGCATCCAAGCTGCTAACTAATGGAGGTGAGTCTTTTTTCTTCCCTGAGGCCACCTGCTCTTGAAAGGAACAAATGGTTCTTTCCAGTTCCTCAGGCTGGTAGTTTCACCTTCTGTGGCTCTCCAGCACATCAGCAGCTTGGTGCCATGATATTCCACTTTCTAAAATTTCTCTTCTTTTTTGGTAATTTCCTTTCTTAATTTCCTGTGGGATTTTGTTTTATGTCTGGAAACATTTAAGATATTACTTTACATTTTTAGTGAAGCCCCTGGCCCTCACTGTCTGTGCATTTCTGCTTCAAAACTGCCTCTTCTCTCTGCAAGGTTTTCCTGCGCTCTGTAAGGTTATCACTTTGCCCTAGCTACTTGCAGATTCCTGCATGAAGCGAACTGTCTATGTTTTGGCGAGGGGTGACTTTAAAGGAGCAACTAACTGGATTACAAGAGTCTGTTCCTTCTGAGTTCCCTTTGGCATTGAACTGAGCACCAATTTATATTTCACTGTTCATTTGAATCCACTTTGCCGCCATCAGCCACACTTTCTTCAAGGATGGCACCCCAGTCTTCTTAACTGGCCAGCAAACATGGAATGATTGGAAGTCACTTTTTAAAATTGTGACAGCTTTTCTGCACATTGTTTGGATTCGTAGTGTGTTTTCATCTATTCCGGTTACCTAGTCTTCCCATACTTCAGCTTCCTATAGAAGCCTTCTCTGGCTTTCTTGAAGTTGTTAATTCTCATTGACAGTAGTATTCATTGATCCTTTAGATAACTTTTCTTTGATTTGATGTATCCTGAGCATCGTTTTAGCTTCAGCTGCTTGTAATCTGGGAGCTTCAGCTTGTCTACTAGTGTATCCTTTTCTAAGTACCAGCCATCAATCTGTTTTGTGCAGAATGTTCAGACATCTTTTAGTTCTTTCTCTAGAAATAGTATATCATCATGTTTCAATGTGGAAACCTCTGTGGTGGTTTGAATATGCTTGGCCAAGGGAGTGGCACTATTAGGAGGTGTGGCCCTTTGGAGTAAGTGAGACATTGTTGGAGGAAGTATGTCACTGAGGGTGTGGGCTTTGAGACACTCCTTTTAGCTGCCTAGATGCCAGTCTTCCCGTTTGCCTTCAGAACCAAGGTGTAGACCTCTCAGCTCCTCCCACATCATGCCTGCCTGAAAGCTGCCATGCTCTTGCCTTGATGATAACAGACTAAACCTCTGAATCTGTCAGCCAGCCCCAATGAAATATTGTCCTTATAAGAGTTGCCTTGGTCATGGTATCTGCTCACAGCAGTAAAACCCTAATTAAGATACCCTCTCTCGAGAGTCTATTTGCTTCCAACTTTCTGCTTGTGCTGATTCCTTCTAAGCCTTCATGAATTTTTTTAAAGCAATTCAAACTTTTTCAAGTAGTTCATGTTTTTCTTCATATTTTCCTCAATGAGTCCAAAAAGCTCTAGAACAAGTATCTTTCTCCTTCCACATGAAGCAGTGGAAAAGCTATCCATAACACCCAGAGAATAGTAAACAACAGTGATACACAGGATCAATGTTCATGAAAATTAGGGACTGTAGCCCTGTATTTACAAAAGAGAGCCACACTCTACACAGTTCTCTCCGGACCAGCACCAGTAAGGTTCTGGGGCATCCCTGGACTTCTGTGTGGTGCCAGGTGGTTGCATAGGTTGTTTGGGTCTCCAATGCCAACTGGCCCACAACACAAAACGCAGCACTGCCTTCAGAACTGAATACTAGGTCATAGTGGGGCAGGCTATCTATACCTATGAACAGAATTTGAAATGCACATTACTGTCCCTGGCTTTACATGGATTCTGAGGATTTGAACTGAGTTCCCCCTTATACTTGCACCCACTGAGCTTTCTCCATTGGATACTTCTGTAATTTTCCATCTAATGCTTTCTTTTTAAGTTTTCATTGAGTTATTATATGTGTATGGGTGTTTTCCCTATATGTGTATCTGTGTACCATGTGCATAAAGTGTGTGCCCTCAGATGCCAGAAGAGGCCATTGGATCACCTGGGACTGGAGTTTCAGACAGTTGTGAATCATCATGCTGAGAATCAATCCTGTGTCCTCTCTAATAGCCGTCGGTGCTTTAACCACTGAGATGCATCTTCAGCTTCCCTGTAATACTTTCAAACATTGGGTGGCCATAGGTATCCGAACACTTTAAAATTAACGGTAAGGATAAGGCCAGAGCTACTGTGCTTCAAGTTCCCACACAGATAGGAGGGAAACATCGCCTACCTATCTGTCTCCTAAGATCAACAATGATCTTAGAAATTTGCACCTAAACATTTGAGAGTTTTCTTACAGCCATAAAAATGGAAAACGGAGAAGAAAATGTATGATTAAAATAGAATTTTTAGGGCTAGGAAAATGGCTTAGTAGGTAAAAGTGCTTGCTGCCAAGCCTAACAACCTAAGTTCAATCACTGGGACCCACATGATAGAACTGACTGCTGCGAGTTATTCTCTGAGCGCCACATGTGTGCTCCACCAAATACACACTCATGCACATGCATGCACACATAAGTAAATAAATATAATAAAAAATTTAAAGGCATTTGAAAACCCATAACTTCCCTAGGTCATCTCTGATTAAAAAGCAATGTTCTGAGGAGAAAGAAACAACACGGGGTGATTCTCTCTACTTTGTAGTGAGATAAATGGGTCCTTCAAGCAGATAACTGTTACTGCCAAAAGCACTGTGAATGGGGAAAAATTCATTCATGTAAGTGAGCTCTGGCCACTCATAATGAGTGTTTATGATCAGAGCATCTGGCTACTGGGCCCAACAGACAGTAGACATCTGGTTGTAGTGCCTGCCAAATACGAAAGTAGAGCAAAATCATATGTATCCTTCCCACCTTGACCTCTTCCCACACTAACAGTTTTCAGTGAAACAAATAGCTACATGCTATTCTACAAATAAAATATTAACACATGGTAAAACCAAAGGGGATGGACATGCTTGTTTGACTATAGTAATCATCTCCTTATGTAGATGTTCATTAGGCTATGAACCTTGTCATGTTTAATAAAAACATTTTAAGAAAGAACCCACATAACTAGTCAGGGTGGCACATGCCATTAATCTTGGCACTCAGGAAGCTGAAGCAGGAGGATTGGAGCTATATAGCAAACTATATAGCAAAACTCTGTCTTAAAAAAACAAACTATACCTTCTATCTTGGTAATATACAAAGTAGCAAAAACTATTTTCATCATTTCATTGGGAAGAAATTGTTCATCACCAGTTACTGTAGCATGGCTGTCTAATTGGGCAGAGAGATGACTTACGGATTTATAGTAAGAGAATGTAGATTACATAAAATAGAATCCCATTGTTATGCAAGTGCCAGTAGTATCCAAATATATCTAGGATTTTTTGAGTTTTTTTTATAAATATAACTATGAGACATGTTTAGTTATTTTTGAACATAGAGAGATATATAAAGGAAAAAAAATATGATGCTAGAAAATACGTCCTGGCTCCTCAGCCCTGTTCCCTGATGTAGAATCCTAGGAATCCAAGATGAGCCTGTCATTTGCATGCTAATTGTTTGAATAAGGGCTAGAAGCCTTTAGAGAGCTTCAGGATTGGAAATAGTCACCAGAAACAAAACAGAGAAGATAAAGGGCTGGTCCTAAGGAGGGAAGAGGCCTGGTGGTTCAGCCAAACACCAGAGACCAGTGATTCAATCAATCCTACCTGTGTAAAGCCTCCACAAAACCTTCAAGATGGTGGGATTTTCGAGCTTGCAGACAACTGGGCACATGGAGAGCAGTGGAAGGAAACTCCCACTCACAGGTCATGGAGGTCAGTGACTTTCTCAACCTTGATTTTTTTTTTTTAATCCTTTTTAAATGATAAATAAAGGTAGGTACAGTGTTTTCCCAAGTTCTGTTCGTTGTTCTAGCAAATTAAACCAGTTTGTAGCTGTTTATCAAGAAAATCAGACTGGAGTTAGCACTTGTGCAGAACACTAGAAGTGGAGCTTGGAAGCTGTTTTAGCTAGGGCTTTATTGCTGTGAACAGACACCATGACCAAGGCAAGTCTTATAAGGACAACATTTAATTGGGTCTGGCTTACAGGTTCAGAGGTTCAGTTCATTATCATCAAGGCAGGAGCATGGCAGAATCCAGGCAGATGTGGGGCTGGAGGAGCTGAGAGTTCTACATCTTCATCCAAAGGCAGACAGGAGAAGACTGGCTTCCACGCAGATAGGATGAGGGTCTTAAAACCCAAGCCAATAGTGACACACTTCCTCCAACAAGGCCACACCTCCAAAGAGTGCCAGGGAGACCATGGTGAATCACATCCCACACTGAAATAGGCTGCAGACATGGTGCCTTCCACACCACACACAGAGAGTCACCACACACATGCACAACTGCCCCCACATGCAGGCGTGCACGCGCGCGCGCGCGAGCACACACACACACACACACACACACACACACACACACACACACACACACACACAGTCAAACCAGTTTCCTTAAACAGGTAATTCCTGCCTTTATACCATGGCTCCTTTCCCCCAGATCAGTTGCTTTCTTATATGCAATCTTCCTTTCTGTCAGCACAGGCTATAATGCCTAACAGGTGATCTATCGGAGTTAAATAAATACAATACTTTGTAGCACATTTTCAAGATATCTTGATTTTGTATTTTCCCCTACTGCAACCCTCATTAGCACCAAATTTAATTTTCTCTGTTCAGGAGTAGGTTAACTTTACTCACATTCAACAGTCAAAAATGTCAGGTGCAGAGTAGGAGTGAAGTAAGATCACTCAGAGTTGGACCCTGTCTCCACATGGACAGCATCAGGATTGAGCTAGACTTGAGAACACCAGTGGAGCCCAGTGCATGGCAGACTGTGTGCTGCTTGTGTAGAGAAAACCTTATGCCTTTTAATGTCACAGAAGTCTTCTGTTTTGACTGCTGGGGCAGAAGAGTGTGGAAAGGCAGTTTGATTTTACCAAAGAATTCAAAATGTGAAAACAGAAGTCCATCAGGCAAAGATAAAAGAAATTAGAGAACACAACTGAACAGGTGGGAAGGGTGGAGTAGGGATAGCATCTGTACAGATGAGCCTGTGGCTGCCACTAACCATGAAAAGAGAAACACTCAAAAAGGTAGGGGTGTCCTGGAGAGGGAGCAGAATCTGCCTTCAGTCATCTTAAATGTTTAAGTGAAAAGTATATCAATCTACCTAGAGCCTCTTTTCCTTCTCTGTCTGATTCTTAGTCCAACATTGCCTTTGAGAGGACTTAGGACTTCTTGGAAGAGTCAAGAGAAGCCAGAGAAGATTTATAACTGGAGAGGGGCCACATCCCGCATTACTTAATAAAGCATGTCATTTGCAAATGTTTAGAATAACTTCCCTAAAGGGACCTTCAGTTTCTTTTGAGACTCCACCATCAGCATGGTCTTACATTTATACAACCCCTCTGAGAGTCTGGCTTTAGAAATTCTATAGAATTAATGAAAGTGTGTATAGGTCACAACGAGGAAATAATAAAGTCAAAATTTTCTTTTATGCTTCTGTTTCCTCACATTTCATGATAATTTCCTTCTGATCTCAAAATCCTCCAAATCTCTTTCCTGTCCCATCACATCTCATTTCCAGCTTTCTGACCTTGTCTATATGTCAATGCATGAGCAGCTAGAGCTCCCTTTTTTATGACAGAGTTCCGGGTGATGCTTCCTATTGTAGTGATGATGAACAAAAGGGGTCAGGAAGAAAGGCTACGGAAACACACATTTTAATTCTCTCCCAAGTCTAAAGCAGGAATATTGTGAGGGGTTCAGAGACCATTAGAATGTCACTGCAGCACAAGAGCTTGGACCCAGGAGTTGGGAAATACAATGACATGGAACAAGAGATTCCAGGCATTGGAGGCACCAGTTATTAGCAGAAGAGAACTGAAGAAGGACAACCAAAAACCTCATAATCAAAAGTCTGTCAAAATGACCTCAGATATTGTTGCATGCAATTGTGAATGGTAGACCGGCTATAGGGAAGAAGGGAAGGCCACATGTGGTCAATCACCAGTGTTCCTAGGAGCCAAGCACCCCAGCACCACCACCCCTGATCAAATGACAATTCTAGGGTGGGAATCCTGGCTGGCAACTCTTGTTCTAGGCTTTGTATTTAGCATCCCTTCTGCTTAGAAATGGCCCTCCCACCTCCAGCCTTGCCTCTTTGATTTAGGAAAGGAAGCTGGCTAGCTTACTGAAAATGGACAATGTACAATTCCATGCTGTGATACTGTGAAACACATAGTTGGCCTTCCTGGCGTATAAATCAGAAACTGCTTGGAATCTTGGAAATGATAGTATGTTAAGAAGATGACTGAGGACTGGTAGCTTCTGAATAGCTTCAAGCTAGGTCTGATGGGTTAGCTGATCACCACTGCTCAGTGACTCAATCTTATTATGTAATGAAGCCACCACAAAAACTCCAAAGCACCGAGTTCAGAGTTTTTGAATAGCTGAACACAAAGATTCGCTGGGGTGGGGGTGGGGTGAGATGTTTGCTCACACATGCCCCTTTCCCTGTGCCCCCTCCTATGCATATCTTTGTCAATATCCATCATGATAACATTTATGAGCCACTGCAGCAAATTAGTGGAAATCTGAGGAGACAGTATGGGAACCTTGATTCTTACTTAACTAGAGGCTCAGAATCACAAGTAAAATCACCCAGAGATTGCAGTTGGCATTGGAAGCAGTGACAATCTTATAGACAGTCCTCAACTTGTGGGTTCTGACTCTCATCTTCAAGAGATGGTAAATGCCAGAACCAAGTTAAATTAGAACCCCAGCTGGTGTTTACCGCAGAACTGCTTCTGTGGTGTGCAGGGAAATCCACCACAGTGCAGTGCCAGAGATGATCTGTGTGGTCACAGTACCGGAGAAGAAACTGCATCTGAGGTAGTTTTTTTCACGTGCAGCAAGAATTCCAGAACTTAAGCCTAAAATCACAGGCAGGGACACAAGAAACTTCTACCCTCACATGTCAAGTCAGTGGGAGTTCCAGGACATTCATGCTAAACCACCCCGGGCTTGGTCTTCTCACGGGCTCAGGCTGGGTGATATCACAGGTTCTGCTTTAGACTCACAGAGGGCAATTGCAGGCTTGTCCACAATGATGACAGTCCTTGGCCTCAAGGACCTAGGAGATGTTTCCAACTGGATGAGTTATGACCCCTTGACGCTCCTATGAGAATTTCCAGATGGGAACTTGTGTCCTCTGTATTCATGTCCTTGTTTCTCCCTGATCCATGTCAAGAGTTCCATTCACAGACTGACTCGGGTGTAACCAGCCACCTTTTCTTTCCCCATGTAAACTAGATACAATAATCAAAAGATGAGGCCACCTCGAACAACTGTAGAAAGCAATGGATTTTGAGAATGAGCATAGTGCATTTTCTTTCAGGCTATACTGTTTTTGCATCTTCTCTGTCATTTGGGAGAAGTATTTCAGGTTGAATCCAGGGCCTCACGTGTGCTAGAAAAGTGTTCTACCACTGAGCTATATCCCCCAATCCCCTTCAATGTCTTTAACTGGAGAAATCATATTAAACTAAAATAAAACAGGTAAAGTTCACGTGTTACCATAAATGATTTTGCAATTTGAGGTTTTCCTCACATTCCTTTTGTGTTCCAAAGCAACACTAGTACCTGAGATAAATATCTTTGTTAGCAATCATTTTCAAGTCAAAGTGTATAATAATGTGATAGCATCAAGGTATGCCTCCCCTATACTGAATGCCCCTAGTGCCTCATCTGGAGGGCTTCCAGACACATAAGCTTGGTCTATCCCCCCATATCAGCCTTACATGCTTTCCTGCCACTTCCCAACGCTTCTTTCCCCACCTGGCTCGCTCAGTCTGTCCATGTGCACTGCCCTCCTCTCTCTGCTTGAGGTGTGCTGTGAAAGGCAGACACAAGTTGTCTTCCCACTGATTTTCTTAGTCTTAGTTGTCTGAAAGATGTGTACCATGAGAAGGAATTTCTCACTAGAAGCTACGGGGTGACTAGGTATATATTTATGCCATAACTGGTAAGATAGGTACAGTTCACCTCTTACCCCAGCACTTGGGATGTAAAGGCAGGAAGATTTCTGCAAACTCAAGGCCAGCCTGAGCTATAGATTGAGTTCCAAGGAGCCTGAGCTATGGAGTATAACTTAAAAACAAAACAAAGCAAAAACGGAAAGAAAGAAAGAAGAAAGAAAGGAAGGAAGGAAGGAAGGAAGGAAGGAAGGAAGGAAGGAAGGAAGGGAGGGAGGGAGGGAGGGAGGGAGGAAGGAAGGAAGGAAGGAAAGAAGGAGGGAAGGAGGGAGGGAAGGAAGAAAGAAAGGAAGGAAGAGAGAAAAGAAGGAAGGGAGAGGGAGGGAGGGAGGGAGAGAGAGAGAGAGAGAGAGAGAGAGAGAGAGAGAGAGAGAGAGAGAGAAGATTCTCACCTCTCGATTTCTTTAAAGGAAGCCTGCGCTACTTATGGTAGCATATGTCGACAATTCTAAGGCTGAGCCAGGAAGATGAGAAGTGGGGGCCACAAAGTGAGACTCTGCTTCAGATAAAAGAGAATTAAAATGAATAGAGGGAGAAGAGAAGGAAGGAAGAAAACAAGACTCAAGAACGGGAGGAAGAGAGAAAGGGAGGTGCAGAAGAGGCCTTGGCTGCAGTGCTATAATTGACCCTAGCCGAGCCGCCTCTGTGCTTGCTTTGTCCTTTCAGCAAGTTCATTGAAGGCCAGGAAGACCAGCCCTTAGCTCCAGCCTCCACCTTGTTCTGTGACTACCAGCTTAAGCAAAGACCTCCAAAGAGGCTTCTCTTCCTCACCACCACCTGCCAGCCTCTTGCACAGTCTCTTCAGTGGTCCTTTCTCTATACCTCCTGTTCCCCAGGCTTTCTCTCTTTCCTTCTCATTCACACGTCTCTGTGTGTAGCTGTGGTACTGGTACTTTATCGTGACAACTTTTCCTACCTTCTTCCAAAGCATCTTGGTAGCAGGAATGTCCGGAGTTGACATGGGAAGAGGTGGTAACATTTAGGGCCTGTCTAACTGACCCAGGGATAAAAAGATCAAACCAGCATCAGCAATGGCAGCTTCCTGAAATTCACACACCAGTCACCCATTCCCTGGGACAACCTTGAAGTGGGAAGAAAGAGGCATTCCAGAATGTTCAGGTACCTGAGGGCTGCCATGTTAGTTAAACTCTAGACGACCCAGATTATTGTCCCGATCTCTGGACAATAATCTTTTGACAGATGCATAGATTGTCCATTATCCTGGAAGGCGAAGCTGCAACCCAGGTCTTTCCACAGTTGGGTTAATTTATTTCCAAAACACCTCCCACAGTTAGGAAGGAGCATATAAAGCTGATTTTCCCCCCAGAGTTTTGTTGTTGAAATCTGAATCAAGGTAATTATAGTAAGCTGGTTACTTCCTTCCCAGGGAAACGATTCCCGGAATCTACAGGTGTCCACCCTCTGCTCTGCTTAATTCAGCCTTCCAACACCAGCTTGCCTAGCTGTAAGAGTGGTCAGGTTCTAGAAAGGGCAGGTCAGGGGGGCGGACAGGGCTTACCTGTGCTCCGGGAGGCTCTGGGAGCCAGGCGAGTCCCTGTCACAGGGAGGAAAAGCTGTGGCCTGAGCTCAGCGACGCGCGCTGCCCTGCGTCCCCGGGGCCGCCCCTGGGTCCCAGGCGGAGACAATGCCAGCGCCAGCAGCAGCAGTGCGGGCACCCGGGCGCTGGGCTTAGCGGGCCACATGGCCTCGGTCCGGAGCGGGAAGCGGCAGACTGGGGCGGCAGTGGGACTTGGAGGCCCGGGTGGCTAGGTCTAAACGCTCTGGGGCGCGGGGCGGGGACCGGAGGCGGGGCGGCGCTGGGGGACCAGGAGAACCCAGGACTAGGGCGGATCAGGACACAGGACCCTCGGGAGCACACGGCTTCCCTGGGGGATCCTTTTCTAGTCAGAGATGGGGCCAATCGAGCCTAGAGTCACAGGTTCTACCCCTCTTCGTCTCACGCCTTAACTTGTGGGTCTCTGGGGCATGGCTTCCGCTGGTCCATGGGATGGAAAGCAACTTGTAGCTCTGGATGCAAGAGAGCCGGACAGGGTTTCTGCTAGCAGAGGCAGAGTGCAGAGCTCTTTGGCCGTGAGCTACGCAGCGCCACAGGGCTGGCCAGGTGAGCACCCCGATGTTCCTGAGTCTGGAGTCCCCATCTGACCAGGGATCCAGAGGAGTCAGAGCCAGAGGAAGTCAAAGGATTTGTAATGGACAACAGAAGCCAAAAGTCCTCACACCAGGGCACACCTAGGTCCCTCTGGACAGACCAGAGATCCTCGTGGCTGTTTTGTTTTGTTTTGTTTTTTAAATTATGGGACTCTTATCACAACGTTTTGTCGGTTTTAATATCAAAGAATGGGAGAAGGAAGTCCATTGGTTTAAAATCAAGAGTCTCAGATGAAGCGGTACATTGTCAATTATGATTTGAGCCATTTTGTCTGCCTGTCTTGCTCTGTTACATTTAAATATACATGCCTATCTGCCCATGCTTGATTGTTAATTATCCTCTCATAACTGAGGGCAAAAAAGGCTCTGTGGTTCTCTAACCATTGGTTGACTCGAAATTTCTCAAGTGTGTCTCAAACTGAAAAAATAAAATCTCAATTTACTCGCATAGTTGGCCCAAACGTTACGTTTTCAAACATGCCCAGGAAATTGTAGCAGGAGGCACAAAGCACTTTTATAAGAGTTTTATAAAGTCTTGCCTTTGACTAGAACTCTTTCATGAAAGCTGTTGTGCAAAGACTTTCCCTCAGAATGCTTGAGGAAGCACGAACCGAACCCCTGTTTCCTAAGTAGACATCATGGCATGTAAGAATCCTTCCACTTCCCAGGCAGCCTTAGCGAGTCCTTAAGAGTCCTTAGCAGAAGGAACAAACTTTCTCACGTCTTAAGTGAAATGCTGAGAAATTACAAGTTCACAGACATGAACAAGAATTTCACATTTAAATTTAATTAGAAATATCGGATCGGAAGTTGAGTATTACTCTGGAACACAAGGCGTAAGGAGTGGGGGGGGGGGGGAGTGGGGGTGAGGGTGGAGACCAGAGTGTGAAATAACACTAGAGAAAAATACAGAAGTGACAGACATGCACCCCCAAGTCGCTGCGAGTGAAAAAAGCTGGATAGATTTTTTTTTTTTTCTTCTGTGTGCCAAAAGGGAAGTAGCAAACCAAGGGACTCTTGACAGTTAGTTGGTCCGGGGCTTGTTGCTTAGGTTTGGACAGTGTGAAGCAGAGCAAGATTTGTTTTCTCTCAAAATAAAGATGAACTTTATTCCCTATTTTTTCTTTTTTACTTATTCTCTCATATACTACATTCCATCCACAGTTTCCCCTACCTCTTCTATCCCGGTCCCTTTCACTACCTCCCCTCTCTCCCAAATCCACTCTGCCTCCATTTCTCCTCAGAAAAGAGCAGGTCTCCCAGGGATATCACACGGCATAACAAGTTACAGTAAGACTAGGCGCATACCTTCATATCAGGGTTGGATGAGGCAACCCAGCAGGAGGAAAAGGGTCTTAAAAGCAGGCAAAGAAGTCAAAGACAGCCCCTACCCTCGCTGTTAGAAATTCTACAAGAACACTAAGCTACACAACCATAACAGATGCAGAGGACCTAGGTCAGACCTATCCAGGCTCCCTGATTTTTGGTTCAGTCTCCATAAATCCCCATGAGCCGTGGTTAGTTTATCTGTGGGTTTCTTGTGGTGTCCTTGACCCCTCTGGCTCTTACTACCCTTCCCGACCCCTTTCTTCAGGATTCCCCAAGCTCTGCCTAACGTTTGGCTGTGGCTCTCTGCATCTGTTCCTATCAGTTGCTGGATGAAGCCTCTCTGATGACAATTATGCTAGGCTCTGGTCTATGAGTATAGCAGAGTGTCATTAGGAATAATTTCATTGACTGTTTTGTTGTTTGTTTGTTTTTGTTTTTTGTTTTCCGGTCAGACTGAACTTTAGTGGCCGTCTGTATAGCTTGTGAAAGAGGGCATATTCCAGAGCTTCATATGGTGGCACAGAACTTCGGCACCCTAGTGGAGGCTGAGATGGCAGGGTTCCTTGATCTCAGAAATTTGGGACCAGCCTCGGTCCCAAACCCATCACAAAATTTAACATATTTCAAAATGCAGAATTTTACTCTGTTGCAGGAAATATTAAAAAAGGAATCCACACTACTGCCGGCAACTCTCTGCCCCAGCGGGCTGGCTGGCCATGCACTGGTAGGCAATGGCCAGCCTGTTCTTATTTGGTGGAGACTCTCTGACTCAGAGCTCCAAAATCTCTCCACTCAACCTGCCTAATGTCACCATGTTCCCCAGCATAACAATCATGGACTAACCCTCTAAAACTGTAAACTATCATTTCTTTTAAAAGTTTGTCATGGTGTCTCATAATAGCAATAAACCAAGACAATAACTCATCTTTTAATATTTCTGTCTGCTTGTTTGATAGGCAGGATCTCATTCTGTAGTTCACGATAGACTTGAACTCAGGAATTGACTAGGGTGGCCTTGAAGTCATGAAAATGCACCTATGTCAGACACCTGAGTTCTGGAACTATAAAAATACATCAACCATGTGCAGCTAAATAATTCAAACTTTGAAGTGTACATTTAGAAATATGTTTTTAAAACCTCAGTACTCAAGGTTTATTTCTTTCCAACGGACTCACACTAATTAATCAAGGTTGGGCTTGAATTTGTAATTCTCCTGCCTCAGCCCCCTTTGTGGTATGATGATAAGTGTGTACCACCAAACTCAGTCATTTGTTTTCTTTTTAAATTTTTTAATAATACACATTACATTCCTCTAAATTCTTGACATCAGTGCTGTCTGTGCTGGGGCCTGGTTGCCACCGCATGACAAAACACAGCAAAGGGCCAAAACACAGCAAAGTTGGTAGCTACCAACTGCCAGCAGTTCGTCCTAGAATTTTGGTTAGATTAATTTTGTGCAGATCGTGTGCCAGCTGCTGTGAGTTCATGAGTGTGGTAACCATGCCAAGCCTGAAAGTTTGTACATCACAGCACTGATCTCCATATCTGGCTCTTACATTCTTTCTACCTCTTCTTCTCTGATGTTCCCAGAGTCCCGGTGGTGGTCATGGAGTTTGGGTTATGGTGAGGAAGATGCCTTATTTAGAATTGAGCACTTAGCCTCTTATTCTCAGCAAACTGACCAGTATGCAGCTCAGCACTGACTACGATCAACTGCTGAAGAAGCTTCTCTAAAGTTGAGAAAAACCCGGGTCTATGAATAGGAACGTGTATATTTAGCAGGCAATTTTAAAGTGGCAGAAGAGTCCATTGCTATCCATCCCCAGCGGCCTGTAGAGCATCTTCTTGACCTGTGAAAGAAAGGCACTTGTGCTGGTTGATTTGTCAACTTAACACAAGCTAGAGTCCCCAGGGAAGTCAATTGAGGAATTACCTCCATCAGATTGACCTGTAGGCAAGTCTGTGGGTCATTTTTCTGTTTAATGGTTGATGTGGGAGGGCCCAGTCTACTGTGGGTGGTTCCATCTCTGGGCAAACAGTCCTGGGTTGTATAAGGAAGACAGCCAAGAAAGCCTGTGTGCAGTGTTCCTTCATGACATCTGTTTCAGTATCTGCCTCCAGGTTCCTGTATTGGCTTCCCTCAACGGTCTGTGATTCAAGATCATAAGCCAAATAAACCCTCTCTTCCCCAAGTTGCATTTGGCCATGGTCTTTATCAAATGAATAGAAGGCAAACTAGGACAACAGTTCCTTGTTCTAACTAAATTTTTTTAAAGTGTGATCATGTCTGTGTATCTTCCATGGTCACTTTCCTGTTTCAGGCCAGCTAACAGTATTGATTTGAGGTTATCTGTTCAAATTCAGATCTTGATTTCATTGTAAGTTTGGAGAACAAGCCAGCAAAACAAAAACATAGGAAGACTCCCAAGAAGATAAAATAAGAGAGGCATATCCTCTCTTATTGAGGCTAGACGAGGTAACCCAGTGGAGGAAAGACTCCCAAAGGCAGGCAACAGAATCAGAGACAGCCCCTGCTCCCCCTGTTGAGATTCCCATATGAAGACCAAGCTACACAACTGTAATATGTGGGTGGAGGGCTTAGGTGAGTCCCAAGGAAATCAGGCTCTTTTTACAGCAATAAAATCATGCATACCCACATCTTCTCTAATGGTACGTTCTATCTTACTCTGGCCTTCTTTTTAATTGAAATACCTTACAAATGTTTTAAGATAATGTCTTTCACAGTTCTTCTCCTGTCTTTGTTCATGGACTTCTGCATATCTACATTCACATGCATACACACTAAGTTGAAAATTGTTTAGTAACTAACTTGAATTTCACCTAATAAAATACTGTAAATGGAATTATATTCCTGTGGGGAGCAGATGAATTCCTGAGTGAATGTATATTTTTGATATGTGTAAGCTTTTATTTTTCAAATCCTAATTTTAATAAGGATTCTTAAATGCTTTAACCTCCCTTCAAGTCCACCACTCACCAGAGATAGTAGAAAAGAAAGGTTATTAGGATATGGGCGAAGTGGACCTGTTTAGAAATAGTTCTTTGGAGCAAATACAATCAGGATATCAGCAGTTCATTTCAGTAGTGTCAGGATAGCAAACACAAATCAGCAGCAGTGGCATGACCCAGCAGAAACAGCCAGGCCTCTGCAGAATCAGCAAGAGGCAGCAGCAGCGACCAGGACCAGCAGGGATATTAGGAGAAGTTCTCGCTGTGCCTCTCTCAACAGAATAAAGATCAGCAAAGACTAAGATGTGAGATCAATGAAGCGTTACAAAGCTAGCTATGTAAGACCCCCGCCACTGTCCATTGAGTCCTATTTATACTCTTTCTAAACATCACATGTTCTCCCACAGGTCTTGCCTTAGCAAAACACCATGTGAGGCTATCTTAGCAAAACTCTTTGTGAGTCTGTATCAGCTGATAAATTCAGAAACTTCTATTTCACTCTGCCAATCAGCCTAAGTCAAAAGAACCAACAAGAAGCCACAAGAATTTTTTTGGTGCATTTCATTCTATAAAGTCACAACAGATGAGGACCAGGAAGGAATGGCAAGGTATACAAATACCGTCCAGCATCGTCCGCCATCTCCTGGGTTATATTTATATTCCTCTTTAACATCATGCATCATTTCATGTGTTTGCTCCAACAAAATATCCCTTCACCTGTGTCTGCTTCAGGAAAACATTCTTTCATGTATCTGCTTTAGCAAACATCCTTTCACCTGTATGCCCCAGCAAAACATCATTTGACATAACTGACTTTCCAAAGACAGCAGAAGTTTCCACTTCGGATATGAGCAAGTCATATCAAGGACCCCAATGCCATTGACCTATATGAATGACAAAGCCTTTCCATTGATTGATGTTGGTCTGCAGTAGAAAAAAGTTCAACAAGATGCTTCATTTTTCAAAGGAGCAGATGGGTAGAGCCTCTTGGGGAAGACTGACACAGCTAGCTCACTCCAGTTACTTTATTCAAACACCATAGAAGGTTAATTGGAGGTTCCAGTTACCAAAATTAACTTGTCCTTTGCTGATCACAGGAACAAACAACCCATAAAAATCTCAGTCCCTTTAACCATGGCTAGCCATAATCAAAAATAAGAACTCCAGGAGTTTGCCAGGAGTATCATAAGACCAGGAGTAGTGCAGCTGCAAGCTCTCTCACGTAGCACCAGTGCGGACCTTTCAGAAACATTTCTTCAGGGTTTAAACAGTCTCATAATAATGTCTCAGCCTCCATTGATTGATCCAAACATAGCAAATGCTTTGCTGAAACCTTTCACTCAAAACCAGACATAAAGGCTTTACTATACATTTCATTTAAAGCCAGACACAAAAGCTTTACTATACAAATCCCTACACCTCCCCTATGTCGGGCTAAGGACAATGACAAGGACTTTGTCTTGTCCAGGTAGGGATGTTATGAACTATTGACCTTTATCAAAAACCAGTATATGCAGAAACTATCAATCATAGCTGTCTCCTAATTCAGCTTTATATAATAAACTTACCTCTTTGTTTAACTGTATAGAATAAACCTTTGATCTGCAGCATATAACAAAGACATTGAGTTTCTGGGCTGCTAGTATGTCTCTATCAGAGTACATAGCACATACAATCCCAGTTTTTCTGTACATATGTCTGCTTCTGTGTCTGTCTGTTCTTTCTTCATTGCCCCAGTTGGGTAAATATCTCTTAATAGCTAACTTGACATCCAAGTAAACTGAAAAAGGCAGTAAGGTATAGTGTCAATGATTGGAGTCGGTGCTGATAGCAGCTGACTGGGGTGAGGGGTAGCTGATAACAGCAGGCGATTTACACGGTCAGCACTGATATTGATGATGGGAACAAAATTTAATTATCTGGGGCTGTCAAGAATGCCCAGCAAGAAACTCTGAACTCTTAATTCTTAAGTGGCTGGCAAGAAAGAAAAGGATAGAGAGAAAGTCATGCATGCACACACATGCATGCTTATATGCATACACATATACCTACATATGTGTGTTTGTACATACATATAGACTGTTTTAAATTGCTCCCACCTTTGCCTGAGATCAGCCACTCTACCAGCCCTTCCTGGCTTCCCTTTTGCTTTATCCACCTTTAGTTCTGGGAGGTGATTGTTCCACCACCTTCCATCAAAGATCCTTGAATCCATGGATAAAAGATACACACACAAAGTTAATTCCTTTACAATTTGCCTTCTTGGCACAATTGCTGGGCATTACTATTTCCTGCCTGGAAAAGTGTGCCCTTACCAATTTATTATCTCTGTCTCTCCACCTACCCTAAACTTAGTGCCTAGTTCCACCTAGTCCCTGCCAAACATTCTTGGTCACCTGCCTGAAGCGGAAGTCACAGGTCCTAACTCTCCCTACCCCCCAGGCCTTACATGGTTGCTGCATTCTTCTTTCTCCAAAGCTTGGCAGAAAAAGATCCTCTCTCCTTCTTTGTGTCTCCCTTTCCCTCCTGAGACCTGGAAGTCCTACCTATACCTTCTGCCCAGCAATTGGCCCCAGGCCTTCTTTACTGACAAATCAAGAACCACTTGGGGAACAGGAAGTTGGTTTCAGAACCTCGCCTTAAAATAAACAGATGTATATTCATATGTACACATTTGGTGGATGGAGACGAGCCTCAACAGCCACACTTTTTTTCTCTCTTAGCCTTCCTATAGCTTTTTAGACAAAAGTTCTGTATATTACCTCGCAGAAAAAATGATACACAAAAGGGAGTTACAGAAGGAGGTTGATAGTGAGTTCAAAGTGGTGTTTCATTCTATAAGCTCACTATAAGTTCAAAGCAAGTTCAAGTTTCTCATGACCTTGCTTTATCAAAGTGCACACCTGTGGCCTCATCCTGACCTAGAATGGATGTTTTTCCCTGCTCACAAATCTGTCCCAAGCCTACTTCTCTTAGTACAATTTCTGAAAGCTTATTGTGCTCCTTACTATGCAGCATTTACTTACTATTTTATGAGGAGGGGGCACATTCTATTCTTGATTCTAATTTTATTATATTTTTCTGGCAAAACAACTAAAACCATCTCCTAAAACTTTCTTCCTAAAATTATTTTAATCAAATCAGGAATTCTATAAAGTCATTAATATATCTAAACTGCATTATTACATGAAAGTATATCTGGGCTGGAGAGGTGGCTCAGCAGTTAAGAATACTGACTGCTCTTCCAGAGGTCCTGAGTTCAATTCCTAGCAACCACATGGTGACTCACAACCATCTGTAATGGAGATCTGATGCCCTCTTCTGGTGTATCTGAAGACAGCCACGTGTACTCACATACATGCAATAAATAAATAAATAAATAAATAAATAAATAAATAAATAAATAAATACATCTTTTAAAAAAAAAAAAAGAAAGAAAGTACATCTTCCAATTGATCTTCAGGAAATTTTCCCAATAAGGTGAGCTGATGCCCAGGAATCATTCAGCTGTACAGTAGTGGCAGGAAAGGCATATCAGCAGGAAGAAGCAATTCTCGGAGCAAGTCTCTGGGGTCACGCCTCTCAGAGCACATTCATCACAGCCATGCAAAATGGTGGCCATCTTCAGAAAACTCACTTGCTTGCCATATCCTTTCCTACATGGCTTGTGGCAAATCCCAAAGGCATGCAGGTCATGGCATACAGCATTTTCCTATAAGTACAATTTTAAAATATCATCTCTTTTCTTTATTATATCATGGATTCCACCCTCTTCTTGCTGTTCTGTGCTTTGAAGCCATAATCTCTCACACACCAGACAAGGGCTTATCTCTGAGCTATATCCATAGTACTGCTTTGCTTTCTGGAGTATAATTTTAAAGTGCATAATAATCTCCACTGTATTATTTGTTTCTTTTTAAATCTATTGCTGCAAAAAGACATCATGACCACTAGAAACATTTTTTTAAAGAGAATGCATTCATTCTTATTCAAACTACCATACTTAACCTTGTCTGGAAATTACAAGGTCATTATCAGTTCCATCATGATTTGTAGCAAAACTTTTTGAACCACAGAAAAAATTCAACCTTGGCTGAAACTTTCCTTATGCCAACTTATCCATGGAAATTACATTGCTACAACCCATCACCTTAACAACTGCTTGTAGTGTTTTGTCATTTTCTATATAGTCATGTTCTACCTGTCGTGAATTTTACTATCTTCAAGGTAGTAGAAAAAACTGGATGACAGTAAGTAGTCCTGAGCACAATTGCTCCATCTCTGTCAGACTAAGCTGTAAACACTCATTGATCTAGACCAGTATAGCCCAGCAACTTAGGTTGTCACTGGTGACTAATGTTGAACATGCATGTGGTATAGTGGGCCTCTCTGTTGTTGTCTTGAAGAAAAGAATTAAGGCCAAACTGTTTAAGTGGGAGTTTATTTAACAAAGTGATTGTGAGCAAAGCAAGCATGAAAAAGATAGACTGGATAGGATGCTCTGACGTGGGGGGGGGGGTGCACATCACAATGGGTCTGTACTGTGGTTTTAAAAGATGTTTTTATGAATATTTAGGAGATAGGTGGCATATTCATGGGGGTAAGGTAACCCTTTTCCCCTCCCAAATCAGGATGAAACAGATCTCCCTTTTAGGGCATTTCTGTCAATGATTCTCTAAAGAAGGTTACAAAGTGGGTGGAAAGACAGCAAAATCACAATATAAATATTTCAGTGAAGCTGAAGTCTTCTGAGGCTATAAACTCATGTTTCTGCACAAGTGTGGGAAAATGTCCTGATGCCTTTGTTCATTTGTTTGTTTGTTTGTTTGTTTAAGACATGGCCACAACCCCCTGACTGGCCAAGAACTTGTAGACTGGCTTTGAATGCACAGAGATCAGCCTGCATGAGCCTCTGGCAAACTGGGATTAAAGGCATGCATCACCATGCCTGGTCCTACCATGGCTGTTTATATAGCAATAAAAGCTTCTGCCTCTTGGAGAACTTTTAACCACAAATGAGCATTCTGACCATCAGGAAACACAATGCCAAGTTACAAGTGTCATTTCTTCATCGACCTTATGTTTGTATTTCAGTTAAGAAAACTGAGACTTTATCATAACCACTAGTCAGGGTTTTCCAATGGCATGCAGGCTGTACAAACAGGAAGAAGGCCTAGGCTGTCTGTAGGACTTCTTTCTTCAGCTTCTAAGACCTGCATCAGCTGACCTCCAACCACTGTCTTCCCACTGGGCTCCACTCCATCTTTGCCCCATTTAGACCATCCAGCCATGCCTACACAATACCTTTGGATATGCTTCACACTCTTCTTCTCTGCTTCTCTCTCCTTTTAATTTAGTTTAGGAAAACTAAAGACATCCTATTTATAAGATGTAAATGACATGCATTTGGGGACAAGGAGATCAAACTGCTTCCTCCTAGTATAGCACTTCTTATCCATATTCCCTCTCTAGTCAAGGGCATGCAAGAAGTGATCTTCCAGTATATGAATGCTATGTTTTTCTCCTTAGGTGAACTGTGCTTACTGATTCCATGTTGATTGTTTCTGTCAAGGAGGAAACAGATAGCACTTCATAGGAAAGCTTCTCTAGGTGGGTTTTTTTGTTGTTTTGTTTTTTGGTTTTTGTTTTGGTTTGGGTTTTGGATGTTTTGTTTTCTGTTTTTTGTTTTTTGACTTATATTTCCCCTACAATTCCAGGACCAAAAACTTGATGCCTATAGTGGTGAAAATATTGTAAGATGCCATATACCTTTAGAAAGTGAGGGTCTAAGTATCTCTTCTGGGTCCCCCTCTCTCTTTCTTCCTCTTCATCTTTGTCTTCGTCTTCATCTTTGTCTTCTTCTCCTTCTTCCTCTTCTTTTTCCTTCTTCTTCTTCTTCCTCCTCCCCTTCCCCTTCCTCCTCTTCTTTTTTACTTCCTCTTCCCCTTCTTCCTCTTTTTCTTCCCCTTCCCCTTCCTCCCCTTCCCCTTCCTCTTCTTTTCCTCTTCCTCCTCCTCCTCTTCCTTCTTCTTCCTGACTCTATATGCAGATCACAATGTACCAACCTTGCCAGAGGCCCAAATTATAGGACCACTTGACCTTTGACTGAAGAACTGTGAGCCCAAATGAACTTCTGTTAATCAATAAATATATCAAACACTTCATTACAGCAATACAATGATGACAAAGAGAGTTATATCAACAGAGATTAAAAACTCTATACCGTGTGGCTTATTTGAATACACAGGGGTTTTGTTGGTTTAGTTTTGTTTGTTTGTTTGTTTGTTAGAGACAAAGCCTCTGATAGCCCAGACTGGACTTTAATTCTTTATGTAGCTGAGGACAACTTTGAACTACTGTTCTTCCTGCTTCTATGCCCCCAAGGGTTGGGATTACTGGTATGTACCACAATGCAGGCAATTTTAAGAATAATTACATCAGAATTACAAAAAAAAGACCCACTTATAAACAGTTGTGAACCTCTACATGTTCAGTCTCTGACATCTTTACATCATTGTAAGAATTCTACAGTGACTGAGAAGCATACTTAAATGAAATGACAAGAAAAGATACATATGTAACTACAGAAAATCCTTCCCAGTACATTCAACCCACAATTTTGAACCCAGATACTGAAGAAACAAGGATGAAACACACACACACACACACACACACACACACACACACACATGCACACACACACACACACACGCACATGCACATGCACTAGTTACAGTCTTCAGTAAAGTGGATGGGTTGATTTTTCAAAGAAAAAGATTGTAATTTAACTAAACTATTTTCAAATGTAAAGTGCTTTTCTGGAGAAGATTATATTTCAAATCACTACCCTGATCTTCAAAGGGAAACAATACAGCACTTGTATATCAATAGGTAACACGATGATAATAAAGCCTACGGGAGAGAAAAGGGAGAGCCACGAGTGAATTGCAATAATTTCTATATTCAAGTGACAGAGATACTGTATGGACACATTGTGATGGCTTGAATGTGCTTGCCCCATAGGAAATGGTACCGTTAGGAAGTACAGCCTTGTTGGAGGAAGTTTTTCACTGTGGGAGTGGACTTTGCAGATCTCTGCCTATGCTCGGGCTCCACCTATGGTGGAGGAGAACTTCCTCCTAGCTGCTTGTCCTCTCCTAGCTGCCTTTGGATCAAGATGCAGAACTCTTGGCTCCTTCTCCAGCACCATGTCAGCTTGCATGCGCCATGCTTCCTGCCATGATGATAATGGACTGAACCTCTGAAACTTTATGCCAGCCTCAATTAAATTTTGCCTTTGTGAGAGTTGCCTTGGTCATGGAGTCTTTTCACAGCAATAGCAACCCTAACTAAGACACACATCATTAAAGTAATATTTATGGGGCTAGCAAGATGGCTCAGCACTTGTTGGCAAGCCTGGGGACCTGAGTGTGATCCCTGGGAAGAAGAGAACTGATTTCCAAAAGTGGTCATCTGCATCAACAGTGCTCAAACAGATGCGCATACATGCCCACATACTAAATGAATGTAATGAACATTTTTAATTTTTATGCTTTTCCTATGTGTGACTACCTTAAGATCTCCTGTTAACACTGATCTTGAATATTTTAACAGTTGTTGTCCTGTACTTACAGTAACAGAAAATGTCATAATATTTGAACCAACAACTCATGTCATTTAGCTGCTGTTAAGCCATATTAGAGTAGAATATAAGGAGTAGTCAAATGTAGTAATTTAGTACACTAGCCCACAAATGAGTCTTCATATCTCAGCTGCCACTCAAATAGTTATATGACTTCCAAGCCTCAGTTTCCTCCATGTAAAACAAGAGCAATACAACACTCATTTCACATACCTGCTATGCCTAGGTTAGGCTTAATATTAGACTACTTTACAATAAGTGCAAAGGCAGAAATTCTGGAAGCCCACAGCCAGTTGAGTCTCCACTTTTGCGTGTCCAGATAACCATTCAGGGTTGGCTGTCTTCTGCTAGGGCTGGGAAACAGCTCTTCAGCTTCTGCTTGGTTCTTTAATAGATACATATCTTCTACTTTTATGGAGATGTCCGAGGGAGGCTTTTGCCTGCAAATATGTTTTTGCTTTCTCATATTTCTCAGAAAATGCCACTGTGTAATTAACTCCTAAACCAATTGTTAGACATACAAAACTCTAAGACTGAATGTTCTCCTAACTACAGTGGTCATGTGGGTTTATATTTGGATAACTATAAAACTTGCCTTCTGTAAGTGTTCTTTCTGGGTAGACACTTGATTTAGTGCAAGGAAAACTCACCCCCATTAAATTCTTTCCTGGAATATCATACTGCATTTGATATGTTAGCAGATGTTACATATGACATTTTTGCATATGTTACTATACAATTGTTCCAGCCTGAAGAATGGGCATTTTACTTCATATCACAGAACACTGATGGAGTCTCAGACATTTAGGAACAGGCAGGGTAAGAGACATAAACATCAATACATAACAATGTTTCCTTACACAATTTTCTTTCTTTTGTTTCAGTTAGCCATGGTCAGACACTGACTGAAAATATTAAATGGAAGATGACAGAAATAAACAAAACACATTTTAAATTAAGTGTCATTCTATAAATGTAAAGAAATCTCATCACCTTGCTCTGTCCTACCCATATAAATTGAATTATATGCTGATGATCATGACTCCACCTCATAAACATCATGTCATCTCACTATCACTAGAAGGACAAGTACGTATGAAGATACTAGGTGACAGAAAGAACATCCACACACTTGTACTACAATGTGTTCTTATGATTGTTCTATTGTCCTATTAGTTATTCTCTTCTCACTGTGCCTAATATATCATAGCCACATATATATTATCATATTTATATACTTATATGATATATCACACCATATGCATGTACATGTGTGTGTACATATATGATTTTGCACACTTTGTGGCTTCAGCTCTCTTTTGGATTACATTCCCCATGGATTAGAGATTGTTACTGTCCTATAAAATGTTAGTCTCTCTGTATGGAAAAAACAGCTTGGGAAACATATCTACCAATAGATGGCAGTGCTGATTTAATTTCTGGACAGATTATTAGAGCAGGAAAGCAGTAAACTGCTAAAAAATAATTGGCTATTTCACTTTGGGTTTCTACAATGCATCTTTTCCCACCTGCCACTGTCCTTATTATGTCTCTGAGGTACGGCTGTTACTGTCCTATGCAACACTGCCTGAGCAAAGTTGAAGCAAAGTCCTTAACTAGATGCTAGTCTCTGATCTCTTCCAAACCACATTCATATAAGCTGGTAAGATTATTGTGAGTCCTGTACTCAAATACGGAAGATGACCTTATGGCTTTCAATACTAATTACAATCATCCAAAGTACTTTTCAATGATGACATTATTTGGAACATGTTTAATTTTTACTATTAACTCCACTGTCAACACACGTTACTCTAAACAGTTCCTTTAAGCAATGATCCTCCCCAAGCAATAATCGTACCCATTCTGAGTCTGATAAATAATTAGAATGTACACTATCCACACTTACCAGTGTGTGTTTGTGTGTGTGTGTGTGTGTGTGTGTGTGTGTGTGTGTGTGTGTGTGTATTTCTGTATCTGACTGTTCCATGTCTGTGAATTCAGTCAACTTTGGATGGAAACTAATTTTTTAATTGCATCTGAGATATGTGCACACAGATGCAACACTGGCATGAATGGTAAAGGGCAGCCACCACCTTTCTTTTAACTGGACCGAAGGACTACTCTTCAGGAGACAATTTATACCAGTACTGTAAATCTGCTCTTAAAAAAATATGCATGGGGAGGTCATTGGACCTACAGGGGAACCTCCTACTGGTGCACTGATGTTCTGCCAAATAAACATGGAATCAAACTGCCTTCTAAATATTTATGCTTGTGTCTATAAACAAATGGCTGCTCTCAGCCTTTGTTGGAGAAGCTCCTACTTATAGTGGGGAATGGTTAATACTAAGACTCATAACTGGTTAAAATGCAGGGAATAGGGGACTGTTGAAGTCTCAGCACTAAATGGGACATCTATATCACCTCTTCCAAGCTCGGAAACATTGCAGAAGAGTTAGTTAAAAAAAATAGGAGCTTGTTGAAAGAATCTTCTGAGCACGACACCATAACTATGCAGTGATGAACCAACAATAGTAATGGTTATCTACACTTCTGAGCATGAAACATTAACTTTGCAGTGGTGGACTGACAGCAGCAATGGTTACCTACACAAACAGGGCTCAGCAACATTGTTTCACATGAGAGAGAGGTTCATGAGGTCTCACCCACCTTGGAAAATAGTAGGCAAGTTAATAATTTCTAGGGCAGAGAGAATCATATTCCTCAGTAGTATAACCTTTGCTAGTTTGATATGGGTCAAGTTAATAAGCCCCCACCCATGCTCCTGCAGGCAATCCTTGCTAAATGCAGTAGAGCACACAAAAAAGCAACATGAAAGTAGGGGGTTCTTTTGGAAAGAAATAGAGGCTGAGTAAGAGAAGGAGAGAGATAAGAGAATAATGGGTGGATCAATGTATTTTATATACATGTGTAAAACTGTAAAAGAAGATGCTTTAAATATTGCATCTCAAGTAAATACATATGAACTATTTCCTTATTACTATTCCCTAAACAATTCACTATATTTATTTACATACAAAAATCCAATCCACACTGTTTTTCACTAGGAGAAAATATCCAAGACAGGCCTAGTGGAACACACACAATGGGAAGCTAAGGCAAGAGCAAGGTGAATCCCAAGCCAACAGCGGGCACTCTAAGAATCCACAGATGACTAAAACAGACAGGAGGATATTTAGGCAGTATGCTGTACTATTTTATGAGGGACTTGAACATCATTCAGTTTTCGTATAGAAGGTGGTCCTGGAACCAATTTTACAAGAAAGCAAAGGACAACTACACTCTTGTGGAGGCAGGGAGAGAGGGGGTAGGATGAGGGGTTTTCAGAGAGGAATCTGGGAAGGGGGATAACATTTGGAATGTAAATAAACAAAATAACCAATAAAATATTTTAAAACAGGGCAACTACATTTGTATATAACTATATTATATGTGTATATACATGGATGTAAGGTATATAAAACATACTACATGTGTTCTTTGTTTTCTTCTTATTTCTACCCACTCTCTGCAGCCTGCTCAGCTAGGA
Source organism: Uromys caudimaculatus (assembly GCA_028551405.1). Classification (NCBI taxonomy): domain Eukaryota; kingdom Metazoa; phylum Chordata; class Mammalia; order Rodentia; family Muridae; genus Uromys; species Uromys caudimaculatus. The sequence goes on along the minus strand of CM052702.1, from coordinate 26,998,729 downwards.
TTGATATCGCCATTCTTGGTTTCCAAAGTCTTTTGCTCTTTAACTCTATCTACTTCATTAGAACTGTTTTTAAGATCAGATGAGGAGTGTATGTTCATTTTTAAAATATGAACTTCCAAACAGAGAGGACATATATGAATTCATGGGAGAGGAAGAGGGAGAATATAAATAAAAGTTTATAACCAATTTTCATCTGTCTTAATACCATTGTAGAGAAGCAATGTGAAAGACTCTGGGGTACCTTAACTTCCAGAGACGACCCCCCCCCCCCAGTGAACACCATGGAGTCGGAGATCGATGCAAAATGCAAGAGGAATTTATTGTTCCAGCATGGTGGGGTCATCCTGGACACCAAGGAGGGAGAGAACAGCCTCACCCAACCCATTTATCAAGCTTTTATACAATTTTTAGAGCAGCAGCCATTAGGCACAATGTGATTGGCAGAACAATGTGACTTTTAAAATGATTGGTCCTTTGAGTATAGGAAGGCTACTGATTTATTTGAGTTAATTTTATATCCGGCCACTTTGCTGAAGTTGTTTATCAGCTGCAGGAGTTCTCTGGTGGAGTTTTTCGGGTCACTTAGATATACGATCATATCGTCTACAAAGAGTAATAATTTGGTTTCTTCCTTACCAATTTGTATCCCTTTGACCTCCTTTTGTTGTCTAATTGCTCTAGCTAGAACTTCAATTACTATATTGAATAGATAGGGAGAGAGAGGGCAGCCTTGTTTAGTCCCTGATCTTAGTGGGATTGCTTCAAGTTTCTCTCCATTTAGTTTGATGTTGGCTACTAGTTTGCTGTATATTGCTTTTACTATGTTTAGGTATGGGCCTTGAATTCCTGATCTTTCCAAGACTTTTATCATGAAGGGATATTGAATTTTGTCAAATGCTTTT
>CM052702.1:26922325-26997327 GCA_028551405.1 Uromys caudimaculatus | reverse complement strand
TGGTTGGGAGACTTTTAATGACTGCCTCTATTTCTTTAGGCATTATGGGACTGTTTAGATGGTTTATCTGATCCTGACTTAGCTTTGGTATTTGATATCTGTCTAGAAAATTGTCCATTTCATCCAAATTTTGCAGTTTTGTTGAGTATAGGCTTTTGTAGTAGGATCTGATGATTTTTTGAGTTTCCTCAGAATCTATTGTTATGTCTCCCTTTTCATTTCTAATTTTGTTCATTTGGATTCTGTCTCTGTGCCCTCCGGTTAGTCTGGCTAGGGGTTTATCTATCTTGTTGATTTTCTCAAAGAACCAACTCCTGGTTTTGCTGATTCTTTGTATAGTTCTTTTTGTTTCTACTTGGTTGATTTCAGCCCTGAGTTTGATTATTTCCTGCCTTCTACTCCTCTTGGGTGTATTAGCTTTGCTTGCATAGGGCCAATCCTCAGCACTGCAAAAACAAATCGTGATTTGAGTGTTTGAAATGATAACTCTTTTAATACATTTAATAAAGCATACATTCCAATTTCAAAAAAAAAACTGATTGGTCTTTAAGGAATGAGGTAGTGAGGGCTTAATCAGCCCCTCCCTTCCAGCCTACAAGTTCTCTAACCTGTTTCTTCCAGGAGAGGAGGGATATCCATGTGCTCGAGGGCCCTGGTGGAATTTCCCAAAGTTCCTGAGCTGACTTCTCATTATTCCCTTTTTCTTGTGCATGTTTAAATCCTGAAGCTGTTGTTGATAGCAATGCAGCTCATACTCCTGGTCTTCTGTATCTAGTTCTTTTTATTTCTGCTTTAAGATCATTAGCTGTACTGTACCTATGCACTCCTTAACAAAAGCAACAGAGCAGTTCAAAATGTAGGGGCCAAAAGTCAACAACAGCAGAACACTTAAGGTCTTAACAAGGTAGATATGAGGGTGGTTAACCAATGGGAGGAGTTAAACCAAGACTGGAACCAGCCCTGTTCTCTCTCTGTCTTCCGCTTGGCTAACCCTACTCTCACCTTGGCCATTGAATCTTTAACAACCCCAGAATGGTCTATATAAAAGCAACACTCTTCAGCTAAGGCAGCACATAGCGCTCCTTGCTGGAGGAAAAGCCTAATCTCCTCTTATTCTTTAATACTACTGATAATGAAGTCAGTGATTCTTTAAGATGACTGATGGAAGTTTCTATTCTCTCTCTATCTAAATCAATGTTACCCTTAGACTGTCATAATTTTCCCTTTGTAAGACCAAAGTGGAGGTCCTGGTGGTTGCCCCAGCCACTCCCAACCACAACAGAAAGGAGACAATGAGTGATGTCCAAAGGTACCACCACCAGGCAGTCATGATCAAGGTCGAGTGATTGTGAGCTTGAGCAGATTGTCCATCTTCTGTACTATCCAGCGGGTGTCTCTGGGGAGTATGGCGTCTGCAGGTTTCACATGGGAAGTGTGCTCCCAGGCTGCAATACCATCTACTTTGAGGACTGTGGGAGTAGCTAGCAGTGTCAGGAAGAGTCCCTTTTATCAGGGTTCCAGCGACTGTGTCTGATGCTTCCTTACATAGATCCAGTCACCAGTCTGGAAGTGGTGAGGGGTCTCTGGCATCCCTGGAGCATTTAAGGCAGACAGTTTGGGCCAAATCTCATGCTGTGGAATACCTCCTGGGAGGGCCCAGTGGACACCAAGGGAGTTGGGGTACCACACAGGATCTCAAAAGGGGTCAGGTTAAAATGGTAGGGGGTGTTCCAGGCTTGGAACTGGGCCAGGGGAGGGGTACCAGCCAGTTTAAGCCAGCCTCCAAGGTCAATTTAGTTACAGTCTCTTTTTTGGGAGTTCTGTTCATTCTCTCTACCTGCCCTGAGCTTTGGGGACAGTACTCACAATGAAGTTTCCAATCTGTCCCCAATACTTTTGCCAACCCCTGGCTTACCTGAGAGACAAAAGCAGGACCACTGTCTGATCCAATTACCTTGGGCACTTCAAACCTCGGGAAAATTTCCTCTAATATCTTCTTGGATACCATGGTGGCTGTTTCCTGCTTGGTGGGCAATTCCTCAACCCATCCAGAGAAAGTATCTACAAACACTAGAAGTTATAGAACCATATTTTCTTGGCTTAACTTCTGTAAAAATGGACCTCTCAATATACTCCAGGCTGTTCTCCCCTAGGTCTTTTGCTCTGTTTACTCTTGGCTACATGAGTGTTCACTTGCTGGCATACCTTACACTGTTCTACTATCTCTCTGGCCCAAAACCTGAGTCCTATTGTATACTTTAGATCTCTTAACTGCTTGGACAAGCTTTTTATCCCCTAAATGAGTTCATCTGTGCATTTGGCCTAGTAAGTCTTTTGCTTGCTTTCTGGGGAGCATAGTTTTCTTTCTTGTGTGCCATTGCCCTTCCTTCTCTAGCTAATAGTTCTTAGGGTGGCTAGCAATCTGAGTCCTTTCTTCTTCAGTATATTCTAAGTGAGGCCATCCCTTAGTCCAGCCCCATTTCCTAGCAGGTGTTTCTTGCAGGCCCATAACCAGGATAGGCTCCTGCATTGCATCAGGTCACTGAGTTTCTTCCTTTCTGATATCCTGGACAGTGAATAATGCCCACATTTGCCGGCTTCATTAAGGCATCCAAGAGATCCAGGATTTCCTGTTTGTTTCCTCTGGTATGAGCAGTCTCTTGGCATATAGCCCTGAGGATGTGGGCTGTGGCAAAGGCATACCTGCTATCTGTGTAGATGTTGATCTTTTTGCCTGCCCCCAGGTCCAAGTCTTTGGTCAGAGCTATCAGCTCTGCCTTTTGGGCTGACATTCCCAGAGGATGTGGTTCCACCTAGACCACCTGGTGCCTGTCCACAATGACGGTCCCCCGCCTTGTGTTGTCCCTCCACCAGGTAGGTGAACCAGGTAGCCTCGGTATTGGGGAGTGGCCAATCTGACAGGTTCTTTTCCCCATCCCTGGTCCTCAGCTAGAATCTGCTGGCAATCATGAGCTGGCAGATCGAGGTTGGGGTCAGGTAACAGAGTGGCCGGGTTGAGGGCCACTGGTGACGTAAAGGTCACCCAATCTGAATTTAGCAACAGAGTCTGATAATGAGTCATGCAGGTTTTGGTCAGCCATCAATCCAGGGGCTGGTGGACAACGATCTCCAAGGCATGTTACAGTCAGGTTCTGCTCCAGAGTCAATTTATCAGCATCTTCAACTAGAACAGCCACCACCGCCACTATCTGTAAGCAGGCCACCCAGCAGTGACAAGGTCTAATTTCTTTGACAGATAGGCAACTGGGCACTTCCAGGGACCCAGCCACTGGATGGGCACCCCCTTGGCTATCCCCCTGTTCTCAGCCACATAAAGGTGGGAAGGTCTACTGGCATCAGGCAGTCCTAGAGCAGGGGGCTTGAGCAGAGCCTGTTTAATTGTGTCGAAAGTCTGTAGCTCTTCTTCCTTCTAATAGAAGGGCTGTTCGTTTTTAGTCAGGGAGTAGAGGGGGGCAGCCAATTTAACAAACTGTGGGATCCATAGCCAGCAGAAACCAGCCATGCCCAGAAAGTCTTGTACCTGATTGGGGCTCTGTGGAGGAGGGATGTGCCGGATGGTCTCCTTTCGAGTGTTGCTGAGTCAGCGCTAGCCATCCTTCAGCAGGTAGCCCAAATAACTTAAACTTTTCTCTGGCAGATTTGGGCCTTCTTGGATGAGGATCTGTGTTCCAATCCTCCCAGCTCCTCCAAGAGGCTATTCCCCTCTAGACAGTCCTCCTTAGTCTTGAGTCCCAGGTTTCTTCACAAGCAGGAGGGGAGTATTCCAAGCCGATTAACACTTCCGCAGAATCCCTTGTTCTAGGAGCCTGGTAACGTGGGGCTGATTCCATCCCGGGCCTCCTCGACATCGGATATTGGCACACAGACACTGGGGGAAGTTTGGGTCTGAGCTTCACATGGAATGGGGGGCCGGTTGGTGGCCCTTCCCATCCCTTCCGTATCATCCCAGGTCTGGGAAAAGGCCTTGAGCCACCAGTCTTTGTCCTGGGGTGCCCTGTCTGAGGTCTCAAACAACTTGTATTCATCCTCTAACCTGAGAGTCAGATTCCCTCCCTGTCGCTTTTCTTCCTTTCTCTTTCTCTGCTCCTTCTCCTCCTCTGTCTCCCTGTTATAGTAGACTTTCTCAGCAACCTGCACTAACTGCCTCAATGGCCTATCCTGTCTTTCTAGCCTCTGAAGCTTTTTCCTGTTATCTCTACTAGCCTGGTCTATAAAAAGCCATTGTTACAGTAGCTTTGTCCTCCTTGCTGCTGGGGTCATAGGGTGTATATTGGCGGAATGCCTTTACGAGCCGCTCTAGAAAGGCTGAGGGCGACTCATCCCTTCTTATCCTCATGTACCTTGATCAGATTTGTGGGTCATCATGTAGCCCCCTTTAGACCTGCCAATGGAGTCTAGTGGTGGACCTTCAGGTGCCCCTTACCTTCTACCATAGTTAGGGAAAGCCCACTGTCGATGACAGCTTGGTCAATTGATGGGTGTCTGAGGGGGCATTCTTTCTAACTTCCTGCATTATCTTCTCTCGCTCTTAGGTCGTGAAAAGCACTCTCATGTGTTGTTGGATATCATCCTAGGTGGGCTGATGAATAAATAAAACAGTCTCAAAGAGATTAATTGGCCCCTTGAAAAGTGGGATGGGGTCTCCTCCTGCTCCTCCCTCTGGTAAAGGAGGTACAATGACCCCGGTCCCATATGAGCTGATGATCCCAGAAGCAGTGCTGGTGCTAGCAGAGCCATAGGGGTCAGGGTAGGGGGATATGGAGGAGGATGGTCTTGGAGTAACAGGTCTGCTGTTAAAGGATATTGGAGGATTGACATCTTCTCAGGTCCAGATTTCTCCTCCTGAACTTCTTTTTTCCTGATGGCCAGAACCTGTGAGGTGGGTCTTGGGGGAAAGAATCTATGAGGGAGAAGGGGGTCCTCTACTAGATTCTCCTTCTAGTTTTCTCCTCTTTCCCTAACTTCCCTCCAGTGATTAACTAAGATGCTTAACGGGGTAAATTCAGTCTGTCCAATGTCCAAAAAAACATCATCATCAGTCAGTTTAAGTCCAAGAACACAGAACAAGATACCAACAAACACAGAGGAAAACTATCAACACAGAGACAGCTTGACCTTGCCACGGGTGGGTATCTATTTTCAGGAACACACAAAGAGAGAAAATCAACACGTAGTTCATCCCTTCCACAGATGCAGAACAGACTTTCTCAGCCAGCAAGACCTTCACTTAATAAGAAAAGAACAACAATAAAAAGATCCAAACAGAACACTTACAGATTGACAAGAAGGATGGAATATGGCTAAGTGTTTCTGTGCTTGTCTAGCATGAGGGAATCTGGTGAGTTAGATTCCTAGGGAGAGAGAGCGAGAGAAAGGGGGGGAGATTGTGACCCTATAATGGAATCCAGCATGTACCAAAACTAAGTTACATGAGACATGTGTGGCATAGGCTTCCTGAAGGTGTAGCCTGCTGAGTGAGGTTGACACTTATATTAAGCTTCCTTCAGGTTATTCTTTCTTTTGTTTTTAGCTAACCTATATGCATTCCTGCTCACCATTTTAACCCTTGCATGACCAAAAATGTACCTATCATCTTTTCTTCTTAAATTATGACCTTAATCTAGGCATGCTCAAGAACATACACCTTTATTGAGCATGCTGAAGTATGTACTCATGCCCCAAATGCTTCATACATGAGTATGTAAAATCCCCATTTTCCTTTCTTTGATGAAGGGATAATTTTGAAAATAATCTTCTGTGGTGTACTTACCTGGTCCAGGTGATAAGTCTTGACTCTTTTTGTCTTGTCTATGCCAAGATGTAAACTCAGTACATTTAGTCAAAAAGATGGGAGGGCCATGTCAGCCTATGCAACTATGGAAATGAACTATGTCTAGAAATACAAAAAAAAATGTGCCTGTAAGATCTGTGACATGGTTGCTGATAGTTGTCCCTCATAAGGTCACACACAGGTTTGATATCACTTGCATGTGTAGAGTTGGATTCAACTACTAAATAAGTGGATGGTAAGAAGTTTCTCAGTATTGAAGAGGAATTTATAAACAAGTAAAGATACTAGAGTTGTCACTGTGACAATAAACTCATGAACAAATCTCAGTAAAATTTTGTTTTTAGCTTAATATAGGCAAAGATTATTAGATATGCACATACATACATATCATAATATAACACAATTTCTTGCTCTATCTTCTCAGAATGAGTACAGGCATACTACTCATACCTCACATCTCTACCACTAAGATCAACACAAGTAAAGCTAGTTGTGTTCAATAAAAAGAATCATCTCCTTGGAGAAACAGGTAATACTAGGGTTGGAGCAGGGGACACACAGGTAAGTCTAAAGTATCTTAAAGTATCAAAAATAATAAGTATTTCTAATATGCAGTGACGTGGAGGTGTTCCCTCACATAGAGCATCCAACTAGAAAAGCTTCCAAAAGCCAAAGCTGGAGTCTTGGGAACAGCAAGAGATACACCATCGGACCTGTAAGTCTGTATTGGCATAAATAATCGTGGAGTCTCTTTTCTACTTCCACCATTACACAAGATCTGTAAATTCAACTTTGGCCAACAGGCTTATACTGCAAGCACTTTTACCTTGTGGGACATCTCATCAGCCCATTAATAAATAACTGAATCATTCAATCAGTAGGAAGTAAAAGATAAGCCTTTGATGCTGAGGAATTCTGTCATCAAACACAAGGATAATCTAAGAAAATCTACCAGCCAAGAAGTCCCTGTGGAAGTACAATAGCCAGCTCTGGAAATCTGGGTAGAATCAGAGAGCAGAAAAGGAAACATCCTGTGAACACCAAGAAAAGCTGAGTAAAGCTCAGACTGCAGGGTTTCCAATACTGTTAATTTATTATGGAAAATTCCCATATGAGTGTGTAATGTTGGTGACCCTGGAAGCCTGTGAGAAAATCCTGGAGAGTACTTGGAGTTCTTATGTAAATCAGATTTTCTTAAAAATAGTCAAACAGAAGCTTAAATTATAAGTCAATTCTAGTGATCCATATACTAGGCCTACTTTCTTTACAGTAGGTTAATAATAATCCAAAGCCTCATTGTGATTTCACAACTTTCCCCAAAAACTACAGAACGACTATTATCCCAATTAATATCAATATCTGCTGTAGCATTTTAGAAGACTTACAAGAATTTTCAAATGGGTCTTGCTCTCAATCTCTAGAGGAAACATATGATAATGGATTACATAACTACACTGCATGGGAGTTATTGTTGGGATTTAACCAATATAAGTACACACACACACACACACACACACACACACACACACACACACACACACACAACCTCACAGATTAAAAGTCAGTTTCTTGTTTCAAATATCAAGTCACTTAATCAAGAAATGCTTCAGGTACTAAGCACACTGGTTGCAACAGAACAGGGGACACAGAAACAAGAGGGTAAGGAGTTCCAAGCTATTCCGGACACATTTCAACTTAAAGACCTCACTGGGTACATGAGACTCTCAAAACAGGTGAAGATGAGTGAGGGAGGAAAGACCTTAGATGGAATTTCAGGTGCATAATCCTACAAAGTTGGAATTTTTCCACCATCTTGGCTTTACTACATGTTGAAGTTACTCTAGTAGGATTGTCTTTTTCTTCCTAAGTCCGATGAAGCAGAGAACGACACCTTGTAATGTATTCCTTACATTATAAGGTAGTAATGTAAAAAGAGCAGGTGCTTCTGGCTGTCTCCAAGTTTGTGGCCAGAAGCCAATCTTATTTTAATCTCATTTTTCTCTTTTCCATCAAAGAAAGCAAATAAGTTCTGTTTGAAGAAATTCAGTATAAAGCTGAACCTCACCGAGCCTCCTTCTGCTCTGGCAGAAGAGGATTGTGGTGCTAGTCCCAGGTATTCTTATTCTTCCTTACCTTAGTTGTCTGCTTGCTCACTAAAAAGAACATGCAGCTTATTGTCATACAACAGATTTTCACTGATTCAAAGTTACTCATATTTGATGGGTGTGGTGGTTTGAATAATAATGACCTACACGGGCTCATATATTTGAATGCTTAGTCATCAGGGAGTGGCACTAGTTTAGAAAAGTTAAGGGGAATGACCATGTTGGAGGAAGTGTGTCACATCTGAATCTGAATCCAGATATAGAATTCTCAACTACTTCTCCAGTGCCAGTGTGCCACCATGCTGCCTGCCATGATGATAATGGACTAAACCTCTGAAACGTTAAGCAAGCCCCAATCAGATGCTTTCTTTCATAAGAGTTGCTGTGGTCATGGTGTCTCTTTGCAGCAACAGAACAGTAACCAAAACAATGGGAAAAATCTAATTATGCTATTTATCTAATTCTTATATCCAGGGGTACATTCTATCTCTTGAAAAGATAAGCTGACAATTGAGGTCTGCCTATTCATTATTATTATTGTTATTATTTTATGTGCATAGTCACTTTGCATGGATGTTTGTGCACCACATGCATGCCTGTTTCCCATGGATTCCAGAAGAGGGCATCAGATTCTCTGGAGCTGGGGTTATGAATAATTGTGAACTACCTGACATGGATACAAGGAATTTGAACACAGGTCTGTGGGAACAGCAATAATCTCTGGTAATCATTGAGCCATCTACATTCTGCCACGGGGTTAATTACCTATGCTCAGGTATCATCCGTCTGTCTTGTCACATCATCCTGAACAGATCTGTCATGCTGGCTCTGTCCCAGAATTCTTTCTGCCTCACACATGTCCCATCTTCTATTCTACTCTTTCCTGTAGGCCATAGGTTTTTTTTAGTTGCTAGGTGATACATCCATTACAATACACAAAATATTCTCTCTATACTCCAGGATGTCAAAGCATTAGAAATATAACAAAAAGGTGGTAACGAGAGGTAAAGCTCAAGTTTCTTTGTGGAAAGGTCAGACCTGTACCATCTCAGACTGAAAAGCTCAACCAAAGAACATTTTCAAAGGTATGGAAGCTCTCAGGCAGCCCCAGCTCAGGCCTGGCCCCACAGCACCTGCTCCTTACTCATTCTCCCTAACACCATTATCCAGGGTGTTCAGTTCTGAAGAAGATGCAATATATTCTGTGTTCTCTGCTATATCCTGGCTGTCACCAGATGCCCAGGGAACCTACCCAGAAGCCTGGAACCACAAAGGAAAGAACCCATGGATTCCCAAGAATCCTACTAGTACTGGTCCTGGGAGAACTGTGCAGGGTCGTGTGAAGACCAGACCATAATCCCTAACATTTCTTATGGGAATTGATCCTGTGTGTCACTATTATTGACCTTTTTATTATTCTCTTGATCCTACGGAGAGAGTTTTAATCGGTTAGAATCCTGTTTTGCTCTATAGTTCTCCGAACTATGAGTATAAATGTAAACTACATACAATGTATGAAGACCCAGAGTTGTCTCCAAAACACATGAGCTTGGGAAAGAGTCACCAGAAGCAGGGGATTTGGAGGCAAGCTAAGAAAAGCTGGGAGGTCCAAATCGAAAGGTGATGAAATACTGTTTCCAGAAAATGACTACAAGATGTCTCAACATTCCACACAGAATGAATGGCTGCTCTTCAAAAAGGACTCCATCTACAGCAGATTTTTCAAAGAAAGCTCCCAGATTGCCAGCAATCTAAGCCAAAATAATCCCCAAGATATTTCAGGTTAATGAAGAATGACTTGCAAGATTAATACGTGAGAATGTAAACAGTAATCACCAGTTTTAAGAGAGCCAGGAAAGGCTTCTCAAGAAGATGAAGTAAGCTAGTCCTGATGACCTACTTATCTCGGGACTGAGGAAGGGCCTGCTGCCACAGGAAAATCACTTAGAGTTCCAGGCCAGGCTGGATACAAGAGGAAACACAGTCCTAAACAGAAAATAGAAATCAGCACCAATAAGAATAAGAATGAGAGGAAAGACAACACAGAGGACGAGGAGGAAGAAGAGGAGCAGGAAGGAAGGAAGATGAGAAGGGTGAGAGGAGGAAACGGAGGAGGAGAAGAAAGGGGAGGAGACAAGGAGGTAAAGAGGGCACATTAGGGAATGTTCTGCACCATCAGATTAACAATGAAGAAGAGTCCACCTATGACTGTGACGGTTAAGATCATCCTTACCTTCAGACAGTATTCAGACATTGTACCTCCCTGCTTCCATGGGAACAAGACCAGGAAATGACAGGTCCTTCATCAGACCAACAACATCCCAATCCAGCCCTACTCTATAAAAATAAAGTGCATTTTATTCTAAATCTGGCAGAGGCTTTACTTTACTTTATCTCCTTTAAATAAAGTCACAGGCCAATGTTTTCAGAAGTGGAATTCAGCAGAAGTGATACCAAAGGTGACCTTGGTGTCTTAGTTATAATTGCTGCAATAAAACACCATGACCAAAGAAACTTGGGGATGAAATGGTTTAATTGGCTTGTACTGCCACATCACTGTTCACCATTGAAGGAAGTCAGGACAGGAACTCAAATAGGGCAGAAATCTGGAAGCAGAGCTGATGCAGAGGTCATGGAGGGGTGCTACTTACTGGTTTGCTCCCCATGGCTTGCTCAGGCTTCTTTCTTCTAGAACCAAAGACCACCAGCTCAGGGATGGCACTACCCACCATGGACTGGGCCCTCCTTAATCAATCCCTAATTAGAATGGCTTATATCTGGGTCTTAAGGATGCATTTTCTCAATTGATGGTCTCTCCTTTCAAATGACTCTAGCTTATGTCACATTGACAGAAAACTAGCCAGGAAAGCTTGGTAGCCACATGTGAATTCTCTCTCTCTCTCTCTCTCTCTCTCTCTCGCTCTCGCTCTCGCTCTCGCTCTCGCTCTCGCTCTCGCTCTTTTTCTCACTCTTGTTTTCTCACTTTCTTGCTTTCTCTGATGAATCAAAGCATCTGTTTTTGCCCTTGTTCCTCCAACTCATCTCTTCATCCCATCCCTGGTTTCCTGTTTCCAATAGATCCAAGGACTCTTTTGATGAAAAGTGGTCCTCCTTTTTCTCCCTCTCCTCTAGGAAACTTGTATGGAGCTTCTAGAGATGGCCTCTCACCAAGAGATTTCTCTAGGTAACCTCAGTGTGAAATGCAATCTATCCTTACTGTGAGGTTTCCTCTTACCCTTCCTCAGGTGGGCCTTTCTCCTAACCATTCATTCAGAGTAGATCTCATCTCTAAGTAAATTGGAATTGGGACCTTAGAGTCACAGCCAGAAATCTGACAGTGCTTGACCTCTCTTCAGAAGTAATTTGACTCCTCTCCCATTTTCAGTGAATAATGCAGTGAATAAATGCAGTCACAGGTGGTTATAGTCTTGGTCATGATCAAGCTAATGGAATTACAATTGTTTGGACAGTGATTTGTAAATAAAATGAATCATATAAGCAGTTTCAATTTTATTTTATTCTAGATGGCATAGCCATTTTTATCTGATTATCTCATCTACTATTACATAAACAATAATGGGAATTTCAAACATATATACATGTGTGTGATTGAACCTAAGAGATAGGCTATCTTTATGACAAGAAATATATGTGTTGTTGTATCTTTATGCTTATATAAATTGTAATTGTATTTTTAATCAAAGAAGTACAGAGGAATCTCCATGGTATACATAAAGTTGAATAACAGCTATCAGAAGTAAATAACATCCAAATATCTTTAGTTTAAATAACAAAATAAACAGGGAGTGTTACAAAGTGGCAAAGTCTCTTTTCCATTCCAGAAGGACTGACTGAGCTGAATGGCTCTCTATTCCCAGTGAGAGGCAGAATCAACAGCAGATGGCATGAGCCACAACCTAAACCACACAGGCTCTGCAAAATTTGCACTGTTCTTTCAGTAATGAGCATTTTAAGGAGCAGAAAAAGACAGCAAAGCCAGACATACAATGTGCAGCAGAGTCATGGGCAGAATGCTGGGTACAAACTCTCTGCTTGGTACTCTACAGGACCACAGCAAGTATAGGATCCCATTTCAAAAAGAACTCTGCTGTGACAGCAGTCTAACAGCATGAGACTCATTATGAACTTTAGTGTTGGGAAACTCAGAACAAGTATTACAGGTCTGTGCACTGAAACCTGGCCACCAGAATACTGACCTGATGGCAAGATGATCACGAAGAAACCTAGAAAGAAAATTATGCCAACCAGTCAAGAAAAACAGACATAAGTTACAAAAGCACACAAGTGCCACCTATCTTGGGGCCAGCACCTATAACTCAACCCTGAAAGACTGCCTAGAAGTATGGCTAACATGAGCCTCCATCTGCGAAACACTGCCCACTGATGGACCAGCATCTGTGACCTAGCATTTCAAAGGACAGCCCAGAAGTAAGAAGCATTTTAACAGTTATCAGATAGACATTATAGGGTAAGATGAAATTATGTTGTTTGTAGGGAATTGGATACAGCTGGTGATTATTGTATTGACCCAAGCCCTGTCACAGAAAGGCAGATACCATGCTTTCTCTCATTGGTGGTCCTAGATTTTATATAGATACATAAAATCACGTATGTATGTAAGACATGAAAATAGAAGTAAAACTGTCTAGAAGGATCAAGGGTACTAAGAAGGGGAGGGAAAAAGGAGGAAGACAGAAATATGTTCAATATATAACAAATACTTGAAAAAATAACTTAAATATATAAAATTAAAAAAGAAATTTAGAAGAAAAGATTAAAACCACCCACAGATTTGGTCCCTTCCAACTTCATCTGTGAGTCCCCATCTCTACTGCCCTGGGAAGTAGCCGGGCCCCACCCCACCCATCATGGGCAGTGGATAGTTAGTCTCTATATTACTTGTCATCCAGGAAGATTTGGTGTTAATGATACCCCCTTCTCTTTTCAAGTGAACTCTCCATCTGTGTGGCCATTCTCATCTTGTCCCCTACTTCTCTAGTCAGCCCTTGCAACCCCTCTTTTCAGCCACTCAAGGTTCCATTGCAACTAGTGCAGTTTTCCCAGAATTCCCCTGTGGTCATGTGCCTTGTGTAGTTTCACTGTATTCAGGACATACCCTTGCAATTGTCTACCTTGTGTAGTTTCACTATGTTCCCAGCATGCCTCTGTGGTTATGTGCCTTGTATAATGTCACTGTGTTCAGGGCATTCCCCCTATAATTTTGTACCTTGTGTAGTATCACCGTGTTCCTGGCATCCCTTGTAATCATGTATCTTGTATAGTTTCAACTGTGATTAGAAATAAGATGGTTTTAATTTGCTTCTTGATTAATAACCTTAGCTTTTTCAGAGGCTTACTCTATTTCTAAGGCTTCTGACAGTTTAATCCAAGAAGAACATCAATAGTACACAGTTTTGTGGTTTCTGCTTGGTGGTTTTTGCTTTCATTTTCTTGCCATTCTTTTCTATTGGCTTAAAATCATAATACAGACTACTGGGATTCATATAGGAATTTTTTTCACATGTATCATGTTCCTGGTGTGGGCTTTGAAATCTCAAAATATACTTTCAATGACACACTTCCTCCAACAAGGCTACACTTCCTAATTATTGTCTAAGCTCCACTCCCTAGTGACTAAGTATTCAAATATGTAAGCCTATGGTCTGGGTTCATTCTGTTCAAACCTCCCACATTCCACTCCCTGTCCCTAATGGGCTGGTAGCCATATCATAATGCAAAATGCATTTAGTCCAACTTCATAAGTTTCCATATTCTTTCACAGTAGCTGAGAGCCTTATATCCTGACTCACAGGCAGCAGGCAGAGCAGTGGGAGACTAAGACTGGTTTGGGCTTTTAAAACCCTCAAACCTACTCCTCTTCCAACACCTCTTCCAACAAGGCCACACCTCCTAGTCCTTCCCAAACACTTCTATTCTGGTAACTAAGCATTCAAATATAAGCCTTTGGGGACCATTGTTATTCACACCACCACAGACCCTAGACTACTCCTGTAATTTGAGACTCATGTATAGTGCTACAATAAGCCAAGATGTGCTTGTATCTCTGTGATATATTGACTAAAGGGTCCTTCAGGAATATACCCAGACATAGTATAGCTGAGTTATATGATAGTATAATTTTTAGTTTACTGAGGATACTGATTGAATAGTGAATCAATTAATTGTATTCACAACAGCAGTGTGAAATGGTCCTTCACCACTACCACCACCCACTTTTTGTTTTTATAACTTTGCAAGTACTTGTTATTTATTTTCTTTATGACAAGCATTCTGACTGGGATGAGATGGAATCTTAATCTACATTTAGTCTGCATTTCTTTAATGGCTAAGAACTCTGAACACTTTTTCATATGCTTACTGGTCATTGAAATTATAGCGCACGATTATACATCCTTTGCTGGACAGAAACTTTAATTTCATGTCTTATATCCCAAGTGATTGGATTTCTGTTCAGAAAGCCCTCATCTAAAATTCTGCCTTCGACTGTTATTTCTACTTCTTCTAGCAGCTTCAGAGTTTTGAATCTTATTATTATTTTTCTCTTGTGGGGTTTATTTGGTGGGCTAAGACCACATCTAGAATATATTGAACCTCTTGGTGGTGGAACATAGTTTCAAATCTTGTTGTTTCTCTTTTGTGAATTTATTTTGTGGGCTACGGTCATGACTGGCAGAAAAATTTGAACTTCTTGGTGGTGAATCACGGTGTGTGCGGTACTGTAGGCACTATGGACAGTGGGAGCTTTGTCTTGGAATTATGGAAATTCTTGGCAGCTGGCCTGTAGCATTTGCTGGCTCATCTCACTTCTGCCTCCATGATCTGTACAGAGTATGTATGTCTGTAATTCAATATCACTGCATGGCTATAGGACATGAAATTGTCTGCACTTGTATTTAAGGTATATATGTTTAGAATCATAATGTCCTCTTGGTGAACTGATCTCTAAACCAGAATGAAATGGCCTTCTTTATCTCTTCAGATTACTTTTGATTCAAGTCTTTTTTATAGATATTATAATGGCTATTCTTGCTTGTTTCCTAGTTTTAATTGCTTGGAATAATATATTTTTGCATCTTTTCAACCTAAGGTAATGTCTGTCTTTTGTAAAAAGTACGTATCAAATTAATGGATCTTGTGTTGGTTTTGATAAGAATGGCACCCTGGAAGCTTATATGTTTGAAATCTTAGGTATTGGGCTGTGGAGCTATTTGGGAGGATTAGGTGGTGTGACCTTATTGGAGGAAGTGTGTCACACAGGGTGGGCTTTGAGGTCTTAAGAACTCAAACCAGGCCCAGTGTCTCTCTCTTCTTGCTGCCTGCAGATCCAAGTGTAGAACTCTCACCCTCTTCACTGTATCTCCCTTCATGTAGTACAGTGAAAGGCAGCCTGGTTTCTGGTTAAGCTAAGGTTTAAAACCCTGATGACCCAGCAGAGGGTTCCCAGCAGGGGATAACCATTCAAGGGACGCTATGCTTTTTGCCATTCTCCTGGCACAAGGCCGCAGCTCTCCATAGGTCTGTAGCCATCAGTCACATAAGGGCAACACCCCAAGCCCCTCCACAGGTAGAGGACATGTGGTCACATAGCCTAAAGCCAGATCTCCATTTTAATGAGGTACCTAGAGGCTTAGTCAATAAACTCCCCTTTTCAGACACCCCTCCCTACAAAAGGTATTTAACCTCGGGCCCACTCTGAGAAAGTAGGTACAGTTTTACTCATCACCACTCTCCACCATGACAATAAATGCCTTAAAACCATGGACTGTCTCTTTTCATCAGGATCTGCAGTGGGGAGCAATGGAACAGGTCTTTGTCTAAAGAGCCACATCTAGTCTCCCACAGAAGGCCTCTTAGCACTCCCAGCCATTTTCTCCACCAAGCTAAGCCGCGCCCACTGACAAGCCAGGGACTTGATCCCCCCCGGCATGACCCAGCCGGGCTCCTCCCCCTCTTTTCCCCTCAGCCCTGGGCTAGATCCAGCCCACCACCCCCACTCCATTCTCAGCTCTTCCACAGAATCAAGCAGTGCCTGAGATACCCAAGAGCCTGAGAACCAGACAGTCTTGGCCTTGTTGCAGGCCCAAGACCCCCGAGCTGGCTCCATGTAGTCCCTGGGACCCCAGGCCACACTCCCCCAACCCCAGGCCATGTCCTACAGCCTCTCACAACCCCAACACCCGCCCGGTGGAGGTGTGAGGTAAGCACAGTCAAACTTCCGGCATCTCACCTCCCACAGTGGCCTGAGCCCTGGGGCAGAGGCAGGATCCATTTAATCCAACATCTTCATGCCACATACTCCCTGCTATGAAAATAGTGGACTAAGATCTGAAATTGTAAGCAAGCCCCAATTAAGTGTTTTCTTTCATGAGAGTTGTCATGGTCATGGCATCTCTTCACAGGAATCTAACACTGACTAAGATAGATCCTATATCTTTTTTATTAATTCTTTAAGAAATGCATTGCCCTCCCCAACTCCTACCAGATTCTCACTTACCTTCCTCTTCACCCAAGTTTGTGTTCTCTCTGACTCTCTGTCTTTGACTCTGTCTGCCCCTTGCCTTCTTTCTCCCATTGAGTCCAACTTATTGGACTACATCTGGATCTGTAATATGGTCCCAAATGGTTAGTAGACTCCCAGACCTTAGCACAACTGACTCCATGATGGACATATACCATATAGTCCATAAAATTCAGCATGTAGACAGCACCACCTGCCAAAATGAAAAGAGAGACTTAATCTATCAAAGTCCATAGTTTTAGGAAAGTCTCTAAATGCACTAACTTCATTTTTTGGCTCCTGTGGTACTACTTCTGGATAACTGTTCTTGTTACTTGAAGTTTGCCAACCTGGTACATGGTTTCATGCTTAAAAACTCAACCCGAGAAAGGCTCAGGGCTTCATGAGATTATGAACACCTACTGTAGTTACCCTCCAGTGAATAAAAACTTTTTATTGACTTAAACTTGTCTCCAAGCAGTCTTCTCTAGTGGATACCCCACATTAAGGCCTAGCCCTGAAATGTCAATATACCAGGAATCACACCATTAACAAAAACTGAGTCTCCTACTGCAAGCATCAATCAATATTAATAGTGCCTCATCTCGACTGGATCTTCATACCCAGATCCCCTCTTCCATGCTGGGATTTTGTCTGGCTTGAGCTTGTGAGATCTTTTGCATGCTGTCACAATCCCTGTGAGTTCACATGCTCATGCCCTGTTGGGTGTGTAAACACTGTTGTCTTGAAGTCGTCTACCACCTCTGGTCCTTATGCTCTTTCTACCCCCTCTTCCATGTAGATCTCTGATCCTTAGGAGAAGGATGTAATAGAAACTTCTAGTTTAGGGCTGAGTGCTCAGAATCTCTTATTCTCTGCTCATTGACCAGTGATGGGTCTTTATACTAACAGTCATCTATTATTAGAAGCTTCCAGGGCTGGAGAGATTCCTCAGCATTAAAGGGCACTGCTGCACTTCCTGAGGACTTAGATTTGATTCCTAGGACCTATGATGCTGTCTCACGATGGTCTGTAACTAGTTTCAGGGGATCCGATGTCCTTTCTGTCCATAATATACATAGGTACATGCAGGCAAAGAAAAGCAAATACTTTCTTAAAAGAAGAAGAGGAGGAGGAGAGCAGCAGAAGCATCTCTCTTCTGGTAAAAATTGATTAGTACACTGGATCCTGCTTCTTTCTTTTTTCCTTTTAGATTTATCTTATTAGGGAGGTTCTAATGAGATCAGAACACAGAAAAGCATCTGTTGTTTGAACTACAATAACAAACATTCTCAGTTACTGTGAACCTTAAATGAATTTACCTGATTGTCATACTTAGAAATAAAGGGCACTGAAACTTTTATTATTGGGGCTCTGAAGAAAGTGCTATGTTATACTGAGATTATAAAAAATATTAAATATGATATGAATAGTAGTAAAAACAGCTTCCTCATGTTAATGGACTGCTGATTTACTTGCTATTTCTTGCTTTTATTTTATATATTTCCTCAGAAATATAGCATTTATAATAAACTTTGAGAAATACGGTATGAGCTACATGTTATAGATAGACGTAATTATTGCTTTAAGTAAACCATTCATGTTATGATTATTTCTATGAATGGACAGGTGTTAATTAATGAATTTTTCCTGAGTGAGATCAATGGTGCAGCTGAGAACATTGTAACAGGAAGGTCTCCAGCCCTCCAGTGCTGCACGGTACAGTAAGCCTACCACGAAGTTTATTTACATTGCTCTCTTCAATCTTCTTAAACAGTCTAAATATAAAACCAATTCACACCCTTTAAGGAAAAAAAGTTGTCTGATGTATCTGCTAATCTCTTTGTAAATCCCTGAGAGCGATTCATGGGATTTCTGGCAGTTTTGAGGGATTAGCTCTTTCCTGTTTTATGGCTGGCTGCAGAGTGCTGATCTGGGACTGCTCCCAGTTGTCTCCTGCAGATCCCACCCAGGCCAGTGCTAGAAGCCTTTCTTTCAGCCCAGTAGTGTCAGCCTTGCTGATAGACAGTGCAGTCCCAATGTCATAGCAGCAACAGTTCATGGAAAAAACTGATGTTCCTGCTCACCCATCTGCAGTGTCTGAGACTTAAAAACATACAGTAATTACGAGACTGTTTTCTGTCTTCAGAGCGAATTATCATTGAATAACCTTGCACTCTTATAAGGGGTTTCTAGGCTGCCTGTTACCTCACAAGGTCTCCTCATGAGGACTTGGTGGTAGTTTGAGACCTCCATTACTCCCATTACTTTTATCATAAAGATCTATACTTTCCTCAGCTCTGCTGAGCTTCCTAAGCTTCGTTCACTTTTATCTTCCACTCGACTTAACTCTGGACTTAATTTAAGAAGTTAAAATAAAAGTTAATTTCCTAGAAGAGATACAGGTTAGAGCAGTGTTTCTCAAAGTGGCTCCTTAGGTCTCCCTGGCTATGTGGTAAGAAAGACAGCTGTGCAGAGGTCTGCATGCACGATGTCCAATGTACTCAGATGTCTAACTGTAGTTTACACACATACGTGACTGTACCTTTATATGGACACAGTATACTGTCGACCAGAAAACTAGCAGAGATACAGGTGAGTATATACTGTTGTGGCTTTCCCTCCTGCTGGTGTGACACTGAGCCAAAATGCAGAACTACTATCACAAGAAGACTAGGCCTTAGACAGACTCCAAAATAGGCAAATAGATAGAGAGGGTGAGAAAGAAATTAGCCTTCTTGAAAATTCACCTCCTGCCTTGGGACAAAAGTCTGCCTGACTGCTTAAAACAAAGGCTTTGCAGGTTTTTGTGTCCCACCAGAAGACTTCCTGCTGACGGACAGCTCAGCAAGTTAAAGGCTTACTCAGGGCTGTTACACAACAGTTCTGGGCCAATCAATCATTCTAGCTTTCTTCAAGCTGATGAACCCTAAATGAGGGGAGGAAGGACTCATCAGGGACTTTAAAGTCCCAGCCCTGGAGGTTATTTTGGCATTCCTAGTGCCCCATCTGCTTTGCAGAGTATCTTTTCTCTCTGTGTGCCTAGAGTGGTGTTTGTGTGTGCGTGCGTGCGTGTGTGTGTGTGTGTGTGTGTGTGTGTGTGTGTGTGTGTAGGTGTGCATGTGTGTGTATATGTGTGCATGTGTGTGTGTGTGTGTTGTTTCCTCATTCCCAACAAACGTCTTTCTTGAATTTCTGATTCTGCCTGTGGTATTTGGGATTTCTCTGTTGCCACCTATTATGCTCCAGTTTTTTATTTTTTTCTCCTACCTTTTAATTCTTTAACTGGCAGAGAAAACCCAGTCCATGCCCCTGGATGTATGAATGCTGCCCAGCCTCTTCTTCCTTCCATTCTGATCTCTAGAGGCATTCCTCTTCTTTATTTTTATTTTTGGAAATATTCCATAAATAGAATCATATAGTATGTCACCTTTTGCTATTTTCCCCCTTCAATTAATCATAATGGCTTTAGAGTGGGCCCAGGTTATATTTATCAATCATTTTCCTCTTTTAAAAAAAGCAAAAACTTCTGAATATGAGTTCATGATATGAATGAAAGTGCCTATTTCATTAACTATTCTGTTGAAGATATTATGGTGGTTTCAATACTGTCTCTAAATATTCATATACAGATTTTTGTTTGAACTGAAGTTTTCATTTTTCTAGGATAAACATCTTGGAAGATAGTTGCTGGATATTTCTATCCCATTAGCTTCCAAATGAATGAGACTCAGACTAGGATTTATTTATCAAGCATTCACAATTACTGGAGGAATTACCTCTAATCTATTTTTCTAACACTAGACTGTTAATTCCCTAACTGGACTCCCCAAGTAGTTGCAGTTTGGAGTCCTCCTGGGTTATTTCTGTTCCATCAGAATGTCCTCAGGGTCCATTTCACTTCAGGCTCCTGGTCCATCACATCTAACGGAGACCTTCTGTCCTCCCCATCTTCCTTCTTCTATCCTCCTTTCTCCTTCTCCTCTTTCTTTCTTTTCATGGTCCCTACCTGTGACCATAGTCCAGTAACTGAAACTATCTCTTCCTATTCTCCCCAGTAATTGGCTGTAGCCATTTTTATTTAACCAGTAGCTTTAAATTGAGAAGCAAGGTTTACATAGCATCGTGTGGTGTACATGAGGATCTGCTCATTGTGGGCAACCAGATCTTGGGAGCCAGTGTTTAGCATTTGAATGAATAGCGCACCAGACCAACTCCCAACACATAATGGCCTTAGGGTTGGCCCAGGTTATATTGATCAATCATTTGCTCTTTTTTTTAAATTGGTGAATAGTAGGATGTATGTATGTATGTGGCCATTCCTTAACTGTTCTATTAAAGGTATTATGGTGGTTTCAATAGTGTCTCTAATATTCATGTAAACATTTTTGTTTGAACCAAAGTTTTCAGCTTTCTGGGATAAACACCCTGGAATATAGTTGCTGCATCACATAGCTAAGAATGCTTTACGTGACAAGAAACAGAAAGTCTTTCCTGGTCTCCATTTTACAAGCTATCAGTTGCCACATATGCAGTCCAGGTTGTCTATTGATTCTGACAGCATTTGGTTCTGTCTTCATTTTTAATGTTAATTCTGGTATGTGTATGATTGCTTTTAAGGGCTTTTGCTGGTGACCACCTTCCCATGCTGTCTGTATATCCACTTCAATGAAACATCTAGGTTCTCAGATCCTTTCTTAAGTGAGTTGTTAGAGTTATTGTCTAGAGCTGAGATATATGTTTGAGCATTATTTTTTCCTACTTTGTAACTTCTTTTTATCCTTTTAATAGAGCTTTTCACAAAATCATGAGTCTTTTCCCAACCATGGATCTTATCTTTCTTTATTAGTTTATAACTGAAGAACTCCTGTGGTTTTTCTAAAACTCCTAAAGATGTTCTAGGTTCTCTTCCAGAAAGTGTATATGTTTATATCTAAATTCGTGTTTAGACAGCTGCTCTAAGCTTTGAGCTTTAGATAAAAGTTCTTGCTTTACAGTCTAGGATATCTATCCAGTTACTCTGAATACTAGGGTACAGGGTGTACATGCTCAGTATATTATAAATTTGCACGGAAATGATCTTAAAGGACCATTGTAATAAGCAAGACCACATTGCCATCATGGTGTTACCTTTGTACCTGTGTGATGTTCCTTTGTCAGCTTTGTTCCCTTAACCTAGGGCACCTATCTACCATGGCCCAGCCTGGTTAGTACACAGTCCTAAGAGATCTTAGCACTGGGTAGACTGACCCTACCACTTTAGTTTTTTAAACTTTATTAATTACTATTTTAATCTCATTACCTTTTCACACAAACTCCATGATATAATAAGCTTTCTAACTCTTCAATTTTTTTCCTAGGTTTTGACAGAAATTGTGCTAAACTTATAATTTGGACAACTGGAAATTACTATCTGTAGTCAATGAATATTCCAGTTCTCTCTGTTCACTTTGATATCTAATTTTTTAAACCAGTCTTTTGTAGTTTTCAGCAACTAAATGCTGGATGGTTTGTTAAGTTTTCCTTCTACAGATCTATTTATGATGTTCATTGTATATGGAAATGCATATTTTTATTTTGCTTTCAGAATGCTAATTGCAGATAGATAAAAACACAACTGCCTTTTGTTTTCTGATATGGTGCCTTGTGTTTCCACCAAACAAGATCCAGTTTTCTGTGGTTTCTTGGTTTCTTAGAATTTGTCTATGATCATAATCACATCATGAACAAACTGAAATAATTTTATTTTTCCTGTCGATCTATGTCTTATATAGCCATTTTTTGTGTGTATATGTGTAGCTTACATACATGTTCAGCTGTACAAGTGCACATGTCTGGGTACCTGTGGAGGTCAGAAGTCATCCTGGATTCGTTCCTCAGAAGCTGTTCACATTGATTTTAGAGACAGGGTTTTCAGTGGCCTATATATAGCTTGCCAATTACTCCAGGCTGTCTGGACTATGAGCCCTGGAACTAAGATGTGTTAACACACTAACCTCTTACATAGGATCTGGGACTAAGTTTTGTTTCTCTTGCTCATAAGGCAAGTAGTTACTGGTTAAATTGTATAAGAAGCCTTAGAAATCCTTTTATAATTTTTTTCTTTTCGTTTTGCTTTTAAAAAGCTTTTTAGTTTTTACATTTTTACATTCAAATTTTACTTGCTTCTATGTGAAATCTTTTTTAATTGAAGTATATTTCTTTCATACAATACTTTCTGAATATAATTTCCTTTTCCCCAACTCCTCACAAATCTTCCCAACTTCTCCAGACTCTTGAATCTGTACCCTTTCTCATTAGACTACAAATAGGCATCTAGAATAATGATGACTAAAAACAACAACAATAATAATGAACAAAAACAAACAACCCAGAAAAAGGCAAAACAAACAAACAAAAGCCAAAGAAAACGTACAAGAAACAGATTCAGATGTTGTACTGGACAGTTTTATGTTAACTTGACACAAGATAAACTCACCAGAAAAGAAGGTGCTAATACTAAGAAAATGATTTCCAAACATTGACTGTTGAGAAGCTTGTAGGACATTTTCTTAATTCATGCTTGATGGGTGAGAGCCCAGTTCATAGTGGGTGGTGTCACCCCTGCGCTGATGTTTCTGGACTCTGTAAAAATGCAGGATGAGCAATCCATGATGAGCAAGTCAGTAAGCAGCATTTTTCCATGGCCTCTGTATCAGTTTCTGCTTCTAGGTTAATGAGACACCTGGAAACTTAGCCACTCCCCTTCCCAGTTACTACATCTGCCTCTCCTCTCCCAGAGGGGCGGGGGTACAATCCCATCCATGCCACTCTCCACACGATGACAATAAATTTCTTAGAATTATGGACTGTCTCTTCATCTGGACCTGCCATGGGAAGTGAGGGATCCAGCCCTCGATTAAGGAGCCGTGTCTAATCTCTTGCTGAGGGCTTCCCAGCGCTCCCAGATGATACCCATTCACCCAAGCCTAAGCAGCTAACCCGGTGTCCCAAGCCACTGAAACTCGGTCCCTAGCCTGTCTGCGGCACCCTGAGGCGACTGTGGTGCCCCTGCTAGAGAGCCCACGGAGATGCTGCTGCATTTCCTGGGAATGGCCCCCTCCCCTACCCATGGGCAGGGCCTGTAAAGGCTTCCCACAGCCCCCACCTAGCCTTTGGACTGTGTGGGAAGATGCTCAGCCACTTCCTGCGTGTCTCCTGTCTCACCCAGAGCCACAGTGCCCGGGATGGACACTTTCCACCATGCCAGGTTTGTTCCTACAGCAGAGAAAATACTTTCAACAAAATCATAAAAGAAATTTTCCTAACCTAAAGGAAGGGATGCTTCTCAAGGTACAAAAAGAATGCAGAACACCAAATAGACTGGAACAGAAAGGAAATTTGCCACAACACATAATAATCAAAACATTAAGCATACAGAACAAAGAAAATATTAAAATCATCCTGTCTATCATGTACCAGATTATTAGGTACATGCACCAGAGCTCACCCGCCCCCCATCCCCCCAGAATCTACACCATGCTAATTGTACTGGTGATGGAAGATATCCTAGCTTAGGCCTACATTCTGGGAGGTAAGTGTTGAATCCTTTACCTTATGCATGGCTGTAGTAATGCTCTCATTTTCTATGAGTTTTTTTTATCATGCATATGTTTTAAGTTTTGTCAAATGCCATCAGAATCAATTGATATGACTATATGATTATTTTTATTTATATTTATTTAGCATACTATTATGATAAACTATTAATATTCTAATTGGTTTTAAACTATTAAAATCTAAAAGAGAACAAAATCAAGTAACATATAAGTGCAGGCCCATTAGAATAACACCTGGCTTTTCAATGAAAATTAGAAAAGACAGAAGATCTGGACAGTTGTTCTATACCCAGTGTTTATAGAACAACTTTTGCTTGCATCTCTAGATCAGGTTACTTTGCTCACAATGCATGGTTTTAGAATGCATTGCTGAATTGGTTTTGTTAACACTTAGTTAAGTGTGGAGTGCTCACAGATAAGCACTGGAGAAACCAAGAATGTTAACCAAGCAAGGATGTCTGCTCAATGATAGAAATCTGCACTTGTTTTTCACCCAGAGCTGGAAAGGTATGTTGTAAAGAAGAAGAAGAAGAAGGAGGAGGAGGAGGAGGAGGAGGAGGAGGAGGAGGAGGAGGAGGAGGAGGAGGAGGAGGAGGAGGAGAAAAAACAAAAACAAAAACTTGATAATCTTTGCTATCTGTAAGGCCAGGCCACATCCAAATCCCCAAGATGTTTAGCCCAGACTCTTCCTCCCTAGACTTTTATCTTTAGTTTTGTTTCTCAGTCAATAAAATTTATCTTTAGGGGAGATATTACATGTACTTTATCTCCTGATGGCATCTATGTTATTTTTGTCAGAGAGCATACCAGATCCCCGGCCCTTAAGCTATAAAACCCATCTTCATGATAGAGGTCACATGTACTTTGCAAAAGAATTTCAATGTAGTCATGCCCAAAGCTTCACTGTGCATGTGATATTGGGATAATTGTTATCAGGAAACTTTCCTTTTCCAAAATTTTACTGGACTTTAATATGTCTAAAATAAACTGGCCTGATGTCAGACCCCAGAAGTGTGAACCAGTGCTGGGTAAGTCCTGTCAAAAAGGGTTTCCTTCCTACCTATGGATCATTTCACTGCTGGCTGTGAGATTTGCAAGGACCCCACAGTTAAGAATATTGCTATCTTGCCAGGCTTTGTGGTACAGGCCTATAATTTTAGCACTCAAGAAGGAGCTGCAGAGGCAGAGATAAGAAGGATTATAAGTTTAAAATATGCAGACAGAGATCTTCTCAAAAACCAAAACCAAACCAAATGAAAAAGAAACAACCAGAAACTAAAACACAAAGAAGATTAAGAATAATAGTACACAAGGTACAATTCACAGATCACATGAAGCTCAAGAAGAAGGAAAACCCAAGTGTGAATGCTACAGTCCATCTTAGAAGGAGGAACAAAATACTCAGGGGATGTAGAGGTTGGGAGGGACATGGGAGGAAGAGAGGAGGAGGAGGGGAGAAAAGGGATAGAATTGGGTATGCGAGGAGAATTTGAACAGAGGTGTATAGCAATGGGGGAAGGGGAACTGGGGGTAGCCACCAGCAAGTCCCAGTTGCCAGGAAAGCAAGAGGCTCCCAGGACCCAACAGGAATGAGATTAGCTGAAATACCCAATAAAGGGGAGGGGGAACCTGTAGAGACCATATCCAGAGGTTAGGCAAGGCCTCCGGTTGGGGGATGGGGCTACTCACTCATCTCCAAATTTTTAATCCAGAATTGCTCCTTTCTAAAGGAAATAAAGAGACAAAGAGTGGAGCAGAGACAGAAGGAAAGGCCATCCAGAGACTGCCCCACCTGGGGATCCATTCCATATACAGACACCAAACCCTGACACTACTGCGGATGCCAAGAAGTACATGTTGACAGGAGCCTGATATAATTATCTCCTGAGAGGCTCTGCCAGACCCTGACAAATACAGAGGTGGATACTGAGTATGGAGTCCCCAGTGGAGGAGTTAGAGAAAGGACTGAAAGATCTGAAAGGGTTTGCAACCCCATAGGAAAAACAATATCAACCAACCAGACTATCCAGAGCTCCCAGGAACTAAACCATCAACCAAAGAGTACACATGTAGCAACCCATGGCCCAGTCACATATGTAGCAGAGGATAGACTTGTCAGGCACCAGTGGGAGGAGAGGCCCTTGGTCTTGTGAAGGCTTGATGCCCCAGTGTAGGGGAATGCCAAGGTGGGGAGGCAGGAGTGGGTGGTTGGGTGGGTGGGGTGAGCACCCTCATAGAAGCAGGGAGGGGGGATGGGATATGGGGTTTCCAGATGGGAAATCGGAAAAGGAGATAACATTTGAAATTTAAATAAATAAAATATCAAAGAAAAAAACAAAGAATAATAGGGAGAAGAAATAGACATCTCTTTTGATGCTGGTTAGTTATTCTTCATCATTCTTCCTATTCTTGAACTTAGGGAGTCAAGATAATACTGGTTTTATTACAAAATATGGAGAATATTGTGCAATGATGTGTTCTTGTCTATTTTTTAAGAAATTAAATTTACCTCTTTATAATTATTTTGTAGGATTTTGTAGCAACACTAACTGAGCCTAGAGATTTCTTTATGGGAAACCCTTCTTCATATATATTTCATTCTTATGTGAGCCTTATATGGATGCATGTACTTCAATGCTCATGGAATATTTAAATGTCCATTTTGTACTGGGATTGTTGTAGTAGTTTAGGTTTTTTAAGGAATTGCTCCATTTCGTTTAAATTGACAAGTTCGTTGTCTAGAGTTGCTCACAGCTTTCCCTTATTGTCCCTTCAATGTCTTCAGTGTCTGTAGTGATAGCTCTGAGTTTCTATTATTTATGTTAGACTTTTCTCCTTTCCCAAGGCAAACATAATGAATTTCTTCCTTAGCAATGATTAAGCTGCACCAGAGTTCAATATGTATTTTCATTCAGTTCAATGTGTTTTAATTTTTTCCTTAAGACTTCCTATAAAAATTATACTATAAATGGTGACATTAGTCCCTTTTTATGTGGTCTTTAAGAATTATTACAACATGGGCAAGAAAATTATTTACACTCAGAGATACAGATGAAGTTAGAAAATGTATTACACTGTGGGTCCTAGGAAGAGACAGCTATGCAGGAGCCCTATGGGAAAGGCTCTGAGGCAGAAGTCTCCATGAAGTAGGTGAGGAAACAGAGTGAGGAACCAGGGGCAGGTGTCTTTATTCCAGATCAGAGCAGGGTGTGGAAGCATAGTGCATGCTGGGATTTTACCAGTGATTCTCAGTGTCATTAGGCTTTGGGAAAATGTAAGAATTTGAGGCAGAAGCCATCTTGATTATACTGGTGATCTGGCCAGGGTATGTGTCCCTTCTACTCACATTAAGGTATTAAAGAAAAGGAAGTCGAAATTTATAGTACAGCCTCATGTATTCAGTAGTGTTTAGATAATTTAATTATTTATTTAAGTTTCCAGTATTTGGTTTCCCTGTTCTGTTTCTGTACTGAATCCTAGCTTAACTCCATTATGTTCAGAGACACAGTATGTTCATTTAAGTTTTTTAAAAATTGAGGCCTATGCTATGACATTGCCTAGATTGCCAGGAACAGGAAATTGGATGATCAAGAGACCTAAGGTAGAACCAAACATGAAAACATGACTGGTATATATATATATATATGTATGTGTGTGTATGTGTGTGTGTGTGTGTATGTGGTGTGGGTGTGTGAAAATATCATTAGGATCCTTTTACATATTTATATGTAAATATAATTTTTATATAATGTTTGTTATATATTATGCATTATGCATTTATTATATATTATATACTATATATTATATATATTAATTATATATGTGTATATGTATGTATGTGTGTGTGTGTATATATATATATATATATATATATATATATATATATATATAAATAAGGATTCATAATGATATTCTGCTATACTCATAGAAGAGGCTTACTCTGGCAGATGGTGGGAACAGATGAATAGATCTATAGCCAAACATTAGGCTGAGCTCACAGAATCCCTGCAGAAGATAGTAAGGAAGGATTGCAGGAGTCATGGAGGTTGAGGAGACCAGGAGAAAATGGCCCACCCACAGAATCAACTAAGCAGGGTTCATAGGGGATCACAGAGATTGAAGGAGCAACCATGGAGCCTGCATGGTTCTGTACTGGGCCCTCTGTATATATGCTGTGGCTGTTTAGCCTGTGGGTTTTGTTGGATTCCTAACAATGGGAGTGGGGAAGGGGTCTCTGACTCTTTTGCCTGCTCTTGGGACTCTTTCTCTTACTGAGTTGCCTTGCCCAGAATGAGGGCTTGTTATGATTTTTGTCTTTTGTTATGACATGTGGTTGATATCCTTGGGAGGCCTACTCTTTTTTTGAAAGGTAATGGAGAAGCAGTGGATCTAGGGGACAGGGGAGTTGGAGGTGGGTAGGACTGAGAGGAGTGGAAGGAGGAGAAGATGAAGTCAGGATACATAAAAAAGAAAAAATGATTTATTTTGTGGGACACAATACTGTCCATCTGGGCATGTTTCATTCACATTTAAAACACACACATGTTCTACTATCAGGTAGAATGCCCTATCAGCATCAGTGAAATCCTTTTGGTTGGTGCGGCTTTGAGTCACTCTGTATCATTGAAAATATCCAGTTTCAAGGAGACAAGCTGATTTCATATGCTCTTCTTGTAGCCTAATTATTAAAGCAATGGTTGCTTTTGTAGCCAGGGCTCATAGGTTTCAGACTGAAGAGAGAAAATAGAATATCATAAAGTTAATTATCAATTATTGAAACCTCCACACTTGTGAGGGAGAGGGGGATGGACTACTTTACAACACTTACTTTAGAACGAGAATTATTGTCTTCAGTGGGACCATACTCTGACAGTTGTGGTATTTTGCCTAGACTCGCCTTCTGCCACTAGGAAACAGGTCCAGGCATATTTGAGATTAGCAGATGGGCAGTAATAATGCATGCTTCCTAAATGTGTCACCAAGAATCTCTATTCTCTTTCATTTGTATAGTTCCTCGTCAGAGGAGTTCATATGACCGAAATATTCCGATTTCCTTAAAGGACTTTCATTTGAAACATATCTCATCCATAAGGCATTGTTGCATATGCTAGAATCTCAGTTGTGTTTCATGATAGTTAATAATTGACACTGATGCTTTTTTACACATCTCTTCTATCATACTTCGAAATGCATATTTAAGGATTCTTTGTAAATTGATCTTCTAGACTTTCTAAGGAAATTAAAATGAAAATACCTTAGAAGAGCTGAATATTATCCTACCATGTGAAAATATCTTTCAATTGTAATCTATCTATGTAAAAGAATATTCTTTTATTGTTGACCATTTACTGTTTCCACCAAGGGAGCCTTTGCTTCTTAGCTTGTAGCAATACTATTTTGGAAAATTTAGTAGCTGAGGCTTTCTTGGAGGGAGCAAGCCATTGAGAGAAGGTCCTTGGGGGTATCTTTTCCTGGACCCTTCCTGTCTACAATAAGATGAAGACTCTCCTTTGCTTCATGGTTGAGCCGATAGGATATTCCTCCCAAATACCTGATGCATATGACCCTGAGTCTGTCAGCAAGAAAAATAATTATTTCCATAAGTTTTGTCTAGTATTTTAGTCAAAGCAATGCAATGCAAAAAATAATTTGTATAATCTTATTAGTGATAAGCTCATTTTAAATGAAAAGAAAGAATAAAATCCATAAGAATGTGTCTATGAACATAAGCATGATTGAAAACCACTGGTCTATAACTTATGTTCTAGAACATCTTATAATCATCAGGTATATAATTTCCTTGAGTCAATACCAATGGTTTAGATAATTTAAAATGCAATTTTTTGAAGATGTTAAGTTTAATTGGTGAAAACTGAAGGTAGTTTTTACTTCCTTTCAGGCACTTTACAAATAATAGTGCTTTCAAATTAATTATCTCCAATGCTATGTGAGCATGCAAGTTACACAGAAATATATCATCTTCCCTCTGCTACTAATATATAAGAATCTAAAGGTAGCATATGAATAATTAGTTAGATTAAAAACATGCTGAAATGTGTAGCCTTTGCCTGCACAAAGGAGGCTCGTGCAGGGTTTTGCTATGACAGAGCTCGCCAGCTAACAAGCCATTCCAGAGACATTGAATACCACATATGGTAAGCCCTTACCCTCAAAGCTGCTCTTCAAACTGCTGGGTAATGTTTCCCTTTCCATTCAACAGGTAAAGAAACTGAATCATGGATCAAGTCTCTGGCTCAAGGTCGGAACTGGTGAACAGCAGAGGTAGAATTAGTTCCTGGCAGACTTCTTTACACTTTGTGCCCTGAACACACTGTCCATAGCCTGATAGTTTCCTTACTGGGCATTCATTTGTTTGCTGAGCCTCATTATCCAAAGAAATCGTATTTCACCAGTTTTGCATGTTAGGTGCCCCCTGGCCCCCACCGATGCTGTGGAAGGGTACTTAAGAGATAACGATTCTCTTGGCTTTCCTTGTCTACAGATAGTGCATTCCCATCTCTACAAAACGAGCAATTAGTTCTTTGGTGTGGCTGCACTAATCTGCATACAGCAGCTAAGATAATAAAGTACTCCCGTGTTCTAGCAAGCAGAGTGAGCAGCCACAAAAGTGCCACCATTTTCTGGCCAGTGAATATCTGAGGCACAATCCTAGAGACACACTCCGACAGCATTCCTGTACTCCGTTGTCATGGTGCTGGAGCTTCTGAACCTCCAGGGGACACAAGTCCCCTTTGCTACAAATCATAGACTAGTTAGTGTCTAGTTGGCAATTATAACCCAACTAGACAGGAGCTCACTTAGTAGTTTGTGTTTTCTGTGCCAAGATGCTCACGAGGTTAACATTTTTTTCTTTTATGGAATGATTTATTAGTTTTAAGACAATTAATAATTTTAAATATTAGTATGTCTGATTTAGAATTGTTCATAATTTACATAGGACAGGTGTAAGATATACATTCCTTTGGTGTTTTCATTCTTGGTTTTACAGAGAGCCCTTTCCTGACATTAGCTCTTAGGACTGACTTCAGCTTCCTGAGATGCTTTTCTGGGTGTTCCCTGGCTGCTGTAAGCTGGTCTCGAAGTGATAGATAGCAGAGCACTTTTGGTTTCCAGATTTTTCCTCCTTGATTGTGGCAATGAGTTTTGAATGTGAATTCAATAAGACATGCTGAACGGAGACGGGCAGGACAAAATTTCCAAAGATAGAAAACAGAAGAGGCAGCCTGGAGATTCTCACTCAGGCTTCAGAGAGCCCCGCCTGGTGCAGGAATGAAAAGCCCTTGAGCTGGTCTAAAGCCCGTAAGTGCAGGTACTTGGAACCCTTGAAGAGACAGTTCCCAAAACTCTTCAATGACTATGACTGAACAACTTGTGCAACACAGACTAACTCAGGTTGGAGGAGATGGCAAATACCACTAAATTTATTACAACACCTGTCATTTTGCTCTCCAAACAAAGGTCATGACATAACTCTGTGTCTGTTTACCCAGTAGCTCAAACCTACTGTCAGTGCAGGGGAGAGCCTCACAGATGAGATGGGAAATGAGAAATAATCAAATAAAAACAGCTGAGGGGCAGGCTAAATACTAGTTACCAAGGGTTTTGGTAAATATCCATTACCCAAGGTTCCAAAGCCACAAGCAAAGCCACAAGCAGATCAAACATGTCGCTGTAACAACTTCCATACACTAAAGGCTGAAGTTCACCCCAGAAGATAACTCAAAACCCCTAAAGAGGCAAGTGACTTAAGCCATTGATTAAAACAAAATTATTTGCTTCATTGTGGGAGCTTGTGTAAGAAAGCTGTGAACTTACTGTGAACTATGAATGAGACAGAGTATATAGAATGTGGTCTTCTATGCAAGGTGGTCTTCTAGAAAGAATTGCATAAACTACAGTAAGTGAATGCACTTGAAGTCAAGGACATGAAGGGGGTGCCCTGGCATGTGCATATTACATCCATAGGAACGACAAAGACAAAGAATATTCTTGGCTCTTTTCACATGGCAAAAGATAATAAGACATAGTACCAGATATATTCCCACACTGAACTTATATTTGCTAAAGCTGACTGTAAATATTAAAAAATGAGAAGTGCTATTGTTGTTATTGTTGCACTTCTTGTAAGCTCAAATGCCTGAAGTCTCCTGGTTATCCTACACAGATCTTTTGGGATATCGTCAATGGAGATAGCCTTGCTGGCTTGGACTTCATTGATATTCACTCTTTTCTAAAAACAAAACAACAACAAAAAACGGAACAAAACAACAACAACAACATGGATCATTGAGATGGCTCAAGGGAAAACCACTTGAAGTCTGATGAGTTCTAAGATGGATCCTCAGGGATCTACATGGGGAAGGAGAGAAGCGACTCTCACAAGTTGTCCCCAAACCTCCATTCATTCACCATGGTATCATGAAGCTGCAAATCCATACCTGTACACATCCACACAAATTCACACCACAAATCAATAACTGTAATAAAAATGTAAAAACATTACAAAAACAGGTGCTAGGGTTTTTTAGAAAATTCCTTAGCAATTTAGATATTATTTTGTCCTTTACTTATTTTCCTGATATCATGTGTGTACCTCTGGCTATAAAAAGTGACACATTTGCAGACTAGATTCCTTGTGTACTGTTGGCCATTTCATTTGCTTGTTACACTTGGCAAAGACCAGTACAGCCACTGTTTTGCTACTAGGAGTGGACCCTACAGTCTGATATATGCTAGGCGAGCTTTTAGCCTCTGACTTATAACACCAGTCTTGGTTTTTGAAGGTGTGTCTCTGCATCTGGCGATCCTCCTGCTTCTACCTCCTGTATGCTCAGATTTCATTCTGGCTTCACCATACCTGGCTTAAAGCACATTTTTCATGGATATGTGGACAAATCCACCTATTTTTAACATTAGTTAATTCTGTGGCCATCTTGTCTTTTAATGTCTAAAATTCCTATTTTCAGTTCACTTGGGCATTATTTTGGAATATGAATGAGGCAAGGAGGCAGACTTGGTTTATTTTGAGAAGTAATGCAATGTCCTGTCATCTGAGCTGAGACAGTAGGTAGATTTCCCTAACTTGTCCTCTACTCCCGGTGGAAGACTCCTTCCCTTTGATGTGCTGCAGACTTAGGTGGTACTTCAATCGGAGCCAGAAGGAACAGATGAAAGCCTGCAGTCAAGAGGTGGAGGACAGTAGTGCTTGGGGCTTGGTCCCTATGTACTACTTTGTGGTGTTCCCAAAAAGATGGAAGAGGACCTGCCTTGAAAAATTCAAAATAAGGGGAAGAAGAGTAGAACTCAGTAGTTCTCAGTAGTTAATAATCTATACTGCTCTTCTACAGAACCAGAGTTTGGTTACCAGCACTCATGACTGACAGCTCACAGTTCCCTATAACTGCAGCTCTGTGGAAGCCAACACATTATTTTGGCCTCAAAGGGACCTTTACATATGTGTGCATAAACACATACACACTAAAAATGAAATACTATTACAAAACAAAAAAATTCAAAATAAGCTAGTCACTGTGGTATATACCTATAATTCTAGCACTCAAACGGCAAAGACAAGAATGTCATGAGTTTAAGGCTTGTCTCTAAATAAACAAATAAAAATATACCACTATATAATGACCCTGGCCTAGCCTTCATCTATGCTATAAGCTGCATTATTTTAATTTGGATTTTCTAAAATAACTAATGATTCCTTTGAGCAATAAGTCTTTTGTAGGGATGAAGAGTTCTTCCCCAAAGCCCCACGTGCTGAAGTTTTTGGAAACTTTCGAAAGTCTCACCTAGATAGAGGATAGGTCACTGGAAACAATCAGTAAGTACTGCACTCTGTGCTTGATGCCTGCCGTTCTCTGCTGGGGTAAGACGTTCCTGCCTTGTGCCCTAATTACCACGGTCCTCTGCTATACTGCAGATCTAGATTCAAGAGCCAACGCATCTGAAATGTTTTGCTATGGCATTTGATTACAATTAACACTACTTATGATCATCGTCTTTGAGCTTCAGCAAATGTATATGGGGAAGCACACAGAAAGATGTTACTCAGATTGAAAAACATGGTAAATTTGATCCACAAGTTGGTGGAGATCCTTGAAATGTTAGAAAAGAGATAGATAGCCAAAATAATTTGGAATTAAAATTCTTAAAATACTAATAGAAACAATATCAAGAGAAGCCCAGGGACTTATAAGCTTGTTAACAATATATTTGGGGAGTGGAACATGACTAGAAACAAAGTCATATAGATACTTATGGGAAAATGATCCATATAAACTGTACTCAATAAAATAGAAATGGCCACCAGGAATCAGAATACAATCCCAAGAACTCTTGGGAAAATAAAGTCAAAATAACAATAAAACACATGCTTAAAATGTATTCAGTATATTTTCTACAGGAAAGCAAAATAAATACAGAGGGATAAAAATATGTTAGATGCTATAACTTGGAAGAAAATGAGGACAGAATTTAAATATTATATATTTATATCCTATATTATATATCTTAATATTTATATTTGCAGATAGATAGCAGATAGATAAATAGATAGATAGAGTATTTTGAAACAAGGTCTTATACTGCCCAAGTTGGCCTTGAACTAATTATATATACTTGAGGATGATCTTGAACTCCTGATCTTATGCTTATACCTTTGAGTGTGTAGATTCTAGGCATATGCTGCCCCACTGGCTTATGCACTGCTTGGGATTAAACCTGCGGGGCGGTGGGTCATGGAAGGAAGCCTGGTAAGGTTGAGCTAAGGCTAGAAGATCCAGAGACCCTGAAGAGACCATAGGAGCTTTGCTTGCTCCCAGGACCAGGCCCCTGTCGCATAACCACAGCCTTCCCACAGCACCCCCCCCCCCATAGAGAGGTTTGTGGCCATCAGTCACATAGAGGCAGCACCCCAAGCCCTCCTACATATAGATGAGGCATCCCTAACTGCTCAGACCAAGCCAATAGGAAGCACCTACTGTCAGACCACAACCCACCCCAAACCTGTATATAAAGATCCTATCCAGAAAGAATAAAGGTGTGACAATTGCTTAGTCTTCTGAGAGCTTCTGTCATAAGAGCTGTAACATCACTGCCAGGGAAGAGACCTGCTCTCTGAAATGCCACCAGAAGCTCCACTGCACCCCTCACTGGCTAGTCAGCCTCCCGATGGCTCAGCCCAGGCTGGCTCAGTGCAGAGCAGCTGATGTGAGCGTTGTCTTGGAGCTACAGCAGCATCAGAGGTAGAGGAGGAGGTGGAGCAGCGGAGCAGCAGTGGGGACCTCAGAGGCAATTCCCCCTCTCTGCTCCTGTTCTTCCCCCTCCGCTTGAACCCTCCAACCTGGCCTGGCCAGAGATCTCTGTGGAAAGCCTCCAGTACACAGGCCCACAGAAACTCAGGTCTTCGTGCATGTTAGCTAAGCACTCTACCAACTGAGCTACATCCCCAGTCCCAAATCAAAAGTGAAGGTAAGAGCATCACATAAAACAAAACTAAATGGTAAATATGTGGAAAAAGACAAAATAATTGTGAACATAATCTGCCTGACAATAAAGTCCCAAATACATTTGTCAGAACTGTGAGACACGTATGTAAATGAAATTCAACGTAGTGGTCCTTTTTATACATGTATCTTTTTTGCTCTGATTAAGAAATTTGGTTTTTTTCCACACATAGGATGGTATTTTCCTGTTTTCTTCTAAACGTTTTGTTTTTCTTTTCACATTTACTTCAACAATACATTCCATATACATTTTTTATGTGTTTCAGATAAATTTGGGGTCTCCAGTACACTCAAGGCTGAGAGAAATGGGATTTTAAAATACAAACTGTACATATTAAGCAGTCGTTTCCTCTGGAGTCCATTTTCAAAGCATTTCTGTTAAGCGGATACTCTGTTCCTTATAGCAGGTTCTGCAAAAGACACTGGAATTTTCTGTAGGAAACAAGCCTTGAGATTTCTCAAGGAAGTCTGGGGCATGTTGATGATGAAGTTTGGTAGTAGGCACCGATGCTGTGTGATCACTGGTAGCCTGGGCAAGGTAGAGAGAATATGGGATCCTAATGTGTAGATGACTGTAGGTTCTGGTGGCACTCAGCTTCTGTGTGGCCTTCGGTGTGTGTCCCATGCTTTAGACATCAGCATCTTTGTGTTCTGCTGGTAATGTGTAAATGGTTTACCTTGTTTGCCCTTGCCCAGAATTTTCCTTAAAGCAAAATGTATATTCCTTTCAAGTACAAAGTCTGGTCAGAAAATCAAGTGTCTTGGATATCTATTGGCTTTGAAAATGTAGGCTTTATCTGAGCAGCTCAGATTATCATGAGAAGCCCGTGGAGAAGACATTGTCACTCTGTCACTCTCCATGTCTCATGAGCCATGTCCTTTCCAAGGTATTTTCTTAATCATGAAAATCACTGTCAATTCCAGTAACACCCACTTTGATTTGGCATGCAGTGAACTTTGTAGGATTTTTTGTAGGTGTTCATGTGCACTTGTGTACATAGGTGTTATGCATTGATGTGAACATGCATGTGGAGGCTGAAGATCCATCACATGTCTTCCTCCACTGCTTTCCCCAATTATCTCTGTAATGTGTAAAGCATGTTCCCCAATTATCTCTGATTTGTTAATAAAAGGCTGAACAGCCAGTGACTGGGCAGAGGAAATAGGAAGGCTGGACTTCCCACCCCAGCCAGGGGTCCGAAGGAGAAGAGCCAGAAGAAGGAGTTGCCCCAGGGCAAGTGAGGGTCCGGAAGAAGAGTCATGAGGCAGGTAGAGGAAGATGAAGGTCTCCATGAGGCCAGCATGAGTAGGAATTGCCAAGGGGGTTCTGCACGAGGACAGATAGCTATTGCAACGCAAGCCAAGGAGAGACTAAATACAAGTAAGTCAGGGCATGTGGCTGGAAAGTAACTAGATAAGCGCAGAGGGTTAAAAAAAAAAATCAGTCATTGTGCTTAAAGCTTGGTGAATAAATGTTTCAAAAGGTCTCTGACTCAATTATTTGGGAGCTAGCCAGGTTAGAAAAACTGCCACTTTTAAACTTCATCCAATATCTCCTTCCCAACAGGGATACAGAATTCATTAGTATTTTTCATTTGGCAACCTATTACTTACAAGTGAGTATATTTTTGGCTTGATGTGCATTTATTTAAAATGCCAAAATTAATACTACTGACTCATGAAAGTATTCAGAAAACTAAACATATTTGTAGGTTGCAATAGCTCTTTCTATAAAAGTGATGACTATTCCTTGAATACAGCCATGTCCTTTCAACTTATTACACACAGTGTAATGTTACATGCTGAACCTGAAATATCCTCT
Organism: Uromys caudimaculatus; assembly: GCA_028551405.1. NCBI lineage: Eukaryota > Metazoa > Chordata > Mammalia > Rodentia > Muridae > Uromys > Uromys caudimaculatus. Next base: position 26,959,917 of record CM052702.1, on the reverse strand, counting down.
GTAGGATCATGTTTTGAACCCTTGGGCCCAGATATTTTGGGAGAGTTCTGTAGACCTTGTGAAGTAGAAATGAGCTGAAGTTGGTGAGTCCCTGGAGGACAGTTCTCAGGGATATGCTGCCCCTTTCACACTTCACTGTGCTTCTTGGTCAGCCTAATGTGAACAACCTCACTAACATACTCTTGCTTTCATGATCTGAGTTTCTCCTACCAAAAAATTCTGTCAGGCATTCTATAACAGCATTGCAAAAGGTTAATAAACCCTACCTAGCTCTTGATGTTCTGGCCTAAGAACTGTAGCTCATTTATGATGTGAGATTTTAATGGTCTCAGTAGACAATGGCTAAGCTGACTTTTGTAGCAGTGAGGGCTGTGTATGTTTCTAGTTACCACTGGTTAGTGTAGAGGTCTGTTGGCAAACCAGGATCTAGAACTGGAAGATGATCTGCTACTCCCAGCCCATGTGGGCTTCTCAGAACTGGAGCGATGATCAAATGCATCAGATGCAAAGTGCATTTCTGAATGTTCTTATTTAGAAGGGCCTGTTACTTCTAGAACATCTCACTGTATTTACAAATATGTGCATTGCTTTCCGGACTGTAAGGCAAGCCCTCTGGTGGAGGTTTTCAGAAGATGAAAATGACCAATGTCAAGCTTCACAGGAAGCTGCTCTCACCACCTTTGGCTGAGGCTAAATTGGAACATTCATGAGAATGTGGCACTTCTGTGAAATAGCTGTTAAGTAGATGAAGGCAGAAAGGAAAAGTATAGCTTCCTATTAGAAAACTCAACCTGCTTTAAAGGCAGTAGAAAACCTCCAGAAGCTATAGTGAAACAGGTTGCACAGGGAGATAAACATGTAATCTGTGATGAAAGAAAATACTTGGAATGTAGACAGTTTATGCTTGTGAGACAGGCTATACATTTTCAGAAGAGTTGTTGTTAAGAACATAAGCATTCATGTTCATCTCCTGGGCTACTTAAGGTCATATTCACTGGCAGAGCAGAATTCCAGAGAGATTACAAGTGACACCAACAACATGAACCCTCCAGCTCTACTGGAATTGGATGATGACATTTCTAAAGCAGTTAAGGAGAATTACAACATCATTTTGGAATCAGATTCCCAGAAGCCTTCTTATTAAGGTGCCACAAAACCAGAGTTCTGAAAAAAACCGCAACATTCATGAAACAAAACAAAACAAAAAACTGTCAAGAGCTATGGAATCCTCCAGGAACTCCTAAAATGGTAAAAATGGAAGTTGAGTGCAACTTCAAGGATTAACAGCACACTGACATAAAGTGGTGGTGTGTGTAAAAAGGTTCAGAAGTATTACCATGGGGTGCAACGTCTGCATGCCAAGGCATCCGTGACAGCATTCTAACAGGACACATGCATGTAACTGCTTAGATTTGAAGATAAGTGAAAGGAAGAACCTGAGTTAATCTTAAGGGTTGCTTTGCTACTCTTTTCTTAACATTGAAAATGACATTGCTAGTAAGCTTTAAGATAGGAATGAAAGAAACTGGTATTGCTTACTCTAAATGGCTGCCAAGTCTGAGACACCCAAGAAGTATGTAAACCAAATAGCTCACAGCTGACTGTTTGGTCTCTTTACCACTATGTTAAGAACTGCTTGAAAGAATTTCCATCTCACCCATAAAGATTATAAACTGTACTACTTAAAAATTTTGGCTAAAGACAATGTACCAAGGGTATGAGGAACATAAGAGCTACAAGTTAGTAGGAATAGGTCTTGCTTCCTAGTTTTAAAATAATTATCAAAGCAGTTAAATTTATGAAAATTAAGCTTTACCAACTTTGTTTGGCTTTAGTCCATATGCACCCACATGATTTCTGTTTGATTTTTGTGGCGCTGAGGACCAAACCCAAGTTCTCACTATGAGCAAGCAGTCCAATGAAGATATATCCCCAGCTGCATATTTTTAAAAGCTTTTGTAAACCTAAATCTTAAAGGACAACAGCTATTTTAGACCTACCTTTAAAAAGGATTGTAATTTTACTTTTTCCTCTAGGTATCCCTGCATATTAACTCTGTTTTGATTCTGATTTTGACCCAAAGAATGTGGTATAAGTTTCTGACCTATGTTGTCACTCTTACTAGGACGTTGCTGTCTCTTTGTGAGCATCAGTTCTCAAAAGGGCTATACAAGGCATTCTTAAATTAAATTTGTGAGGGCATGGCCATAAGGACTATTCAGTACCAGCCATCAACACACATCTGCAGCAAAATGAGCAAATAAATGGTGTTATTTTAAGTCCCAAAGTGTTAAAATGATCTGTTACACAACACACACCTAATAATGAAGTTCCAATAGAAAGATCTGTATGAAACAAAACCCCAGAATATATTGCTGTAATAGAGAACAGACTATTAGTAGAGTTCAAAAATGTTGAGAAAATGCTGTTGGAGACTGCAATTGTGGAGACTTATGGTTAAAAAAGCAAAAACAATTGGCCATACCAGCAAAACTGCCATCCCTGCAAAGGCTGCCAAGACATATGCAAGGTATGTTAGTTGACTTATTTTAACTGCTTTAGTGAAGCAAGGAAAGACAGAGAGAAATAAATACTAAAATGTTCAACCTGTGAGAGTGACTTAGCTAAAATAAAGGACTACTCAGGAACCAATGAGTTGGGCTCAGCAAACTGAAGATTTTGAGTATGGATGTTGTGTTCATGATCAACGTAAGTCTTTGTGAGTTCCTGTTAAGATGTCACTACTCTGAGCTAGAAAAAGTGACACCCACAATTGTGTCCTCGTACTACACCAGCACTCTGAGAGGCCCGAGTTATGATTTAGCTAATATGATAATGGTGAAAGGCAAAACTTTTTACCATAAACAAGACACAGATGCCTACTTTCACAACTACTTGACAAAGTATTGATGTTCTAGAAGGCAACCAAGGAAGAAGTGGAGACTGGCAGGTGACATGAAAGACCTCCACTCCCCACCCCAGTTAAGCAAACAATTAAGTTTCAGAATATAAGAGCAACACAGGAAAATTAGTGGTGTGACAGAGCAGTGGCATTAGACAACACTGAAGCATCTAGGAGTGTCCAAGAAAGGACTAACATACTAAAACCGTAAAACACTCTTGAGACTGACAAGATGAAAACCTCTTCTATGGCCGAACCAACACAATACCATTGCTCCCCATTGGTGACATTCTTTATATGATCACTATTAAAATCCTAATGGTGCCCCTAATGATGCCTCATCACTAAATAAATGTAATAAAAATGTTAAAAACTTTTGTCAGCTTGACACAAGCTAGAATTATCTAGGAAGAAGAACTTCAATTGAGAAAAGTTTCCATTGGTTTGTCTTTAGGAGAGCCTATAGGGCATTTCCTTGAGTAATGATTGAACGGAAGGGCCCAGACCACTAGGGATGGTAACACCTCTGGTAGGTTTTCTGAGTTGTATCAGAAAACAGGATGAGCAAGCCATGGGGAGCAAACTAGTATGTAGCATTATGCTGTGGCCTCTGCTTCAGTTCTTGCCTTGACAGTCTTCAGTTATGAAGGGTGACCTGAGAGTTGTAAGGTTGTAAACCCTTTCTTCCCCATGTTACTTTTGGTCATGGTGTTTTATCGCAGCAATACAAAAATAAATAAATAAATAAATAAATAAAAAATAAAGTTACCAGGATTGTACGATATTGCTGTAACAGACATGAGCATGGTTTTGGTAGAATTGTGAAAGGACCTTGGAATTCTGGGCTAGAAAAGTCATTGAATATGCTTGGCCTAGGGAGTGGCACTATTAGATGTGACCTTGTTGGAGGAGGTATGTCACTGTGGGCCTGGGCTTAGAACTCTGTTCCTCTTGCACCATGCCTACCTAGAATTTACCATGCTCCCACCTTGATAATGAACTGAAACTCTGAGCCTTCCCCAACTAAATGTTGTCCTTCTAAGAGTTGCCTTGGTCATGGTATCTGTTTACAGCAGTAAAACCCTAAGACAAGTAGTGTTCTGAGCTTCATGGATTGTTGTAAGAGTTTAGTGTGAACAGTACATATAATGTCATCTTGGCTTGTTAAGTTTCAGGGAAATTTGAATCTGTGGTGTCTGGGCAGCTGGGGCTAAGAATCAATCAGCTGTGTGACTAACAAGTGACTAGCTGTACTATCATGAAATCTTGCTTTGCTGCAACAACTGATACTGGTTAGCAGAGGATGAAGAATCAGATGTGAAAGAGGTCAGCATCATGGAGGCAAACATCTTCTAGAAAGTGTTTTCTCGGGGTCACTACACAGAAGCTGTAATCTAAAGGGGTCAAGAATATAACGTAGTTGAACTTGGCAATGTACAAGACAGTTTAAATGTGAACTCTCAGCTGCTGCTCCAGCTAGCTGTCACCTGCTACCTCTGCTCCATTATCATAGACATCTGAAACTGTAAGCCAAACACCACCCTTTCTTCTATAGGTTGCCTTGGTTTTTTAATAGCCAATAGAAAGGTAACTATAATTCACTATCAGATTTCAATATCTTCTTAAATGTAAAGAAACAAGTAAACCTCAACCTCTTGAACATTTGCAATATGAATATAATAGAGACATGGAAACAGAATGAAGAGGACATAGAAATTCTCATTAGTCAGGCATGGTAGGGCATGCCTTTATTCCCAGCACTTGACAGGGGTAGGTGGATTTCTGTGAGTTTGCGGTCAGCCTTGTCTACAGTGAGTTACAGGAAAGCCAGAGATACATAGAGACCCTATCTTTAAAAAGTATGTATAATTTAGTATGACATGACAAACTAAGAAACATTAGGGGCTACAATATACTTTCAAAAAACTACTTTTATACCCTATTCACGTTTTCAAAATAATACAATATTAACTTTAGTTCTGTACACGGCTTTTACTTATTTTTCTCTAAGACACAGGGTCTTCTCTTGCTTCAGATGCTTGAGTGCTGGATTTATAGGCATGAGCCAGGCATACATAATGTTTTTATTATATCAAATTACCAGTGTAACAATAGACATGTAACGTAAGCATTCTTTAAAAGTTCACAGTAAAAGCCTTTTACTCCCACCTGCTCTTCAGATGTTGTCTTTCCCTGCCTCAGCTTCCTTTGATGCTGAAACCATGTGTGGCCCCGATAAAGCTACATTTTTGTCCCCCTCAAGACTATACTGTATAGAAAAGCTTCCAATAGTTAATATTTGTTGAGTACTAAACACATTCCTAAAAATTATTATTTGCATTGAAAGTGCAAACTATAGGTTCCATTACCCTGTTTTAAATATCAGACAAATGAGTCCATTTACGGAACTCTATCTAAAAGTCTTATCTGAGACTGAAAGCCAGGCATTCTAGTTGCAAAGTTTGCTTTTAATTATGTAAAACCAAGAACTCAATGAATTTCTGGAAATGTTTTGTTTTCCTTCTAACAAAATCATTTTAGTTTTCACTTGCTTGGAACATATGCGTGAACACTGGTAAGATGAATACGAAAGCACTATGTAACAAAAACAATTAACAACCACAACATTAAAGCTCAGTATTAATGAAAGAGATTTAGTGTGTCAGAGCACACAATAATTCCACAGCATAAAACCATATATTAAATCTGAAAAGCACCAATTAAGTTAAATGGACTGTACTAGCAGACTCAAAACCAAATACAACTGTTAAAAAATACATAAAGTCATTTGTTACACTTGTAGTCTATATATAAAGATGTCATTGAAGGACTGAATAGAAACGTATGAAATAATTTGTTCGTTTATTCATTAATATGTTGTTGAATTAGATATTCTATACACTATGATGTTTATTCCATTTTCGTTCTATTAGATTACATATTTATAAAAATATCCAACTTATTTTTATGAAGAAATTAAATATTTCTGAAAAAAGAATCATTTTATTACTGGTCTCTAACAACAACCCTGAAGAAACTCTTTCCAATCAACTAGCTACTTCAACATCTTTGTTCAGTGCGGGCTTCTAAATCTTGAGTTTACATGGCTCTGTTCTACAGAACACCACTTCACCCTCTTACATAGGATACAAACAACATTTTTGTAATAAACATGTTTCTCTTTGATACAGAACATTTTTTCACCTTTCCCAGCAATCACGCAATATATTAAAAATGTAACCTTCAAAAGGCACACACATTTACACTTTCAATTCTTTATTGTCTTAAAATTGTACAGGTCCTTTACAATACAGACTTCTGTTATTTAAATGACCTCTAAATGTTAATATACAATGAATATCTTCTTCTGAAACTCAACCATGAATTACCAGTTCATCAATATGATTATTTGAAACAGTCCTAAGATGCTGAGAGGTTTGAGTCCTGCACTTGAAAACATCAGTGGTACAGACTCTTCCTCCCTGGAACCCAGATGATCTGTGTGAAAAGTGCTTTTAAAGATTGCTCATTATTTATGGCTGATCTTAAAGTCAGTCAAATTACACTGTTTTTTTTTTTTTTTTGAAACATTTAAGGGTATTTTTTAAAAATGAACAAATTTGCTTTAGCAGTGTTCTGAAGCAAACTCAAAATTACGATTATCTGCATGCAATAACACTCCTCTTTAAATAGTTTGGAAGGATTTATACATTTTATAAAGAACATGTTAAAGAGTGCAAGGACTCTTGAACTCACAAGAGGACAAATGCTGGTAACAACACTGGTAACTATTCAGCTAATGTTTATTAACAGGCAATTAATGAGGCTAGTCACAGCCACAGTGCAGGCTCTGCCCTTGGAAAACATCTACTTTGGTCCACATTTCTAGTTATTTGGGTGGAAACAAAACAAAACCAGTTCGATTCAGCCAAGAATTTTAATAAATTTATTGTTCCTAAGATGTAGCCACTTAAAAGGTAACTGCAGTCCACGATGAAGTATATTGTCATGTTGACTTTTGTAAAAAAAAAAAAAAAAAAAAAAGGATGGCCAGTTGTTTTGGGAGTGGTTCATCAGCACTGGAGGACCAATCAGAAAATGGTATCAGATGTGGAGATTTCTTCTGTGGCTATACTTTCTTATTCCATGACACAGCTTTCACTCTGTAAAACTTAGTCCCCAAAGGAACTTTAAATCTGTTTTGTGCCTAAGGAGGGGGGAAAAAAGGAGTCAGTGAATGACTGAACCAAATTATACAAGCACCCTTCTACCATACTGATTACTGCTAGAGTATTGGAGAGGGGGAAGTGGAGTCTCTACTCTGTAACAAACTATAAAAGATAGGCTCTTGACCAAGTAGGAATATATTGGGTAACTGATATTAATCAGGTGTTGGGGGTGGGGAGGGTGGTGTAGCTATCTCCTTCCCTCTCTATCATAGTCTAGTTATATACCCTGGACAGCCTGGTACTCACTATGCAAACAAGACTGCCTTCAAATTTGTAGCATCCCTCCTTCCCCTGTCTTACAAAGGCTGGGATAACATGTGCACACATTCATAGCCAGGATGGCTTGGAACTATATTGATCCTTCTGTCTCTGCCTTGCCTTCAAGTGCTTTGGTTGGAGGTATACTACCAATCCTGGCTTGTCAGTTTCATTTTAGTCTCCAAATAAAGACTTGAGAGCAACTTTCATAAATGGTGTAGCATATAAAAATGAGTACAGACCAACTGTACAAATAAAGTTCATTGTTGCTTCCAGCTATACAGTGTGCTTTCAACATGACTTACACTGGCTGTTCTCCTTTATAGGTGAATGGACTGTTGATAATCTATCTCTTCTATCTAAAGATAATAGCAATATTTACTAGGTTTCTGGTTTAAACTCAATTTAATAAGATTCAAGCTCTATGTGAAGAAAAATCAGAAAACACTAGTAACCATTTCCATTTAATAAAATTCCTAGATGTACTATTACAGGGTATATAGCTCTTACCTTTTTGGCTTGACAGTATTCCTTTTCCATTACTTTCCCAAGGACCCAAGGTCTTCTAGATGCACCTGAAGCTAATAAATAAATAATAAATACATTATTTTTAAAGTTCATGAAAAAAAGAACTTCAGAATCAAAACAATAAGACTATTCTCAAAGGAGTGTTTAAGCACTTTAAAAACCAGTAAAATCACTGAAGCCAAATTTTTATTTACTGAAGAAAAAAATCTATAGTGTGTTCCAATATATAAATATGTATGCTTTTTAAAATACTCATTATTCAAGGAACACTAGTAATCTAAGTAGGAGTCATGAACTAATAACTAACTCGACACTGCCACCTACTGAAGGAACTATGACAATGACTACCAGACTTCTGAGTAGCAGTGTGTGTTGGAAACCTGTAACCAGTGCCTAGCAGAGCAACTTCAACACAGCTGGAACTCAGTGAGCAGTTAATAATAAAAACCAAATGATGTCTAGAAGTGGACTTCCTGTGTAGAACAGAATAGCTGAGACCAGAACACTAATGAGAAGACAAGCACTTTGTTTTAAAATTCATTACAATAGAAGTGCACATTTTCAAGTGTACATGTTAGAAATACACATGAGAAGTACTACAAATAAAGTAAACTGTTAGCGGGTGAATCTGGGTAAATATGTGGGTTCTCTTTGTCTTATAAATCTTTATAGTTTTTGAAGAGTCATTTTCATCTACAAATATAAGAGCTGGGAAACAACATAGAGACGCAAGACACTAGGTTTGATCCCCAAACTGTGAGAAACAAAAACCCCTTAAGTAGATACAAGAAAACAAGTGAAACAAGAACAAGGCCAGAGGGCAGAAATATGAATCCAGGCATAGTGCTCCATGCCTGGAAACACAGCAGTGGGTAGGTACAGGGAGATGAATCAAGAGTCCAAGATCAACCTCAGATGCACGGCAGTTTGCAACCAGTGTGGGATATATGAGACTATCTCAAAAGTCCAAAAGTATACAATAAGAAAAATGCTCCTATTTCCTAGTTCCAAGGTGGAACAGATTTACCTTTCCACTTTTCATGGCTATGTAACTGCTGTCCACAGACACTCTAAATAGGTCATCCATCAGGATGGGGATCTGTCTACAGGTCACTCCACATAGAACATCAGATCATGTGGGGAAACTGATTTCCCTTTTCTCTTCTTTGTTATTTGAACAGAGTTTCTCTGTGTAATCCCGGCTGTCCTGGAACACACTCTGGGCCTAGAACTCAGAGGTCTGACTGTATCCGCTGAGACAGAGTGCTGGGATTAAAGGCACGTTACACCTTGGTAAACTAATTTTCTAAGCAGTTCTATTTAGACTAAGAATTCCAGAATAGCTATTCTCTTCTCTTTAAACTCCTCAATGAGCCAACAAATAATTGTTGTTACTATTGTTACTCAGCATGCTGAACAAAGCTCAGTTTCTACAAAACAAAACTCCACGAAACAATTACGATTATGAATCAATGAACAAATGAACAAGGTAGGAAAACAAAACACAAGCAGTACAGGAAAGCCACTACTTAAACTACTTATTTGACAAATACTGGCAATATGTTTGAGCAAATAAGCATATACTAATTGTCAACAAAATGAACATCAAAATTCTTACAGTAATATTGCAATTACTAGGTTATAGCATGTTTGAATATACATGCAGTCTGAGCAGTTGATCTACTATAGAATATTACAGTCAAATTTAGAATTATCAATTAAGTCCATAAAAATATGTAGCTAATGTAGATTTCATTTTTAAAAAGGCAGATTTTCCTAATGACTTAATTTGTGTATAAAATACACAACAGAAGGGGGTAAATGTCCTCCACTCAATACTAGTATTTTAGAAGTGTATGTGCACTTACCTCCCTCACCTGGTTTGAGATCCAGGGCAGGAAGAGACTCTGAATGCAGAAAATACAAAGTAGGACTAACAGTAAACAACACATAATTGTCATGCCGCTCATCTAGGATGATGAGAACCAAATCTCCCACCTGAAAACTAAGGAGAGGTAGGTTATTGTCCTAGAGAGCATAGTTAATCACATGATACAAACTTGAGACTATCCAGTTGGCTCAGTATTTGTGTGTTTCAATTCTTAGATGTGATACTCTTCATTTCAAAAGAAAAAGAAACTGAACCAAGTCCATGTGCTGAACCAGGTCTCAGGCTCAATTACAGCTCTTAAATAGCAGATGGAGAAATAGTTACAACTACCTACAAGTACACTTAGTGTCTACCTCTCAGAAATAGTTACAACTACCTACATGTACACTTAGTGTCTACCTCTCAAGCCATGCTCAAAATATTTACAGGTTCTCAAGATCAACCTCAGGTTTAGTTACCAGAGTAGTTTTATGTGCTAGGTTCTCCAGCTGACAAAGTCAACTATGAAGCCCTTTTCCCTTCCCTTTTTTTGGGGACACGGTCTTGCTATGTGGAATAGGCTGCTTTTGACTTGAAATCATCTCTTGCCTTCACTTTCTCAGCACTGGGGCTATAGGTGGATGCCACAAGCACAGTCTAGGAAGACTTAAATGCTGCTCCAATGATGGGGTAAGCACTGTTTTGAACACCAAAACCTAGTATATTAAAAGAAGGTAAAGCATCTTCTGAGGCAGTAATGTTAATAAGCTTGTCTCTAATCTTCCAAAGACTAATGATCTGATACATAGCTATCTTGCCATTTCATCAGTTAGAGAAGATAAAACTGAGATGCTAGGGCCAGAACAAGGAGATCTGAGATTCATTAAAAAACCCTAGACAGACAAAAACAAAAACAAAAAACCAAAACAAACAAAAACCCTTTAAACCAATTAATAACAAAAATATACTATAAATAAAATAAGGGTCTTCACAAATACTTAATCCAGAAGTCAGATACTGGGATTCACCCCTTTAATCCTAACATTTGAGGCAGCAAGGCAAGAAAATGGTGTGTGGCAGGCAGGCCAGAGTGGGCTATATGGTAAGACTTTTGTCTTAAAAAAAACCAAGTAAGTGTGTAAAGTTCAATAATTCTTGCACAACAGGATTCCTTGAGCGGCTATGATGCTTTTCTTTATTTTGCTTTTTTTTTTTTTTTTTTTGAGACAGGGTTTCTCTGTGTAGCCCTGGCTATCCTGGAACTCACTCTGTAGACCAGGCTGGCCTCGAACTCAGAAATCCACCTGCCTCTGCCTCCCGAGTGCTGGGATTAAAGGCGTACGCCACCACTGCCTGGCTGATGCTTTTGTTTATTATTCCAAAGCTCCTGCCAAACAATCCCAGGGGAGACAACTACTTTACGAGTTAATTTGATCCAGGAAAGCTGTAATGTTAAACTGTCTGATGAAGATTTCAAATTATACTCTGAATTTATAGCACATAAAAAGCATAAAATGGAGAAACGAAGCATAGCAAGTTAAAATCAAGCTCTTCCGATTTGGAGTGAGGATGAGGCCGCCAAGGGTGTTTTCAGCATGGACATTGAGCTGGAATGTGAGCCACTGTCAGGAAAAGTCCTGGGTTTTTGTGTGACTGACAAGAGTCTAATGGGATGACTCAGAATACAGTCCCCAAAGCCCCACAGCAGGGAAACGCCTTGCCTTCCATTGAGCTTTCATCTTGCCATCATGCACAAGGCACTTGGCTCAATGAGCATGGATCTAATAATCATTGTGATTATAACACATTTTCATTCACTTAACAATTTGACGCAAAACCCACAAAATAAAAGTAAGATACTTACTCTCTAATGGCTATTTTTTCAGAATGCCTTGAAGATACTGAGGATAAGCTCTGAGACATCTGAGACAAAAAAGTATAATCGTGCATTAGCTGCATACACAGTACCATACTCACCAGAAAGGTCTGCTGTTACATGTTTTAATCTGTGTTCAAGCTGAAGAGGCCACACGGATGTACATTCATACTTATTTATTCATTAATTCAATACTGACATCTAAATTTATGCATTAAATTTCATCCACTCCATTGCAAACACTATCTTGTACAAAGGCAAGGAATTAGTAACAGAATTATCTAAGCAGCTTAATAAAATTACCTAGGAAAGTGACATATATCCTACCAGTAAAGTTAAGTCATTTTTAATACATGTTCAATTTTATTCAGATGTTCTAAAAGCTCACTCTATAAAAAGCATCTAAGCTTGGAGGGAAACATGTCAATGCTTCTTTGTAAAGACAGTAAGTGTGTGGGAATGTACCCTTCTCTCGACACCGGTCTAGCTGCATGTGCGAGTTCTCGGGGTCCCACAGGAACATCTCTACTGCCCTGGTTACTACTATTCTAGGTGCTAGAAGAAAGCAGTTTTAAAACGTTTCTTGAACCCAACTGCCCTTTGAAAGCAAAGCAACAAAATATTAGTAAAAATCTCAGCCAAATAGGGTTTATAATCCCTTGGGGACTCTCCATAAAAAAAGTATTGGGTGATGTCATCTGGAATAGGCCACTTTTCTTTAAAGCCTTCTTAATTAGTAACACTATCAGTATAGAACGTCTAATTTTTGTTGTTTGTGTGAAGGTAAAGGAAGAAAGCAGAGAGTGGCAATAAATGGTGGCACATGCCTAGCTGGAATCACCACACTCTGGAGGTAGGATTATGTATTCTGTGCCAACTAGAGAGATCCTGTCTCAAAACAAAAAAAGAAAACAGAGAGGGGATGCTTCATTGCTACTAATTGTTTGTACATCTGTTTTGAGACAGGGTCTCTCTATGTAGCTCTAGCTGTCCTGGAACTCCCTGTAACCTAGGCTGGCCCTGAACTCATAGACATCTGCCTGCCTCTTTCTGCCTCCTGAGTGCTGGGATTAATAGTGTGTTGCAGGGGTCAGTGAAATGGCTCAGTTGGTGTCATGGTTTGAATATACTTGGCCAAAGGAGTGGCACTATTTGTAAGTATGGCCTTGTTGGAATAGCTGTGTCACTGTGGGCATGGGCTATAAGACCCTCATCCTAGCTGCCTGGAAGTCAGTCTTTTGGTAGCAGCCTTCAGATGAAGCTGTAGAACTCTCAGTTCCTCCTGTACCATGCCTGCCTGGATGTTGCCATGCTTCCATCTTGATGATAATGGACTGAACCTCTGAACCCATAAGTCAGCTCCAATATAATGTTATCCTTATAAGAGTTGCCTTGGTCATGGTGTCTGTTCACAGCAATAAAACCCTAACTAAAACAGAAGTTGGTACCAGATGTGGGGTACTGCTGTGATAGGCCTGACCATTCTTTTGTTTGGAAGAATGTATATTTGGGGACTTTGAATTTGGAGAGCAGTGGAATTCTTTAAGTGGAGCAATATGGAAGACTTTGTTATGGAGAGTGATTTGAACTGTGGAAACCTGACCAAGAGGTTTCGGTGGAGAATTTCATATGTGGCCAAGAGACTGCTTTTGTGGGATTCTGATGAAGAATGTGGCTGCTTTTTGTCCTTGTCTGAAGAGTCTAGCTGAAGCTAATAAGGTAAAGAGATTTATATTAATTACATTGACAAAGGAAATCTCAAAAAAGCCTAGCAGAGACTATATTCTCAGGTTAAGTCTCATGGAGAGTGTTTTGAACAAGCGTAGCAAGCTTAGAAAGAAAAAATATAATATATAGTAAAAGTGCTTATTGCAAACGCTGATGATCTAAGTTCAGTCTTTGGAACGTGGTGGAAGGAGAGAACCTATCAAAATTTGATCTTTACCTCCACATGTTGACTGTGATATGGGTATCTGCATGAAAAGTGTTTCTCCTTTTTTTTTTTTTTTTTTTTAAAACCACTGAACATAAGCCTGAAACTATGTCTGCTTTAAAATATGCAATTATCAGAAAATAACTGTTTTAGGTGCTAGGAATTCAATCTGATTTAGGGGAAAATTAAGTGACTGCTCTATTAAAACATGACTGCCTCTAGAGTGGGCTGTTGGAGGAATTAATAAAAAAAAAAAAAAAAAAGACACATGTCAGGACAGAGCCAGTTACCTTCACTTTCAAGATTCATCAGAGTAAACGTCAATTTTCAACAGATTACAAAACACTCATAACTCACTGAATTAAACACATAAAGATTACATGCATAAATAAGGAATCCCAAGAAACAGTAGGTCCTTAATAAGAAAGACTATATTCTAAGTATCAAAGTAAGGTAGTCAGTCTACTTTGTTAAATTCTTAGTACAATACATTACTTTCAAGTCAAGAAAAACAAGATAGGGCAAGAGAGATGGCACAGTGGCTAAGAGCAATTGCTGCTCTTGCAGAGGATTGGCGTGCAGTTCCAGCATCCGTTTGATGGGTCACAACTATCCCCACGCACTCACAAATTCCACATAAATATATGCAGGCAAAACATTCATATACACAAAATAAATAAATATACAAAAAAGGGGGAGAAGAGGATTCTACAATCAAATCAAAATAGCAGCTCTGACGAGACTCCATCACTTGAGAGCCAGTGATGGGCAGTGTACAAATGGCTTAACAGCCACAGAATGAATGAATCGCACACGCTCTGGGCTGGAGAGACGACGCATCAGATTCAAAGCAGGTGCCAGCAAGCCTCATGACCTGAGTTCAATCCCCAGGCACACGTGGTGGCAAAAAACTTATTTTGCCCTCTGATTTCCATACTGACACCATGTTAGCACACATGCTCCATTCTCTGATTAGTAAGAGTAAAAACAAAACTAGAAAAGGATATATCCTTCAGGTGCATGATGTCTATACCAAAATAAAAGAGACACAACCAGAAAACTCTTACCAGTCTTTGATTTAACCGCTTGTTTTCTTCTTCTTTCAATTGCAATGTCTACAAGGAGAAAACAGACCTGTGACTTATCCTTGAATGATTAGCAAGGTTTACATCTTCAAACAGAGTCTATTTTAACTGTTCTGATCACTAATCACTTAGTGAGAATGAGTATACTGAATATAGTGTTCTGAAACTTGATTCCTTAAGTTTTCAAATCTTGTCATTAGCTGTAATTTATAAACACACAATAAATGTTGCATTTATCCCACCCAAATTTGCTAGCTCAGAGGTGGAATCTGCATTTGTAACATATTGTTTTATCTTGTGTGATCCTAAGGTGTTAATCACAAAACAAAAAGAGAATGGCCAATACATTTGAGTTAAATTGGACAGTTTGGCTCTGGATAATTTTCTAAGCTGGTATACAACAAAGACAGTGGTAAAAATCGTCATGACCCAAAGAATAAAACTAGCCATTGAGGGTTCATTCTGTTTTCAAAGTACTTTTAATTCATAAAAATTGCCAAATATTTATTTTTTTATTTTTGGTGTGTTTATGTGATCCATGTGTGTTTCTGTGGGTGTATGTATACAATTTTGTATACAACTGGAAGGAAGTCCTTTTCTCATTTCAATTAATATTATTAAAAACTTCATTATTTCAATCTTAATTTTTTTATATTCTTGCTCATCTTAAAATAAAATCTACTTTTGTTTTTAAAATAAACGTGCTGAAATTCTTATTGATAATATTGCTGTTTTCTGAGCTGCTAAGAAAAATTTTATAAAATAAATCCTTTTTGCCTTCTAGAGATGTCAATCACTGAAGAAGTTACATAGTGAGACCTGATCCTACAACTATTCAGGTACTAGAAACACAAATGACAGGCCTTCTCAAACTAATCATAAAAAGACTTAATTCATAAATGCAAGTCAAAACGCAATGTTTTTAAAATAAAAGGCATTTAAATGTTTTCCCCAGAGGCATCATATTAAACAAGTACTTCCCAGAGAGTCTGCTCACCCGTTCTAGGAGCATGATCCTCTGCTTCTCTTCAGATAGCATATTTTCTCTAAAAGTGAGAGAATGGTTGTTTTTAAGGTTTAAGTACTTTCATAGAATGTACACTCCGAATTGTACATTCATCAACAAGATTTTAGAAGCTTAGCTGGGCATGGTGCCGCACACCTCTAATCCCAGCACTTGGGAGGCAGAGGCAGGCAGATCTCTGAGTTCAAGGCCAGCCTTGATAACTTTAGTAGAGCTTGTACTAAATTTTCAAAGATAGCCCATATTTATTAGAACAGCTGATACTCTGTGTTCAGACTTAGACACTTCCTGAGACTATAAACAAAACTTTGAATGTTTTTATCTAGACATAATTTCTACAAAATTCATACTTTCTCAGATATTAAGCACTCTTTTCCCCACCTGAATTAATTTTGTAAGACAGGTATTTGAGATTATATAGCTCTCTCAGAATATTACATTGATTATACTTGGTTTAGGTCCTTTTGTTACTCTAGAATAGTCCGATTTCTACTTATTTACCAGTATTTATACATAAATATCTTCTTAAAGGCATCTAAATAAAGATGTGCTAAAATTCCAATAGGACAAACTCACCTTTTTGTTATTAACAAAAGTTGGGAAAATTGATTGTCTTTTTTTTTTTTTTTTGGTGCGGGTGTGTGGTCTATGCATGCGTTAGAAAAGAAAAACCCTTTTGAGTTTTCTCACTGACCCTAGAGCTCATTAATTTTACTAGAATAGATGACCAATGAGCTCTGAGGATCTGGCTGCCTCTGTCCCCCACCCCACCAATATCAGGTTGAAGATATTAGATGCATGTCATACTTTATACCTTATACTGAGCTTTCTATATTGTTTCTGCCTCTCCTGAACATAGAAGATAGCTGGGTTTATTTCCCCCCTGGAGGTCACTTTTCTACTCTGGATTAATATCTGTCATTTATGAATTTTAATTATCACATTCTCTTGCATGTTTCTGCACTGTCTTTTAAAATTACTTTTATATGAGCTGAGAATAATTAGTAAAGTTAAAAATACTTCCTTTCTTTAGAATTTTCTAATTTAGTGGAATAGCAGTACAGACTTTTTAAAAAAAATGTTTTGAGACTGCCACAGCTAAATTAAATTGTTCAAGTTGGCTTTGAGTTCACTGTCACCTAAACAGAGCTTTTGTTTGTTTGTTTGTTTTTGTTTTTTCGAGACAGGCTTTCTCTGTATGTCCTGGAACTCACTCTGTAGACCAGGCTTGCCTCGAACTCAGAAATCCACCTGCCTCTGCCTCCTAAGTGCTGGGATTAAAGGCGTGCGCCACCACTGCCCGGCGCCTAGGGAGAGCTTTAACCTGTGATCCTTCTGTTGGGATTACAGACTCACGACACCAGCCAGGGTCAGGCCCAGTATGGCACTGTTGAGTTGAATGGAAATAAGCCTACTTACTGGACAGACATCATGCTTGTCTCCATTGCAGGATCCACTCTTCCTTCATCTGCTAGCTCCATGGCGCATCTCTCCGGCTCACCTGGGAGCTCAGGTGCGCAAGCGCCATAAAGCTCCGGGGCTGAGACCACTGTTGCTGTGACCGCAGGCGCAGAGGGAATGAAACTGCTAGTGCGCAGTTTACTCACTTCCTCTTCAAGCTTCTTCTTCTCTTCAAGCAAACGAGCTCGGTCTTCAGAAAGTGACTCTATCAAATCTAAGACCCCAAATTCAAAGATTCAGTACTTACTGAAAACATTTCAAAGGATTTTAAAAAATTTTAAGACAACACTAACCTTTATCCCGCTCCTGCTGCTGCATTGTACTTTTTAGCTTATCGCTAAGATCATTTATTATGTTTTCTTTCCGCATTTTCTCTCTTGTTAAGACTGTGTTAAAGTTGGTCTGAAACAATAGTAATAGTCAGTTAACTGCATATACAATAGCCAATGCTAGGAAATAATATTGCAAAGTATTCTTTCTGAGGTACATTTATGAAGTCACATGACTAAGCAAAAATGGTATGTATTCCAGAAAAGGTTATTATTTTCTTTGTTTCAACTCCTAAAACAAATTTTATTTTCTCCCTGTCTGTACTGTCAGAAGAAAGGCATCAGCAAATGCTTGAGATTTTAGGGAAGGAAGTTAAATGATTAGCAATTTAAATGGAATGCTGTTGTATACATGACTTTTTCTTTGGGAAACTTTCTTTCCTCTGAAACCTTTGATCTTGGCTAGCTCTAGATTACCATATTAGTATGTGATTATCTTTCTCTCTCTTATTTGGACATGTGCAATGCCCTCTGGGCTTCTGTAGTGACTACACTTATTACTCCTCAGGTTTCACCAACTCTCGTATGAAGTTCACATATCCAATTGCCTAGAGGGATCTGACAGACAGCTGGCAATTTTAATTGCATTTTAATTAACAAAGGAGATTACTTTTAAACATTTCATTTATATTCATTAAACATTCATTCATTAAAATATAACAAATACATGTGGGAAAATGATCTAACCTGATTCTTTAATCTGCTTAGCATCTACCCAAAACCTTTTAGAAATCCATATAGCAAAAGAGAGATTTAACAGGAAAGTCATTTGAGAGTTTCAGACAAAAATCTAACAGTAAAGAACAAACTAAAAGAGTCAGGCTACCAAGAACATTCGAAGAGCCCTATAATTCGAAAAATCTTTCTTTAAAGGAAAAAGAGAATGTTACCAATGCAGCTTACTATTATGTATATCTGTTTACAAATAAAAAATTAGCACATATAAAAGCACATTAACCACTGTTTATTTTCATAAACTATGATATTTCTGTAATCCGTTCTAGGATTAAGATGACAATTTATAATAAGCAAATTGAAACCTTAGGATAACTCAGATAGTTGTTAGCTTCCCAGTTTTGAATTCAGTTAATTCAGCCCCTAATTCATTACGGGAATCTAAAATTTAGTATGCTTTTATAAAAGACCACAGTGAGCATTGCAGAGAAAGAGCCCAATTACATGTGAAATAAGCTGGGTCAAGGACACTGCAATTCTCAAAAGCAGATTTTATGTCTACTTGAGTTGGTAAGTCTTACATAAACTGCTAACTGCATTCATATGACACTATTACACGTTTTCTTTTTTAAAATAAATGTTTCTCATGAAAAAGGCCAAATATTAAGAAGGTCAGATAATGGAAATACAACCCACAAAACCCCAACTGCAGAGACCTAGCTTGGCTAGCTTCTATCAAGCTTCCTCAGATCCCAAACCCACCTGCTGCTCAGCAATCAAAGAGGTTCGGACATTCTGCATTTCTTCATTCTTTCTTTTCTCTTGTTCTTCAAGTTGTTCCAGAAACTTAGCTTTTTCTTCTTGAAGTTTCTCTTGAAGTTCAGCAACTAGGCTTGAAGAATCTTCTCTGGCTGACTCAAAGGTGGGACTTAAAAATTGAAAAGAGATTTTCAAGAAAACCAATTTAACAAAGATAACCAAAATGTATCAAATATCATACTTAGGTTATTTACCTCCCAGAAACCCAAGATAATGATAAATGTATTTCTGTATGAAGCCTGTCTTTCTCACTGAAAATAAACTAAGTATGTAATATCTGCAGTAACATGACTGATGACAGCAACGAATATGGTGCAATCAGGGCTTCCATCAGCACCTACGAAACCAATGTACTTGTTGGGCACTTCAAGATTCAGCTTTTCTATCCCTATAAACTGAAGAGCAAACACATATCTGGTTGACTTTTTAGAAAAAAGTTTTACTTTCCATAAAATAGATTTTGGCTCATTTTGATAACATGAAGCTAAAAGAGAATTCTCCATACAAAGAAATCTATGTATTCTTAAACTGATTCACTTTAGTCAAAACTTGCCAATCTTTTAGCAAGGCAGCAGAGATGAGAATGGCCAAGTGAAGCACAAGCAAGCCCAGGTGAATGATTACACACTGGTTAGTAATCTTAAATTCTTTTTATTTTCTTATTGGTTATTTTATTTATTTACATTCCAAATGCTGTCCCCCTTCCAGGTCTCCCAACTGCAACCCCCCATCGGATCCCCCCTCCTCTTTGCCATCAGGAGGGTGCTCTCGCTCCCACCAACCCATTCCCGACTCACTGCTCTAGCATTCCCCTACTCAAGGGCATCAAGCCTCCACAAGACCAAGGGCCTCCTATTCCACAAAATAGAAACAGAAGGAACACTCCCTAATTTGTTCTATGAAGCTAGCTACGCTGATACCTAGACCTCACAAAGAACTTCAGACCAATTTTCCTCATGATTATCGATGCAAAAATACTCGATAAAATTCTCACAAACCAAATCCAAGAACATCTAAACGATCATTCACCATGACCAAGTATGCTTCATCCCAGGGACGCAGGATGCTCAATATATGGAAACCATCATAATCCACTATATAAACAAACTCAAAGGGGGAAAAAACACATGATCATCTCATTAGATGCTGAAAAAGCATTTGACAAAATACAACACCCTTTCATGTTAAAAGTCTTGGAGAGATCAGGAATTTAAGGCACATATCTAAACATCATAAAAGCAATATACAGCAAACCATCAGCCAACATCAAATTAAATGGGAAGAAATTTGAAGCAATCCAACTAAAAACAGGGACAAGACAAGGCTGCCCACTCTTTCCCTACCTATTCAATATAGCACTCGAAGTTCTAGCTAAAGCAATTAGACAACGAAAGGAGGTCAAAGGGATACAAATGGGAAAGGAAGTCAAGATAACATAATTTGAAGATGATGACAGTATACATAAGTGACCCCAAAATTCTACAGAATTCCTACAGCTGATAAATAACTCCAGTCACAAATAATATATCTTGATGTGACTCTAACCAAACAAGTTAAAGATTTGTATGACAAGAACTTCAAATCCCTCAAGAAAGAAATCGAAGACCTCAAAAGATGGAAAGATCTCCCATGCTCATGGATTGGCAGGATTAATATAATAAAAATGACCATCTTACCAAAAGCAATCTACAGATTCAATGCAATCCCCATCAAAATTCCAACTCAATTCTTCATAGAGTTAGAAAGAGCAATTCTCAAATTCATTTGGAATAACAAAAAACCCAGGATAGCAACAACTATTCTCAACAATAAAAGAACTTCTGGGGGAATCACTATCCCTGCCCTGACCTCAAGCCACAGAGAAACAGTGATAAAAACTGCATGGTATCGGTACAGAGACAGACAGGTAGATCAATGGAATAGAACTGAAGACCCAGAAATGAACCCGCACACCTATGGTCACTTGATCTTTGAGAAACCATCCAGTGGAAAAAAGACAGCATTTTCAACAAATGGTGCTGGTTCAAGTAGTGGTCTACATGTAATCTTAAATCTTTTTTTTTTTGTTTTTTTTTTTTTTGGCTATTCGAGACAGGGTTTCTCTGTGTAGCCCTGGCTGTCCTGGAACTCACTCTGTAGACCAGGCTGGCCTCCTACTCAGAAATCCGCCTGCCTCTGCTTCCCGAGTGCTGGGATTAAAGGCATGCGCCACCACTGCCCGGCGTAATCTTAAATCTTAATTTGCTTTCAACCTTTAAAAGATTCCTAAAATATTGCCTTTGAAGTATTGAAACAAGCCAGGCATGGCAGTTTATCCCAGCACTCTTTCTGCAAGCTTTCTTACCCACACCAGCATGGGTTTCACATAGTATCAGGTGAGCCTGGGCCACATGGCAAGGCTCCTGTCTCAACGTCTAAGTGTTAAAAGAGAATACAACAAAATAGAGGCTGTTGTGTCATTTTTAGAAAATAAACTTTCAAGGTGCTTCTGGTTGATTTTTAATGACATTGGAATGCTTTTGGAATAGAGGTGCAATTATAAGCAGGGTTTTTAGTTTAAAAGTTTGTGCCTTTTATGCTCATGCCTACTTTTCTATTATAATTATGGTAGCAATGTACAATTAATACTATAGCATCTGAAATTATGCAGATCACTGGGAATCTTTTACCCATACATCCAAATGTACAGATAAAGCTAACACAAACTTGAGCACTCAGACATATCTTCCTCAGGCACTTAAGCAACAGTCTGATTTATGACTTAGTGCAATCAGGTTGTAATCGTCTCTTTCACATACCATGGCATTCAAAGGTGAAGGACTTATTTTGTTTCTCCTTGGGGCTAAAAGAAATGCTGCAGGGCAAGTTAAAGCTTTATCAAAGCTAATATGCAGAGCTGCATGCAGGAAGCGTTCCTGAGAAACATAAAGGACTCAGTATGCAGAGCTGCATGCAGGAAGTGTTCCTGAGAAACATAAAGGACTCAGTATGCAGAGCTGCATGCAGGAAGTGTTCCTGAGAAACATAAAGGACTCAGGACTAAAGCTAGGCATAGGCAGGGCTGAGAGGTAATCCTAATCAACTAACAGTTACTGAAGAATTACCCCTATGGCTGGAGGGTACTTAGCAATAATTTAGAATATAGAAGGTCATAGAGCCAGATTAGATAATCAAGTGAAGCATTGAATGGAATGTACTGAAGTGGGGCTACAAGTGGCAACAGTCACAAATTCAAATTTTACTGTAAACAGAATACTTTCTGAATGATACAGTGATGAAGGAGAAGAACATGTAGTAAGTAGAGGAGGTTTAATATTACTAAGAGTGAAACAGTATCGTTCAAATTGTGTGACTGGGGCATGTATGCACGAAGGCAAATACCTATCATTTCTAAATTTTATTTTTTTAATTTTTGTATCACTGTGCACTGTGTTTCAGGATAAATGTTGGGCTGCGATGACACGAGTAGGAGATAGTTCTAGTCACGCAAGCATATACAGCTATCATACTCATTGTCTGAAAAGCGCCTATGATCCCCTGAACCTAAGTGATTAGCACAGGTATATTATACAATGACACAAAGGCTAAATGGGAAGAAAATAAAGCCTAAGGCCTGAGATGGAAGAATTAACTAACATAGTAATGAAACAGTAACAGTTGATATAACCGACTTTTGTTCAGTTTTCTTTTTCTAGCCTACCACTCTCTGGCTTTGGGAAAGCAGAGCTTTGAACTGGCAAAGGAGTCGTAGTGGTGATAAAGGGGCACACTGAAATTCACACTTAAATGCTCACTGGCTAAGACTTTTAAGTGGTTCTGTTTAAGCGCAACCAGACTGAGCTTAGTTATGACCTAACTAGTAGTTATAACCCCAAGGTGAAGTAAAACACCAGTAGATTAGGGCATTCCGCAGCAAATTCTATGAAGGGACCAATGAAGGAAGGGCTTTGGGGCATGTCTCATCTGCCTTTTTAAACACTAAAGAGCTTCCATTCCACACAGCACAGGAGTCTTCTTTTTCAGAGGGATGCAGTTCCATTCTCAAAGCTCAGATCCTTTACAGGATCCTGTCATAGAATTCAGTTCCTTCCAGACCTACCGTGACTTTCAAACTAGGTATCCAAGTAAGTTAAAAATGTAACCAAAGGAGGTTTGCATTCATCAATTACTCAAATTTATTTTTGGCAAATCATGGAAAGAGGGTGAGAATGCACCTAAGACATAAGTTATTAGTATAGGAACAAAAACCCAAATCTTATGTTAGGTACAGACAATGCAAGTGTTAACTTAATGATCTCTGTTCTAACTATTCGACTTTGGCAAAAGCAGTCACTGAAAACAAATACATGAACCTGCATGGCGCACTGCAATAAAGCTGTATCAGAAGCCCCCACACTTGCAGGATCAATATCTCAAGTCATACAATGGATGACTGGCAGCATAGATATTATGAACTCTTCATATACTGTTTCTATACACAAATATCTAAGGCAAAGATTAACTTATAAATTAGGCAAATACCTAACATAGTCTTGTAATAAAATATAAATGTGACCTCTCAAGATACCCTATCCTAATATGCTCACTCCACGAGTCAGGAGAGAGAGGGACATCTGCCTGGTGAGATGAGATACGGTAAATGAGTAGCCGCTGTGCTAGAAAGCAAGGGCACTTTACCTCCATTACAAGAGGGATGGTGGGCCATAACGCTCCTGAAACTAAGGGAAAGCTGGGGAAGCTGGGGAGGGGGGCATATGTACCTGGAAAGACAATACACGTCACAAAGGTGGGCAGACTCCTTGATTCCAGCCTGTCAATCCATGCTATAAAGCATTTGCTAATTTTTTTAGAATCTAGTTAAGCAAGCATTAGGTGTCTGACTTCAGATTAGAAGCTGACTTTGCTGCAAAGACATCACAGCAGTTTACTATCAATGACAAAAGGTTTTGTACTTAATGAAGTACACCCCAAGTCTAGTTGGCAGAGATGCTGGTCTTCCTCCTAGTCTGAACACCATATTGATCTAACACATTTAAAGGCAATGGCTGTCTAAACCTTACTTGTAGGGTTGGACTGGGCACAACAAGTAGGGCTTGTACAAAGGCTGTGACTATGTAGGGTTAGTCAGCAGTGTCTGTGTCCCCTCAGAAAGGGACAAGTCTTGCTAAGCAAGCCTCTAGATCTTGGAAGGAACACATCCCCGCCTGAGTAGGTTGTTTTGGGCCATTTACCAAAAACTTACAAGGCCGTCTACTTGTTCAGGGAACAAAGCAAAAGCCACTCTTTTATAAGGTCTAGATTAGCATATAACCCTTAGACCACACACCCGAGTAGCTATTTGAAGTATGGCTAACAGAAATGAATGATGCATAGAAATCCGTAGTGTACTGAGGATAATAACCACTAAAACCCTAGAGATGGGGAGTCGGTATTTTCTTTTGCAGAGTTATCAAGTGCTCTACTTGGTCCCTGTAAGACTAAAAAGCTTACTACAATAATCTCCTAAATTACTATGTAAGACCATGGCTGGTTTCTATAAAGTTACTTTTCTGTTGCTGTGATATGATTATGAGCAAGGAAGACTTTACTTTAGATTCATGGTATAAGAGTGCCATATTGCATGGATGAGGTAAAAGTTCAAATATAGTAGTACTCTCAGCTAAGACCATTTTGTGACAATTCTTCCAGTTATGTCACAATAGCAGAACTTGAAATTGGCACAAATATTATTCCAAAGAAGAGCAAAAGAAATTTGGCCTATATTTATTAGAAGTGATTAACTTGTACAGGAAGCAATTCTTGGGAGTTAGTGAGACAACTCAGTGGGTAAAGTACTTGCCACACAAGCATGCTCATTTAAGTTGGAATCCCCCAGAATCTCCATAAAACCAAGCGTGGTAGCATACTTCTATAATCCAAGCATACTACTGGTAACGTGGGAGGTAGAAACAGAAGAATCCTTGGAGGCTTATCAGATAACTATTCTGAGTATTCAGTAGTGAATGTCAACAACAAAAGAAGTCCTATGTCAAACGAAGTGGGAATCAAGGCTGTCCTTCGATCTCCACACATGACATAATACACATATGACCCTTTCCCCAAGTATTTTTTAAATTATGTTATCACTTGGCCATTGAGCCCTCCTCCTCATTAAACTGAACCAGTAAGTAAAACTGTTATCTGCTATATAGCTGGTTTAATTTTATACTGTCATTTTCACAGTTTTCCCAGGATGTCTCTAGGCATTATCGTGTCTAGTAATAGAGGGGACAAAAAAAAAAAAAAAAGAAAAGAAAAGAAAAACTCTACCACCTAAGAATGGGGATGTAGCTCAGTGGTGTACTTGTCTAGCAGGTACAAAGCTCTGGGTTTAGACCCGCACGCACCCATGCATGCATGCACCCATGCATGCCCACACCCATGCATGCATGCACCCATGCATGCCTGCATACACACTTTTTAAAAAGTTAAGTTAAAAACCTTATGGCAACTGTATTATAGAAGTAAATGGTAGTCTCCTTACAAAGAGATTTGGGTCATGCCTGTCAGGTAAAGAATGACCACCAGATAAAGAACTGGCTAAGATAATGAATGGAGTAGATAATAGAAGGAAGCTGCATATATTTCAGTCACAAGGGTAATTACAGAAAGAGGATAGTAATTTACCCTCATTAAGGCATTTCATTACTCATGGCTTTTCTGTTTTCTTTAAAGTTTCTTAAGGTTTTATATATAATTCCTTCTTCTACTCCTACAGTTTATGAAGTAAGGTAGAGTAATGACAGTTACACTCTACTTTTTTTCAGCTTTTAACCTACTGGATGGCAGTGATTGTAACAAAACAGGAAGGAAAAGAAACAAATGTACAATCAAGGAAAGATAACATCAATTTGAGTCTTACCTTTGAAAACAAAAAAAGGTTAAGGAAATCTTAGTCATATATGGGACAAAAGTCGCATCATGTGAAACAAATATATTAACTGAAGTGTTTTTATTTCGATGTTCAATATGAATAAAGAAATATCGACATCTGACTACTACATTTAAAACATGGTACAATGCTAGACTGCTGCCCTCATAACACTACTGTCACTCTTTTGTAATCTCATATATACTTCAAGGCAGAATTCTACATTTCCCAAAATCCCTTGAAGAACTTCAAATATGCCAATAAAAGAACACCTGCAAGGTTTGGGAGACAGAAGAGAGGCCCAGTCCTATTCTCCAGAAGTGGTTGTAGCCGGCTGTCTCACAGAAACTTCCTGAGAACTACTCATTTTATGTTGCAGATTAAGCCAACATTTGCTGCTTTTGAGAAGTTCTTGAGTACTGTGGCATCTTCCCAGTGAGTCATGGAGAATCAGCGTTGATGGTACTTCAGATGATGTCTTGATATTTCACTTAGGGCTCACTAAAACAAAGTCTCACTAAACAGTCTCTTTTAGGCCCTTTAGACTCCAACCTTGACAACTGTTCTGTCAAGCTGGCTCTGCCCAGCTGTAGCATAAAGTTTGTAGTCCAGCGTGGAGAAAACTTCCCACTCCTGCAATCTGATCTCTCTCAATATTTGATCAAATTCTTCATCTCCTACTCTTGGTTTCTTATCACTCTAGCTTACTATCAGCAAGAATCTTGGCAGGTCAGTTGGAAAGGCTAAAATTTCCTTTTATTTGACTGCTTTGTCTTTATAAGGCTCCATCTACTGACCCTGATCCTATTACCTAGAATAAATGTGAACTAGTCCATGCTGTACTAAGAACTAAACTCAGTTTTATAGCACAGCTACTGCAGTAATTCCTTAATATACTCTGCTATTACCAGTTTACCATCCAGTTCTTTAATGAGCTTTTTCAGTCATTAAACTGTTTTGACTTTTTGCCTTCAAAGTTCTATTTCCACAAGGCTTCTCTATTAAACCCTCTCGCCTCCCATAAATACAAAAAGAGCTATTTTAAAATCAGCATTACAATACAGGCAGAAGCATACACACACATACACACATACATGCACACACTATACAATGTTCACACTGAAAACTAATACTGATAGGACTAAATGATAGATTTACCATAATGTGTAAAATCCCACTACAAAATGGAAATACCAAACCCATCTGTGGTAACAAAACAAGCAAAAAAAAACAGACATTAAAAAAAATTAAATGAAAAGAAACACACAAGCAAGAAATCTTCAATTTAAAAGCATTAGCTTTCCAACCAGAGAAAACAAAAATGAAATTATAGTATCAAGAAAGCAATAGTGAGGACCAATCTGCATATTCCCATCGACATAAACTCTAAAAAAATATAGGAAAAGAAAAGCAATTTCAACTGAAAAATTTAGTAAAAGGTACAAATCACATGTTTCAAAAAGAACATTTTTCTGAAAACAATCTGTTGTTTCCTTTTTAAGACAAAGTCCAGCCTAAAACTAAGTTCACTCTGTAGCCCAGGCTTAGCTCCACAGCAATTCTCCTGCCTCACCTCCCAAGCACTTGGATTATATGCATAAGCTATCACACCTAGCTCCAGCAAGAGTAAATTTATGTAATGTTAATTTCTTTACGATAAATAGTATTCTAGTAAAATCTCTTCAATTTTTGAAAATATCCCAGTTCCACTATTATAGAAAAACAAATCAAGGTATTATAATTAACAAATACATATGAAATAGTAAATTACATTCTAAGCTTAATACTTACCTTTTGGCTATTTGATTCTCAAGATGTTTAACTTTTTCTAATAACTCTTTCTCAACAAGTTCTCTCTCCAACTTAAATTCAACTAGTGCAGTTTGAACAGCTTGGTCTTTTTCAAAATTAAGCTTCTGAATTAACTGTTCTTTGTCATGTTCATGGTGCATGATCAATCTCTCCTTGTCTTTCTCAAGGTTATGGATAAGTGCTTCATATTTCTCTTCCTGTTGGGTTAGTTTTTCATCTTTTTGCTTTTCAAGAGCACTCAGTTCTGAGTTCAATTTAGTCTGCAATTCAACTATTTGTTCTTTCAGGTTTTTTTCTATTTCAAATGCTTGGTGATGCAAAGATGTAACACTGTCTAATTCAGCCTTAAGTATATTAGATTCTTCTTCATGTCTACTGATTAACTCTGAAATGCACTGATCTTTTTCAATTGTCATTAAAGCTCTTAACTCTGATAAACCCACCTGATAACTCTCATTATTATCATGAATTTTTTGATTTAGTTTACTTATTTCTGTTCTTAAATTTTCGGTCTCTTGTTCAAGTAGAGACTTCAACGTTTCCTTCTGCTGTGCTCTGCTCTCTTCCAACAAGAGCTTTACCTCATCCGCTTCTGCTTCCTTTAGTGCAAGTTCAACCTCTAACTTACACCTCATGTCCGACAAGTCAGACACCTTGAGCTTCAATTCCTGCAACTGCTGCTCTTTTTCCTGAATAGTTGAGGCATGAGATTCTAGCATCTGGTCAATTCTTTGCTGATTTTCCTGTTTTAATTTCTCCAAAGACACTCTGTGGTCTGTCATAACTTTCTCACACTCCTGTGTGTGCCTGATGTGCAGTGTGTCCTCTAATTCCTTCAGGTGACGTTGTTCTGAGCACTTAAATTCAGCTCTCAGTGACTCTACTTTTTCATTGTGCAGCCTTTTCAGGTCTTCTAACACCACCTCTCGTGACTGCTTCAGTTCTTTAATTTCACAATTTTGCGTATGCATTATATTTTCCATCTCTAACAACTTCTGATCTTTTTCATGCTGAATGCAGACAATAGCATCCTTTTCCTGTTTAATCAAATCAAATTCATTGTCTTTATTTTGTAAAGCCTTCTCAAGGGATACTAAATCTTCTTTCAATTTTAAAATTTTCTTTATATTTCCTTCACTGTCTTTTGCTAGAGCATCAAGTTTACACTCATACTCAAGTTTTAAAGATTGGAGTTCTTGCTGATGCTTTTCCTTTAGTGTTATTTCTAGGGAACATTTTACTTTTTCAATAATATTTCTTATTTCTACAGCTGTACATTTTAAATAATTTGATAGGCCACACTGTTCTTTTTGTACAAATGTTCTCAAGTGGCACAGATCGTCCTTGATGGTTTGTATACTGATGTGAGAGTCCTGGGCAGCAACTCTGCATTTCTCTAGCTGGACATGGAGAGCAGCATGGTCCCCAAAGCCCTCGTTCCCACGTGTACTTGTGTCCTGCATGCGCCTACTATCTATTGCATTGATGACTGAAGAGTAAAGTGACTCTACCATCATTTCCGGACTTTGTGGATCACTTATAGGGTTCGGAGATGATAAATTTTCTTCTATCACAAACTCATTCACAGCAGACATAAAATCAGACTCAGGGCTTTCTGCTAATGAATCCAAGTCTATAGAAGCTTGGTGAACAGTTTGTTCTGTGTTTGGATGGGAGATAGTTTCAAAATCAAATGTATGAGCATCAATGCTATCTGGAGATAATTCTTCTAAGGGACACACTGCCGGACATAAGGTGTCTTGAACAGTTAGTGGAGGAGGAGTTTTTGGTGAGGTAGTAGTTGTAATGCCTGTTGTACTTTCTATTCTTGGAGAAGCAGCTGACTGTGGGGATGCCTGACTTGTGGATACCTGAAATACAGAGTGAAAGTCTTAAAAATCTTCAACAATGCAAACATCTTATATTAATAAAAATATTTAAAACAACTCATTTGCCTTTTGTTCATTCAGCAGATCTGTAATGGTCTGTGACATTTCATCCAAACTTTGTGCTGCTTTTACCAAATTATGTAGGGCAAGTACATGCTGGTGTAGAGGTTCAAAGTCACAAAGTAAGGGAACCCTGAAAGAGAATGACAGATTTTTAGTTTCTAACAAAAACTGCAAACAAATTATTTTACTCTGTTAAAAACAATGAACAGCATGGCCAGTCCTTAAGCAAGGACAGGCAAACTGAAAGAAGCATGTACAGCCATAAAAAAAATAAAATAAAATAAAAATAAAAACAAACAAATACCAGTATAACAAGTTAGGAAAGCCACAAAAAAACAGATCTTAACTTTGATCATTTTGAGATCAATTCAAGTCAAAAGTATTCATGGCTGTTACCTGAGGAATGGCTGCACTTCTGAAGGACAAAATGATTGAAGAAACTGTAAATCTTTTAATGATATATCTGGAAGTTCACAGTCAAATTTTCGGGGCTTCTGAGTCTATAAATGGAAAAAAAAAACAAAACAATACTAAGGATGAATTTATGATTTCTTGCGACAAGTAAATCCACTATAAGAGACTGACAAAACATGTCAAATGATCTTCTCACAATGAAGAGAGAACAATAATAGAATTAAACAAAAGACCATGCAAATATGACAGGGTACACTAGTCTGGAAACTGAGTTTCTTGGTGGTAACTAATGTGATGATTGTTCTTTCCCTTTTGTCTTATCACCATTTTATAGAAATTCTAGTATCCCATGGACACCACATGGTGCCCTACGTCACACTGTGTATACATTACTCTCCAAATTTCCTTTGTCTTGCAGAATGGTCACAAAAGGTCTCCCTATAGTAAACTTTGTTGGTGCATCTTAGGAAGATTTATTTTTTCTTTGCTCTTCTCATTTTGAAGAATTCAAACTTTAATTCTAGATGAAAAATGGATTGTACAAATCTACTAATTGTTTTTTATAACACTGGCAAGAATTGGTATCGTTTAAAAGTAACTCCGATTATCTTAATCATTAGTCAAGAAGATTTAAATATGTCGGGATAATCTACATAAAACAGGTTCACTGATAAATGAGAATGTGTAATTGTGCATTCTTAAATACTGCCATGCAGAAATATGTGTGAAATTATGTCTTAATATGGTGGACGGACGCAGCATTTCCTAAATTTCTTTGATCATGAAATATGTTTCTTTTCACTTAAAAAATTAATAAGCCCAGCTAACTGCCCTTAAAATATATCAAATAATATTTTCATGTTTAATTTTAAGGAAGATTTACTTAGGACTCAAGCTACTCTAACTCAAATAATGAAGTGACATGGAAACAATGGGATGAAACAACAACAGCAGAAAGACTAAAAGTTAAAATAAAAAACAGAAAAGAAAACTGCACTGACCCTGAGGATGCCAGCCTACTCTGAGCTCTTGGATGGTAAAGTAAAGCACTCACACCTTGGCAATAAGCAACAACAGCTCTCAAACTGAACTTAAGACCTGCTCAACAGAAAGAGACCATGTCTGGTACTGGAAACCTAACTAACTCCTCAGTGCTACTGAAATCAGGATTATTGTAGGAGAATCTACAACCACTAATTTACTACATCAGCAAATATCTGTCCTTGTACCCACATAGAAGTATATATTTTTATCCTTCATCAAGGAAACTTCTCTTTTGCAATAGAGACTACAGAAAACTAAAACCATTCAATATGAAGAGTTGAGGAAGCCAGTACCAAAGGATACACTCTAGCACTAAAGACTCAAGGAACACTGGAAAGGGGGACAGAAACATTGTAAGAGGCAGGGGATCAGAGACTTTGTCTTTTAGTAATATCAGGACCCACAAAGTCTCACCAACATGACCACCTGAATGTGAGCTAAACAAGGAGGCCACTAATGAACACACCAAGTTGCATGGGAAAAGGCCCACAATGCCTACACAAAGAACTACAGACAACTGAGTAAAGCTGGGAGCAGGAGAAGTGACTTTTCCCAGGGTTGAGCACACTAATCAACTGTCCAGTGCCAAATGGTTAACTCTGAAAATATACATACATGTAGCATTATATGGACTCAAATTATATTTAGGAATATTTATGTATACATACACGCATGTAATACCAATGGATTTTTTTAAAATTCCATGAATATGAAGATCAGGAGGTGTATATGGGAGATTTTAGAGGAAAGAAAGGGAAGGCAGAAACACTGTAAAATATAATCTCAAAAATTAACAACAAAAAATTATTTAGACATATTAAAGCTTATACCCTTAAAGCCAAAACATTTTATGCTAATTTAATCCTATCACTCACAACTTATTCTGTTTCTGATAGAAATTTCGTACTGGTTAGAAAATAAATACATACACAAAATGAGGAAGGCCAGGAGTCCAGTCCCTTAAACAGACGGTTTCTTAAAAAGGACTTCCCTGTACAAAGAAACCAGCAACATGGTCATTTTAGAAGTTACTTAAGGGCCAAAAAATAAAAGGAAAAGGGTAAATAAATGAATACTTACTAAATAATTTCCCAAATGATTCCCTTTTTGACTTTTCAGCTTCATATAATTGTTTTCCATCTTTGACTAAAGCACCAGCCCACTTAGAAGAGGAACGTTTATGTTAATAACATATACCAATTATGAATGTTAATATACAATTAAATAATTAGAATTGCTTACCTCTCTGTAGTGTTTAATGAACATTTTTCTCCTTACAACCTCAACAACAGCTAGGCAATACATCTGAGGAACTGTACTAAGAGCCTCAACAATCCTGACTCTTTCTAACAGCTCTATTACAAGGCGGAGCAGTGCTTGCAGTTTTTCTCCATCTTGATCAGCATGAAGCATCACAAAACAACACCACCTATAGATAAAGATTCATTGTTTTCAACAGCTCCAACATTCGCTAAAAGTTATCTTGTAGGTAAGCTATGAAGATCAAGGCTCTATAAAGTTTAACCCCAGGGTTAGTCAAAATGCATTTCGATGTAATTGTATGGGGAAATTACTGTTATTACTAGGAAGATTAAAAAACCATGAACTCTAAAGAACCTAAATTAAATATGACAGAATCTCTTACTTCAGTCTGACGTGTAGATTGTTTGCTAGCTCTTGTTTGGCAGTGGTACACTTCTGTTTAATATCCAACAATTTTCTGTGGTTTTGCAACATAATCATTAGCTGATTTGCATGACTCAGGCACAGATCAGGTAACACAGATGCATCCTTCAAGTTTTCAGCTCTCATCTGATTAGCTAAAAATCCCTTTGGGAAGGAAAAGTTTTAAGAATATTTAATTTTGTTACATAAATGACATAAGCTCTCAAGTAAGAGAAAAACAGACAATTAACCACTATTCATTTGGATAACTAAAATTTCTCTCTCACAATAATGGGGAAAAAAAGAAGTGGCTATTCCAAGAACAGAAAGCAACTTACAATAATCTGAACCTTGAAAACTTTATTAAAATAATTAACCCAAACACAAGCCAAAAGCAAACAAATTCTTTAAGATGTCAGGGAAACATAAAATGTAAGCTATCTTAGACTTTTATAATATTTGAGTTTTCTTATTAAAAATAAGCACATGAAACATCAACATCACAAGGAATAAAAATTTACCAACTACCAGAAGCCACAGCACTTAAATAGGAAGACAACCTGGGCTACACAGGAAAACTCCAGTCCATAAAATACGATAGGTAGGGGGAAGAGGGTAAAGGGAATGAGAGGAGAGGATGGTAGCACAAAATGAAACCCAGCGATTTGGTTCTGGGGCTGAAAAGCAAGTGGTCATAAACACAATACCTGAGCAAGCTCTTTCTGTTCATTTACCAGCCGGGTACAGCTAGCAATCATCTGGTCCAAGGCGTACAGCCGATCCTCAAGCCCTTTAATGGCTTTCATATTCTGATTATCAAGTTTGGCAATAGTTTGATGGCATTCTAACATAAACGGTTGAATAATCTTTGGGTCAAGCTAAATAAGAAGGAAACATATGAGTAAAATCTTCTGAAAATAACTATATTTCATAGTAACTGGATACAGAGTAAGATACAAAAAAGATAAAAAATGATACAGAAAAACAATGTATGAGGAATTATTATTATACTTCCAAAGGAAGATTAATAGAATAAGTAAGCCTCATTCTAAACAACTGGTGCTAAACAAACTTCAATACAAAAAACAAAAGCATAATTTCTGGAATCACAAATCTGAATCAATGCTCTAATTTAAACAAATTTTAGTATCCCTAAGAATGTTATCTTCAAAGTCATCCAGGTCATATAAGTAGAGCTAATGACAAACCCATCCTTTGGTAGTAACTCATCAGTTCATCTTCTCTCAAAGCATCTTCCATAGCCAGGTATGTTGGCATTTGTTTGTAGTTCAGAACTCAGCAAGCAAGGTAGAAAGACCAAAAAGTTCAGGCCAGCATAAGGAACTCAGCAACACCCCATTCTTTAAAAAAGCAAAGTTTTTCTTCCCAACTGGGACAGAAAGCGTGACTTAAACTTAATCCTACTGCAAGGAAATGGCTTGATCAAAAAGGTTTCTTAATCTTTAGTCTTTCCGGTTTTCTGACTTTAGTTCTGCGTTTGTAGTGTAAAATTTAATTACACGATGCGCTTGATGGTGACTGTTTTCTAATAAACTGGTTACAAATATTAAATGACCTTGTTTCATTAAAGGCTCCTGGAATTGTGGCACAGTACTACCTTTGCCTATCTCCTCATCCTCGGGTTCTGCTGTTTCCTTCACAGATTCCTCATCAGAGTCTGATTACTCTGTATGGTTTTAGCATTCATTAAGCGTAACATATGTGTTTATTTATTTTGAGGCATGGTCTCATTCAAGGAACTCACACTACATTGCCCAGGCTAGTCTCAAATTTTCAGTGTTGGGATTGATCATATTTGGGAACTATCACCAATAACTTGACAGAACATTTTATTACTTTATCATTATTAATATTGTAGTACTAGTAACTAAACCTAGAGCCTTGGTGAGTGAAAAGACATGATAAAAAGAAATGCCTTCTCTCTCCTTTGACAATGTGTCCTGGGGATTAAAATGACGTTTCAGGCTTTTACACCCTGAGTTACCTTGCCACATCCTAAGTTCAACTTCTAATGGAGGAAAACTAGCACAGCTTTTCAAGCCTCGGAAGGCATTCTGAATACTTGCCAATATCAACATGTGGGTATCAATCAAGTGATTTCATCAACTATGTTTATTTTGTGCATGTGCAAACACATGTAAATGCATACACATGTGTGGGCATGAATGTGAGCTCTCAAAGGCCATGACATCCACATGCAGGTCAAAGGACAACTTGTGATATCCACTGGGTCATCTCATTGATGAGGTCTTTTTGACTGTCCTGATGTGGAAAGGAGGAATTTGACTAGGCCCTTTAAATGAGGTTAGGGAGATGGTAAAACAGAAAGATAATTCAAGTGATGTGAACAATGGTCAGAAAGAGAGAAACAATGTATTTATCTTGAATTAGTTTAACATAATTCCTAAAAACCTTACTATAATAAAAATTTATTTAATATTTTATGGATAGACAGGCAGTGGTGGCACATGCCTTTAATCCCAGCACTTGGGAGGCAGAGGCAGGTGGATTTCTGAGTTCAAGGCCAGTCTGGCCTACAGAGTGAGTTCCAGGACAGGCAGGGCTACACAGAGAAACACTGTCTCGAAAAATAAATAAATAAATAAATTTATGGACAATTTCATTCCATCTTCCCAAAGAAAATAAAAACTACAATTTCCAGATATTTTTTATTAATATTAATCATACTAATAATTATTTGGCTAAGCTTCCAACATCAGCATTTATTACTACAGTAATCTTTACTCATGAGCAAAGTTATAAAACCAACTGGAATCTTCTCCATTCCTAACTATACAACCTTCAAACAATCTGCCCTCTATACAGTAAGCAAATTATTCAATACATAGCTGAGTGTACCAGTGTACCCCTTTACTCCCAGCACTTGAGAAGCAGAAGAATTTCAAGGCCAGCAAGGAATACATAATGAAACCCTGACTTAGATAGACAGATAGACAGACAAAATAAGTGGCTTGAAAGAAATACTAGAAATAGGAAAGGTCAATAAAGTCTGAAAAGTTTAAAATGAGCTAAGTATAAACATGTATCTCATGTATTAATCACAAGCATAAATCCTCTTCATTTGTGAAATAGAAGTCTACAAAAAAAATCAACAATTACAGAATATTTTATGTATAAATTAAAACTGTTGCAAACAAACAACTGCGAAATTATCTAGCAGTCCATACAAATATAAAACTAGGGATTCAAATTGATAAGAAATTTATAAATACAAGAGTAATCTACAAGTGTCAGAGCTGGAATTCAGAAATTATAAATATTAAATTCCAAAAATACCCTTGTGTCCCAACTCATTTCCTGAGGCAGTTACTGTAGTTCACAGTTGGAAATATATATTATGAAACAACAGAAATTGGACTAATCTATGAAACTAAGGGCTTTAAATAGAACTAAGGGCTTTCAATAGAATCCAAAAACAAACAAACAACAAAAAGAACCCATCAAATCTAAGCACCTTTTGTTTATTATATTGCTGGCAATCAAAACTACTGCTATGAGATAAACAGTACTCACTAATTGAGAGATTAAAAAACAAAATGTCTCATGGTAGATCTGATAGCAAGTCCTATATAGTCCCAGGAACTCAAAAGGTTGAGGCAGAAGGATGGTAAAAAGACTTAACTACACAGTTGAGTTAAATAAAGGTCAGCCTGGGAAAGTTAACTCTGCCTCTCTATATATAGTACAGGAGATACAACAGTAGTGGAGTACTTCCCTAGCAAGCATCAAGTTTTATGCAAAATTATTCTGAATTCCAGCACAATTTTAATTATAAAAATGACATTGGTTATTGGGATCACTGTTATATGGTTGATCATTCAGTCATAAATGGAAGTTTCAGCTGCTAAGATATTAGTATTTAAGCAGAAATACTAGTCTCGCTTTCATTCATTTGACAATTTTTGCTGGGGCAAGTGCCTTAAACTCAATCAAATGATATATTAGGAAGCCAAGATCTTACGGTTCTCATTTTACGTATAACTTAAACAAGGTAGGGACATGCTGTTCCAGGTATCCTAGACCAAATATTCAGGTGTTTTGTTTTGTTTTTTTAAAGGCTGAATGAGGGGCTGGAGAGATGGCTCAGTGGTTAACAGCACTGAATGCTCTTCCAGAGGTTCTGAGTTCAATTCCCAGCAATCACGTGGTGGCTCACAACTATCCATAATGGGATTTGATGCCCTCTTCTGGTGTGTCTGAAGAGAGTGACAGTATATTCTTATATATAAAAATAAATCTTTAAAAGAACGACTGAATGAATCAAGGACTAAATATGTTTTCAAACTAAGTACCCCTTTAAGCAAAGTCTTTTGTATTCTGACAACTGAAATATTAAAAACATTAGTATTTTGTGTCACTAAAGCAATTTCCTTTATGGTGCAAATGTTCTGCATCAACTTACAGAGTAATATATGAAGAGACATTTATCCCAGGTTTACTTCTAGAATTGTAACTGAAAGCCCAATGTCTTACTGATGAATTTTTTTTTTTTTTTTTTTTTTTTTAAGATTTATGTTTATGAGTACACTGTTACTATCTTCAGATACACCAGAAGAGGGCATCAGATCTCATTATAGATGGTTGTGAGCAACCATGTGGTTGCTGGGAATTGAACTCAGGACCTTGGGAAGAGCAGTCAGTGCTCTTAACCACTGAGCCATCTCTCTAGCCCCTACTGATGAATTCTTAAGGAGATGGAATAGTTTACAATTCTCATGTAGGGAGGTGCTCACTGGGAAAAGACTACTTTCCAAATAATGGAAA
>CM052702.1:26886080-26922225 GCA_028551405.1 Uromys caudimaculatus | reverse complement strand
CCTGCTCATAGAATCAAAGCACTTCCTGACCAGAGATTCCACATCATTAGGTCTATCTTGAACATTTATCCAGTCTAACAAAGAAACATTAAAGAAAGGCAGATCACTGTCTTTAGCATCTACTGAAGCTTCTTCTGGCTGGACAGTACTTTGACAAGACTCCCTAAGTTCTTGGCCACGTTCAGCATCGGTGGGATCTGGAGCCACACGCTCCACTGACTTGTGAAATGAGGTTAACAAGGATGTGTTAGTTGTTCTAGGCATATCAGGAGAGAGCACCAGTTCAGTGGATCTTTTCATCTCAGCTTTCTCTGAGCCTTCATGTTCATTTAAAGAATCCATTCTTCCCAAACATTCCCTGTAACTATGTCTGGTTAGGCACTCCAACAGTGGAATCTTGGCCATTACTGAAACCGCAGTTCCTAAACTTAATATACAAAAAATGAGTCAGTAAAACGAGTGTGTTCTAGAATCATCCAATGAAATCACACTGTACTTCAAAACACCAGCCTTACCACTGCTCCATGCCTTATTCACACATAAGCTCCTCTATTAACCAGTTAAAAATACAGCTTAGTAGAGAGGTGACATTAACATTAAAATACCAATTTACAGCAAAGCTAGCTAGATTATACTAAAGTAGTAGACACTGACTTCCAAACTTGTTTCCCATACAACCTACTTATTAAAAAACATTAAAATTTATGAAGATTGACCATAGCAGTTTTTTTACACTGTAACTGCCTTTAACACAATCAAATATATTTAATATATTGAAAATACAGGATTAAATAATTTTAGTCTTAGAGAGGCAGTGGTGGCGCATGCCTTTAATCCCAGCACTTGGGAGGCAGAGGCAAGCGGATTTCTGAGTTCAAGGCTAGCCTGGTCTACAGAGTGAGTTCCAGGATAGCCAGGGCTTCACAGAGAAACCCTGTCTTGAAAAAAAGGAAAAAAAATTTAGTCTTAGCATAACTCTTATACTAACTACATCAGAAAAATGGAATGAGAGAATTAAGTTGCTAAAGGATATGGAAGAAAATATGTAATCTTTAGGATGTCATAAAACTTTATATTAAAAGATTCAGGTCCTTAAAGTAAACTGATGCGGTTAGGAAGACTCCCTTCAAAATAGGTA
Organism: Uromys caudimaculatus; assembly: GCA_028551405.1. Taxonomy (NCBI): domain Eukaryota; kingdom Metazoa; phylum Chordata; class Mammalia; order Rodentia; family Muridae; genus Uromys; species Uromys caudimaculatus. The sequence continues at coordinate 26,921,087 of CM052702.1, read as the reverse complement.
CTTGAGAAGGCTATTGTAATAAACATTTAAAATGATCCTTTTACTATGACTAACTATTCATTCTCTTTCCTACCAATATTTGGTCATCTAAGGACCAAAACTTGTCTTAATATTAATATTCAGTCTACAATATTAAAAAAAAAAACTGAGAAAAGAAGGACTCAGAGGTTGGGGTGCAAAATTGCTTGTCTGAAAAAGGAAAGGATGAGGGTTGAGTTCCCGCATCACTTAAAAAAAAAAAAAAGTGAAAAATTAAGGAAGGAAAAGAAGATAAGAGAATATACATGCTATCACCTCTAAGGTAAATTCAAAGTAAAGAAGAAAAACAAAACCAAAAACCTAAATACAAAATCTGGAGAGTACATAAACTGGCAGGCATTCACAATTATTATCTAAGGTTGAAGTATTGCTCATTTGCATATTAATTATAGATTATTTTAGTACTTTCCTTCCAAAACCCAATGGTACTTGATAATTTATATGTAAAGGATCTATACTATGTTTTCCATGTCTGTGAGTTCTGGTCTTCCCAATACCCCATTTACATTTTCTCAACTGGGCAAAAGCTAGGAAGAGATTCTTAGGTAGATGGAACAAAAGAAACTAAGAACCAAATCAAAACCACAACTAAAGTGTAACTGTAAATAAAAATGGGTCAGTGAGATGGCTGAGTGGTAACAGGACAGACTGAATCCCACAGCCGAAGGAGAGAACCAACATCAAAAAGTTGTCCTCTGCTTACAAAAGCACTATGAAATGCACATCCCTGTACTTACACACACAATAATAATGATGATAATTATAATAAAAATGCTTTGAGACTCTCAAAATAATCATTTAAATAAACATAGCCTCCAACCAACATCCAGCGACTAAAAAACTACTGATAAAGGCATTTTAAGCATCCATTTAATGATAAACATACTGAGTAAGTTTTAACTTGATGTCTTCTATGGATTGCAGATAATCAGAATAAATACTTTCAAACTTGAAAAGAAGTTTTTGGTATGAATTTGAACAGTCCTCCAGATTGGCCATGATTGCAGCCCAGCCTTGGTGCTGAAGATGTTCATCATGGACAAGACCTTCACAGAAAGAGCAAAGCTTCTTGGCAACTTCATACATTTCCTATTGGAAAATGGAAAAGAATAAAGAAAGCAATGGTCTGTGTATATATTTGCATATTATATATATATATATATATATACATATACATTTTCACAAACATTTTTTGTCAAACATGAAAGATTGAAAATGCATTATCATCTTCAAATTGTAAGGTAGGAGTCCTCAAGTATAAAAACATTTGTGTTTGTGTGTATCTATGTATGTGCTGTGCTATGTGTATGTATACATGTGTGAACACGGAAGCTTTAAGAAGATGCTGTGTGTCCTACCACTTTCCACTTTAATCCTTTGAATCAAAGTCTGCGCAGGAGCTGGGCTGGTGGCCAGCAAGCCTCAGTGACGCGTCTGTCTACTGGCTCCCATCACTGGGATTAGCACACGCCATCATTCCCAGCTTTTTGCACAGGTGTTGGGGATGCAAGTCTTCATGCGTCACCAGCAAGGTTCTTACCAACTGAACCACTCTGCAGCCCTAACAGTCAAACGATTTTTAACACAGATGACTGGAATTCAATTATAAAGAATGAAGTATCAAGTGCAAACTAATAAAGAGCAATGTGTGAGATTTCTGAATAAGAGAAGCTTCCTGTCACAAAAGATTCTGCTCCTGTAGAAAACAAATAACATTCTGTTAAAGTGAACACTTTCAGAAGTTCAGACCACTTATCAAGGTACAAAGATAATATGGACATAAATTAAGAACAAAATTTTCCAAAGGCTGGAAAATAATAAAGTGGAAAAAAAATTGCAAATGTAAAATATAACTACTTAATAATAAACAATCTAGAGGAAAAAGAGAAAGAGAGGGCTACAAATCTCACAAAAATGCTATTAATAAATCAATCACATTTTGCTGTGGCCCACCATGGTAGTACACACATGTAATACTAATACTAGCATTAAAGTGGCAGAAGTATGAGGAACACAGCTAGTTAGACACACACGATGCGTGTTGGGGAGGTGGCAGAAAGAAAGCAAGTTACTATTATAAAACATAGCACTGCATATAGGATATATATATATATATATATATATATATATATATATATATATATATATTAAGATGCCAGAGGACCAGCCTCGACAAAAACACAATAAAGGTTATCACTGCTCTTGGTTGTCCATGAGAATTTGTGGTAGGACCCTAGGACCTACAGCTGAATCTCACACATTCATCAAAAATTGAAGAAAAGATAACTACTGACCATGAAGCTTCTTCTCTGTTGACTGGCTCTCAACGTACTAGAAGTTGCTATTCAAGCAACTGGTGTAGAGGAGATAGGGGACATCAACATTCTTACCCAGCTGGAAACTCTGTGAACTGCTATGATTACTGGGTAAGAATATTGATCTTGTAAGATCAATGCTAATGTAGGTGCAAAATGTTACTAGGGGATTGTTCCACGGAAGAACAATGTGAAACATGCCTGTGAAACACCATGCTGGGTGAATGGTGTTTGAAGCTCACAAGAATGAACCTACTATTATTGTGTAAAATGAAGAAAGTAAATATTAGTGGACGAACAGACTCAGGGATCACACATGGCACTTGCTTACCCTTAGCTGAATCAATACATATAATAAAAATTAGAAATGAGCCGGGGAGTGGTGGCACACGCCTTTAATCCCAGCACTTGGGAGGCAGAGGCAGGTGGATTTCTGAGTTCGAGGCCAGCCTGGTCTACAGAGTGAGTTCCAGGACAGCCAGGGCTACACAGAGAAACCCTGTCTCGAAAAAAAAAAAAAAAAAAAAAAAGTGCACAAAGCCCCAAAGAATGAGGCCGTTTCTAAACTGCCTATAAAACAAGAATAGTAATGACTGGCATTTCGAATCTCAATAACAATGTTCCTTACTCTCATTTCAAGTGTTTAATTTTATCTTTATTTTATGTGCTCTGGTGTTTTGCCTGCATGTATGTATGTGTGAGGGTGTCAGATCTTAAGAGTTACAGATAGCTGTAAGCTGCCATGTGGGTGCTGGGAATTGAACCTGGGTCCTCTGGAAGAGCAGTAAGTGCTCTTAACCACTGAGTCATCTCTCCAGCCCCAACTATTTAATTTTTAATATGTTTTTAATCTGCACTAAAGAAATCATCTCAGCTCACATATTCCCCTACGTCCACCACCCCCCTTTTTTTTCCAAGACAGGGCCTTTCTGTATATAGCTCTGGCTGTTTTGGAATTTGTTACTTGCTTTGTAATCTAGGCTGGCCTTGAACTCACAGAAATCCACCTTTCTCTGCCTTCTGAGTACTGGGATTAAAAGTCTGCGCTGCTGCCACTACCACCCAGCTCCCAGTATGATCCTTACGAATACGTGAATATAATCCCACCGAACTTTTTCCTTTTGTTTATGCTTGTTGATTTTATATTTTATCAATACTTCCTCTAATCAGTAAAAATATATTAAATATTTAATGTTACATTTTCCTAGGAGACCAAGAGGTTTATGCAAGATGATGCCACCACCAAGAGGGTCTCAGTCTGACTCAAGCATTACCAAGTCTTTTGTCATGATGATGACAACAGCAACAGAATGGACTCAGCAATCCTGGGTTAAGTCACTTCCTACTACCAGCCAATCAGAATGCCGGAACACTTTTGGACAAGAAAAAAAGCATCTTTAAAGTCCATGACTAATAAGTATACGGACGACTATCAAAAGGTTAACCCACTCGGAGAAAACCAAGTAAGAGTCTGTGGCTCCCTAACAGGCTGCACAGCAGCTTCCTCAGCATACACTCCCTTCTGCGCCCAGTAAACCAATGGGCCACTTTGACTGTAGTGTGCAAATTGTTCTCACCTCTTTTCCTGCCACAAGAATCTTTTGTCCAGTATTACATAACATATCAAAATAAATTCCTAAGTTTTACTAACCAACACTGAAACTTTTCTAAATGTTACCCTTTTAAACTAGAATACAAACTGTGTTACTTCACAGGTTCTAAGAAACATTTTCCTTCCTTATCTAAAAGTAAAACACAGCAATGTCTTGACAGCTTTGAGTCAGCCACACTTTACCATAAAGTAGTGGTTAGCTAATCAATTCAAGAATGCTCAGGCCAGGCAGTGGCAGGCGAATTTCTGAGTTCGAGGCCAGCCTGGTCTACAGAGTGAGTTCCAGTACAGCCAGGGCTATACAGAGAAACCCTGTCTCAAAAAAAACCAAAAAAAAAAAAAAAAAAAATTGTTTATTAATTTCAATTGTGTAGGTGTGCACACCAAATAGGGACAGGTTCTGTGGAAGTTAGAGACATCACATACCCTAGAGCTGGTGTTTCAGATAGTTGTGAATCACCCAGAATGGATCCTGGGATCCAAATTCAGGTCCTCTGGAGCAACAACACATGCTCTTAAACTATGATCTACCTCACTTTAGCCCCAACCCTGAACCCTACACTTAAGTAGAAGAGGATGTTATAAAGAAGCCTGTATTTACGAAGAGGCTTGCAACAGGAACCAGGTAAAGACACTCACTACCAAGTAGATGAGTAAATACCTGAAACCATATTGAGAACCTACTGCCACTAGATGTTCTTTGACAGGTGCACACACAACTTAAAACAAAAACAAAAACAAAAAACCTGTAAGGGGAGAAGAGAGTTGGGTATTTTTCATGTTACCTATGCATAATTTTGACTTCTCTGCTATCTAGACTTGAATGCTTTTAGAAGCAATTAGTTTAAAAAATTGTTTATATCATACCACTGCAAGCTGTGTCCTTGAAGCAACAGTGTGAAAAACTGCAGGCATCATAAGGGACTCTTCGACTTTTATTTCCATGTCATTTTCTGTTGAAAAGGTAGTTTTAGGAATAGCAGGTGCACGGTCACATAAGATCATTTCTTTATTAAAAAGAAAAATCGGATTTGTGTCCTATATCAAAAAACGCAGAAATGATAGAGATACAAGTGTTATAAATAAGTGACGAACCTGTGTACTGCCCTTAATACAAAAACAGAGTCCCTGCTCCCACCTGCTAAGAAGGCAGACTATGCAGTACAGGACCTTTGACACCTACCGTCCCAGCGCTGTAAGTACACACTCTTCGATCTGCAGCCATGCATTCTCCTCCATTGACCACTAGCACCTGGTGCTGAATAGCAATCTTGTACTTGCTTTGAATGGCATGCTTAAGATCAGCCACACTTAGAAAAACAAAATCCAGTTATTTACATAGTTGTAGTACCTTTATAAAAGCACTTCATAAACACACACACATACACACACACACACACACACACATATACCATAATAAGACTACTGAATTTCATCCTAAGGTTTTTCTCAAAAAACCGTAGTAAAAGTTTCCTATTTTTAAATTAGGTACCACAATCAACTGGCTGGCTGTGAATTAAATGAATTAAATGCCTATGTTTTTCATATCTAAAAGTGAACCCATACAATACAAGCAGCATACACAATTACTTTTTTGGGTTTTGCATAATGGTGAAAGGTAAAATGAACATACATGTATGTTTAAGCTGACATCTAGTTTAGTAGAACTCCTCAGAACACAGGATTTGTGTTTATACATCATAGAAAGTACATTAAATCTAAACCATGTGAAAACTGCTTTAAAAAATTCCTATATAGACGCATGTTAAAATCTGTAATCCTAGAAGGCAAGTTCAAGGTCAGTTTGGGCTTAGTTAATGAGAAATCATCCTTTTAGAAGTAAACCTGTATCAATAAAAATGAATGTAATTAAAACAAAAATTCGAGATAGCTGGGTGGATAAAGTGCCTATTGTATGTACAAGCAAAAGGACCTGAGTTTAAATCCCCAGGCCTCATATAAAGGCCGTGTGCTGGTCCAAGTCTGTGTGTAACCCTAGCACGAGGGTAGCAAGGAGACACGCAGATGCCCCAGACTCCTGGCATGAATTGGCTAGGCAGGCTAACCAAATCAGAAAGCTCTGGGTTCAGTGAAAGCTTTTATCTCAATGGGAGAAAAAAAGATGAGGGTGATAGAGCAAGACATGACACATCTACACACATGACCAACGCTCATCAGCCCAAACCATGAATAAAACAAAAATCACAAAATAACCCATTAGTGGCATTTGTAGGTTTATGTGTATTTGGTGTATGTATGCTGGCATGTTCACCTGTGCCTACATGTGACACGAGAGGTTAATGCTGGGTGTCCTCCTCCATTGCTTTCTACTGTGTTTCCAGGTGGGATTTCCCACTGAACCTAAAGTTTACTATTTGGCTAAATTGAGTGGACAGCAAGCCCTATGAAGTCATCTGTCTCTGCGTGCTGCTGCTTCCCTTCCTACCCTGTTGGAGGTTACAAGCACACACTGAAAGGTCAGGTTTATACATGGGCATTGAGAATCCAAACTCACGTCCTCATGCTTGCATAGCAAAAACTTCCAAAGCTAACTCTCCAGCTCCTTTAGTGTCAGTTTTAAAAAGCTTTTTATTAGCATGTATTAATTATACATATTGATAGCACATGTTAATAATGTTCTTCCATTAAACACTTTCACAAATTTCATATTCCCTCTTTCCTTCTCATCTCCCTTCCACTCTCATTAGTCTCCTTCTCTTTTTAGCTTCTTCCCATCTTTCTTCTACTTTCATGCTGGCCTTTCCTTTTAAGGTTTAATTAGGGTTACTTCAAGAGCATGGGTAGAGGCTGGGCAGTGGTGGCGCATGCCTTTAATCCCAGCACTCGGGAGGCAGAAGCAGATGGATTTCTGAGTCCGAGGCCAGCCTGGTCTACAGAGTAAGTTCCAGGACAGCCAGGGCTACACAGAGAAACCCTGTCTCAAAAGACCAAAAAAAAAATAAAAATAAAAATAAAAAATAAAAAGAGCATGAGCAGAGGGGTATGTTCAGGAGTATAAGCAACTTACCTCTGGAGCCACTACTAAAGAAAACCGCTCTCTGCTTGGAGTACGCACAAACTAACTACAGATTCTGAGAGAGAGGCTCTCTCCCAACCGTAGTACCATATAAACTCAAAACCAACAAGAACAACAACAAAACCCCCGTTTTTTAGTTTGTATATGAGTGCTTTTCAGGTGTGTGTGTGTGTGTGTGTGTGTGTGTGTGTGTGTGTGTGTGATTGTGTGATGCCCAGAGGCCAGAAGGTGGCATCTGATACCCTGGAACTGGAGCTCCAGGAGAGGAGGTTGAGAGTCACCATGTTCATTTGCAAACACACTCTAGCTCCTCTGCAAGAGAAACAGTGCTCTTAACTGATGAGCCATCTTTCCAGCTATCTTACTGCTATTTTCTAAATAAAAATTATGCAAAGTATTTATAATAATTTCAGTATGAAATTATTCTGCAGTGCTATCAAATCGTTACAATAAGTAAATAGCCTTGAAAGTGGTATATACCTACTTGTTTCTTGTTCCTATGAGACTTTTTCCTTGCCCTGAGAACTAACCTTTATACTTTATAAGCTTATGAAAACATTCAAATATTTGAAATCCTGGCTAAAACAGAAAATGACTAGAAATGAGCTTCACTAAATTAGGTAAAACTAGTCCATTTCTTTTATTCACTCATTAATAAGCAAAACAAACCCACTGACTTAATTCACACAAGAATAAAAACAATAAATGGACAAGATGGCTCAGTGAATAAAGGAACTTACTGTTAAGCTTGACGACCTGAATTTAATCCCCAAGATCTAGATGGTAAAGAGAACCAATGTGCACAAACTGTCCTCTGGTTTCCACATATGTACTTTTGCATGTACAAGCGTACACATAAACACACACACAAATAAAATGTAATACAAAATTACTGAAAATAGCAAAATGATGCCTATTGCTCTAATTGTGAATAACATAGTCATGCAAAAATCACAAAGCACAATTTACAGAATTTAATTTTAGCATTTTATAATCAAATTATATATGAGGAGTAGGAAAATGATACTAAAATTTGAGATTTACTATATGGCTACTGTTTGTATTGAGAAAAGGTCTCACTACGTATCCCTGACTGTCATGAAACTCAGATGTCCATCTACCTCCAAAGTGATTGCTGAGACAAAACATGTGTTTACCATTCTCAGCTGGCTTTTATATATGTGTATGTGTGTGTGTGTGTGTGTGTATATATATATATATATATATAGCTTACTTTTTTAAAAAATTAGATTTATTGATTTTATTATTTTTATGTGTATTGTGCACTACATATGTGCCTGGTGCCGCAGAGATCAGAAGAGGGCACTGGATTCCCTGAAATTGAAGATACAGATGGTTGTGAGCTGCCATATGGGTGCTGGGACTCAAATTGTGTTCTCTCCAACAAGTGCTCTTTAGTTGCTAAGCCAACTCCCTAGCCCCAAGTTGTTTTAGAAGTAGGGTTTTTAAAATGTTTGTATGTGTATGCAAATGTATGTTTGTATGTGTGTGGTTACATGTGCACATGAGGTTACATGAAAGGTTCCTCAGGAAGTGTTATCTTTGGGAAGAAGATTTACCTCCTTGAAAACAGTGTCTTGTCATTGTCTTGAATTTCACCAAATTACACTAGACTGTCTATCCAGAGGGATCTTCCCAAACTTCTACTACAAGAGCACAGCATAACAACTGTCATTCTTACGTGGACTTTGGGTATTAAACTCAGACTGTGTTTGTGAGGTAAGTATTTTAACCATCCCCATCATGGTAGAATATATTCTTAAAATAAGGTAATTTTTTTCATTGAGTCAAGGTGGAAAACCAAAGGGTAAGGGAAATATAACTCACGTTTGCACAGTTAGCTCAGTGTCAAATGCCAGAGTGGTTCCAGTGTTAACCAGAAATACATATAACTTCATGATGATCTTTCTGGATTCTGCTACCTTGCCCTCCAATGTGGTTCCTAAGAGAAAAAGCAAAGGGAATCATTCAAGAATAAGGTTGAATACCTTCATCACTGTGATAAAACAGTCTTACTATACAACAAAAAATAAAAGGTGTGATTTTAAGATAGCTAAATTGGACCATGCTAACAACTCATCTTTTGTTTTGTTTTATTTTGAATGAGACTAGTGAAAAGCATAACAGGTTCTACACTGTACAGGCAGCTTTTGTGCAGGAAGAAAAGAGGCCTACCATTAGAAAAATAAAGAGCATAATTTTTCTTGTTTTCTATACTCTGAATAATAAATTGCGGGAGTGTGGTGGGGGGGCTGGAGTAATTCAACAGAATAATCCTTAACAGAGGATTAAACAACATAAAGCAATGTGTATGTGTGTATTGGGGATCAGTTACATACTTGTAATCCCAGTATTCAGGAGGCTGAGGCAGGAAGATGACTTGGAGTTCAAAGCCAGTCTGAGCTACATATTAAGTTCCAGGCCAGTCTAAGAAGCAATGATCTTAATCTCAAAACAAACACTCCAAAGGCAATGCTGCACTTCCTCCTCGTTTCAGGGAGCAAATAAAAATACAATTGGCCATTATTAGGCTGAGAAGATGGCTCAGCAGGTGAATGTACTTGCAGTTTAATCAAGAAGATATGAGTTCAAATCCCACGGACCAATGTAAACAGAAGGGCAGGTCAAGGGCAAGCTGATAATCCAAAGACTGTAGAAGGAAAACACTGAAAGCTCACTGGGACTTGCAGGTCCCAAACCTAGCTCCAGGTTTAGAGGAGAATTGTGTCTCAAGAAAATAAGGTAGAAGAAAGATAGAGCAAGACAAGTGACATCCAACTCTTAGCTTCATTCCAGGATACAGGAATGAGTGTGTGTGTGTGTGTGTGTGTGTGTGTGTGTGTGTGTGTGTGTGTGTGTGTGTGTGTGTATCACGAACTGTGTGCAGATCCCCTCCTCAGAGACAGAGAACAGCTATTAATTTCAAGTTAAAGAAATACACACACACACACACACACACCCCTACCTTCCTCCCACTTGGTTGCTGCTTAATCTGCATTCTAGTATTCTGTCTCTGTAATGAGCTGGACTACTCCACAAAAACCTTAACACTTTTCCTACCCCAAAAAGCTAGCAGCCAAGGGTTGGACAGATGGCCCAGTGGTTAAGAACACTGCAGCTCTTACAGGACCCAGGTTCAACTCCCAGCACTCACATGGTGACTCACAACTGTCAGTAATTTTAGTTCCAGAAGATCCAATGTTCTCTTCTAGCCCCTGAATGCACCAGGCACAGACATACATGCAGGCAAACACTTGTACACAGAAATAAAAATAAACATATCCTTAAAAACAAAAGATCACCCTCAGCCAGGCAGTGGTGGCGCACACCTTTAATCCCAGCACTTGGGAGGCAGAGGCAGGCGGATTTCTGAGTTCGAGGCCAGCCTGGTCTACAGAGTGAGTTCCAGGACAGCCAGGGCTACACAGAGAAACCCTGTCTCAAAAAACCAAAAAGCGCCCTCTACCACTAACTATAAACTGGATGGATCTTGAAATGAAATTATTTAAAGCTACTCTACCATTAACTTGTTCAATTTAAAAAATCATTTGTAAAAACTGCATAATCAATAAAGTGTTACGACTGAACTTTAAGACCTTTGTTATTTTTTCCCTTCATTATTTTATTTTATTTGTATTTAACAAGCAGAAGGTAGAAATCCTATAGCCAAGTGAAATTGATGAAATTAATCTCTCAGATTAGCATGGTTTATGTTCTTCCCTTCTGAGTCATAAAATAAAATTTTTATGTAAGAAAAGGTAAATAAAGGTTTTTAAACTATGATGTCAATGGATCAAAAACACAGTTATGAAGATTTAAGTATGACTTACCGCCAGATACTGTGAAGAGAACTACTACTTTTCTTAAAAGATTACAAGTGTCTTACATGTGCTTGCTTGATATTGGCAACTGAGTGGCATTACTGGTGAAACTCAGAGAACTGAAAAAGAGAAATGTCAAAGTCATTATAGAGAAATAATTCAATGTCAAAACAATGTTAATCATTCTTTTCCTTTAAAACTGCCATCTATAATAATAGTTCTCTAATTTTTTAAGAATTTTTAAGAAGTAAAACTGCTACATCAAAACACTCAAGTTTTGTTGGTTTGTTTGATGCTGAGAAATAATCTCACTATTCAGTCCAAACTGGCCTTAAACTTGCCTCATGCTCCAAGTACTGGGATTGCAAGGACACATCACTATACCTTACTTGAAACACTCAAGTATTTCAGTTACTGGTACATTACAAACTTGTTGCTTTTACTAACCCATATTCCTCAGGCCATATATCCCATTCACACTGTTACCATATCGTTCCCTGTAATAATTCACTTTTTTATACTCCATGCCATCTTTGACTGCCAGTAAGTTTGTTACTCATTCACAGATTCCCTACTGTAGTGGTTTGGCTATAGTTTCTTGTGTTTGAATGCTTGGCCCATAGGGACTGGCATTATTAGGAGGTGTGGCCTTGTTGGAGTAGTTGTGGTCTTGTTGAAGAAGTGTGTCATGGTGGTGGGGTGAGCTCAGAGGTCCCCTATGCTCAAGCTCTGCCCAGTGCAGCAGTCTTCTGCTGCCTACAGATTAAGATGTAGAATCTGGGCTCCCCAGCTCCACGTCTGCCTGCAAGCTTCCATGCTTCCTGTCACGATGATAATGGACTAATCCTCTGAAACTAGAAGTCAGCCCAATTAAATGTTTTCCTTTATAAAAGTTGCCTCCATCACGGTCTCTCTTCACAGCAATAAAAAACACCTTACTAAGATACCCACTAAATACATCAGGTACTATATTAGAGTATAAGGATGCAATGACCAAGCCCGGCAGTCGTGGCACACGCCTTTAATCCCAGCACTTGGGAGGCAGAGGCAGGCGGATTTCTGAGTTCGAGGCCAGCCTGGTCTACAGAATGAGTTCCAGGACAGCCAGGGCTACACACTGGGCTACACAGAGAAACCCTGTCTCAAAAAACCAAAAAACAAAACAAAAACAAACAATCAAAAAAAGAATGCAATGACCATGATAAACATAGCCTCTTCAATCACTAGGAAAAAAAATAAACTCCACTGTTAGGGCCATCTTAATTAAAGATTAGGCAAGGTTACACACACACACACACACACACACACACACACACACACACACACACACAAAATATGAGGTAGGGTGTGTGTAAGTGCCAGGCATTTGCTATTTATTTAGAAGCATCCCCTGAGCTACTTAGATATGGAAGCTTGTGCTTTCATCCACTCCTTGGCAGTGTTGAGGAGTCATTTAGGATGACTACTGTGAATTCCAAGATTGGTAGCTTTACTCAGAAGCTCCCTCTTGAATTTTCACCCTCATTCTCCTCACACCAAATAACTGCAGCTAACAAAGTCTTGCCCAAGAACAACAGAGAAACCAAGGCACATAATAAGGCTCCACCTGTATTGGCCACAAATGCTTTTATTTATCCACACATCCAAAACCATGCATGGTACAGAAAGTTAGCAATCACTGTTCTCACCAAGAGACTGTTACAATCATTATACTAAATAGCTTTATAGACATTGCCTCATTTATCACAACATGTAGGATAGTATTACTGTTTTTTCTATTTGCAAATGAAAATTCAGAAGGTACTTAGCCTGCTTAGAGTTAGAAATACAACAAATAAAAATTCCAGGGCTGAACCCAAGTCAGTTTGCTACATGATTTCAACTAAATAGCATCCAGGACTAGGAAAGTTAGCACTTACACACTTGCAATTACAGCACTGCAAGGTCTTATATTCAATATCTAGTTATTAAAAAACAAAACAAAATAACATTTTCAGAGGAAAAAATAGAAGAAGAAAAAGAGCTGGGCTGGAAATGCAGCTCAGTAGTAGAATGCTTGCCAAAGTCCTAGTTCAACCACAGGGGTATAGGGGGAGATTACTCTGGAAACGTTAATATCAACAGTGAATACAACCCTTTCCAGGATATGTATTTTTCACAGCATCAATAAAAGCAAGGCAGCAAAACAGCTTTATGTACCTTTGTAGTGAAGAACCATCCTCACCTGAAAAGGTCTGATTTCTGTCCGCATCTATCAAATAACCTCTAGGCCCCTGGGATTTCACAGCTAGTGGGCTTCAAATAACCCATGACTAAAGGAACTGAAGATCTCCTGACACCAGAAAGTACTACAGACTGAAGATGACAGCAAGAGAGATTCTCAGTCTGGATCCTTTCCAAATTCTAATTTCTACTTACCCCTTCCCCCTTTTTGGAAAGGAAAAAAAAAAAAAATCTCACAGCAGCAAGTAAATGTCAGTAGCTTGCTTGGAGGAGGAAGGCAAGAAAAAGGCCATGCCATTAAGCTAACCAAGCATGGAGGTCAGCCACAAGGCAGACAAGTAGACACAGAACCGAGAAGGAAGCTTTAGAAAAGTGAACTCCAAAATGCTAGGGAGAGCAAGCACGCTTAAAACATGACGAAAAAGAGAAAGGCATGGTATTTTGAGTAATTCAGAAAGTGAGCAGGCAGGCTTCTGAAGCTGCAAGGCTTCAGCTCTATAAGCAACAGCCTGACATTAATTGTTAATTGTATCCTTTATTATGGTAAAAGTTGTAGTTAAGCATAGTGCTTTCCTAAATTTGTGAGCTATTCCCATAAGGAGTGGGGTGTGTTCATCAGGAGTTGGGGGTGAGGGCCTGCGAATTACCTTGCTTGCAGTCTGTCTCCAGAGTAGAGGCAGTCTTCAGAGCCTTTTCTAACTCTAGAATTGGGTAAACTCACTGAACACTCAACACTGTGGTTTCTAAGGCAGCTATTAAAAATTGCTGAATTTAAAAGTCTAAAGCAAAAAAAAAAAAAAAAAAAAAAAAAAAAGGCCCATTCATATATGCTTAGAACATCTTAATGTGCCATAGGGAAAGAAAAACTAATGAGACATGATAAAGGACAAAGAAACCAACACTATAATGGCTTTCACTGGCATAGTTTAATCATCCATCCATCCAAAAAAATTTTTTTACAAATAACAAAATAACATCAAATCTGTCAAAACTTGTGTCTATAACCATACCTTAAACAAACCAAACCAAACCAAAACCCCTGAGGCTAGTGAGGTAGCTAAGCAGGTAAAAGCACCTGATAACCTGAGATTAATCTCCAGGATTCAAGATGTGGGGAGAATTAACTCCCACCAGTTGTCCCCTGACTCCCACAGACATAAGTTATATGTCTTCTGACCATACACACAAAACAAATAAATTAATTTAAAAATTAAAATAAGACACTTTGGTGAACAAGTTTTAGAACCCATTATTAAACTGAGAAAGGAAAAATTAAGCTCTTATCTTTCTTACATGAAATGTACTTCAAGATAACCCACTAGTTGATAACACACAGAATACTTACAGTGAAGAACACCCAATGGTGCAAATAATATACTATGAAATATATTTCATAGTATATTCAAATGATTTAACTGAATACACTTATCATTTCCTGTCTACCTCCCAAAATTAAGATTTCATACTTATCAGCAATACAGTAAATGCTGAATAGATAAAAACTAATCAGTATATAAAAGCACTCAACTAAATATAGGATGATGATCATTCCCTAGGATATCATAGTTTCTTCCACAAATTGCTTCCAAAATAAAAGCTTTTATTAAGTTAAATTTAAAACTAATAATCTCATGTATGGATCTGTTTGGTGTTTTTTTTTTTAAGTAAAGCAACTAATAAAGGCCGATTTTTAGATGCATATAGGAATCTAAGTCTAAGTTAGGTACTAGATATGAAAGACTTTCAAGAAGCAAGTTTTTCACCATGGGATGCTTGCTCAGCATGCATAATATCTTTTAGTTTGATCCCCAGCACAAACCCCCACCATCCAAAAGTTTCTAAAGTTTTTCTTTGACTGGAGGCTGGAGAGGTTTCGAGGTTAAGAGTTCTTACTGCTGATTTTCCAGGGGACCTCAGCTTAGTTCCCAGCACCACATTTGGTGGTGGCCCTAACTCAAGCTCTAGACAGATCCACCATTTGCAAACATGCTTGTTTGGTTGATAATGGTACTATGGTTAAGACAAAATAAGCTGAAAACCTAATGTGTAAAGTGATACCTGATTTAAACTATAGCCTAATGAAAACAGATGTGAAAGGAGAAAAAAAGTAAAAAAGGTGAGCAGAACTGAATAGTGTTAAAAGATAAACTGAATGTTGAATAGTGCTCCCAACAAGTGAGGATACTTTGTTCATTTTTAAATTTCCACAATAAAACATTATAAATAGTAGTAAATCATTTTAATCATATTCAACATTCATAATAAAAGTATCAATGTAGCTGGGCAGTGGTGGCGCATGCCTTTAATCCTAGCACTTGGGAGGCAGAGGCAGGTGGAGTTCTGAGTTCGAGGCCAGCCTGGTCTACAGAGTGAGTTCCAGGACAGCCAGCGCTACACAGAGAAACCCTGTCTCAAAAAACCAAAAAAAAAAAAAAAAGTATCAATGTATTGAATAATTATAACCTTTCAAGAAAAACACCGGTATTTGTTAGGGTAAACAGAAACTTTATAAATTCAGACTTCCCTTAGTTTAGTAATAATACTAGGAAACCCTCACATTTTTTTTTTTTCAAAACTGCATCAGTAAAAATACCAAGTTTAATAAGCACCAAGAAAAATCAACAATGCCAGATATTGAATTTCTATGGCACTGTCCTTGAAATATACTAGCAGGAAGGAACTGCTGAACAGATACCCATGAGGTACAATAAAGACTCTTCTTAAGGAAATCACAGCCAGGCATGGGTGCTTTCCTTTAATCTCAGAAAATTCTCTACAAGTTCAAGGCTAACCTGGTCTACATAGTGAGTTCCAGGACAGCACAAAAACCCTGTCTCAATTCCTCCCAGCAAAAAGGAAACCATTTCCTAATGTGTTTAAAAATATCTAAAAAATACTTTACATTATCATTAATAATAAATGCGGAGTTACTCATTCTTTGGTGTAAATATTGTGGGAAAACATGGGATAGTTGCTAGGTGTGATGACTCAATAATCTCATCACTAGTGTGAAACTGGAGGAATGCTGGAAATTCCAGGCCAACCTGGGACACAATCTTGGTCTTCTGCTATCCCAATAAATAACATAATCATAGAAGTCAGAGAATGTTCAGGCAGTGTTTAGAGAGAAAATGACACTGCTAAGTGTTGGATTAACAACAGTTTTTCCAAACAGTAAGCTTCTATGGAAACATTATTTTCTAGTTCTATTTATATTTTTTGTTGTTTTGAGACAGGGTCTGACCTTGAACTTGTGATATCTCTCTGCCCCAGCCTGAGGAATGCTGGAATTAGACATGTGCCACTATGCCCGTTACCTCCCTGGTTATAATATGTCCCCAGTCAGCATAAAAACTGACTGCTAAGTGCAAAGCTTAATAGATCTAGTTCAAATCCCTCTACTGCTATTTCTAGGCTGGACAATGAGAAAAGTATTCTGATTTCCAATTTTCTTCTCAAAAGCAGGTAACATATTTCTTTCAGTGCCAAATAAGAAAAGGGAGAAGGCAGAAGTCTAGCTAAAGCAAGATGGGAACTGAAGGAAGTTAATAAGATACAGAATGGGTATACTAGGAAGTCTTCTATGGCCAGGTTTTTGTTTCTCCTTTCTGTTAAAAAATAAGGTCGTGAGAGATGGCTCAGCGGTTAAGAGCACTAACTGCTCTTCTGAAGATCATGAGTTCAAGTCCCAGCAACCACATGGTGGCTCATAACCATCCGTAATGAGATCTGATGCCCTCTTCTGGGGTGTCTGAAGACAGCTACAGTATACTTACATATAATAAATAAATCTATAAAATAAAATAAAACAAAAAATAACTGCAATATAAAAGCAAAGCTTACAAAAAGTTCTAGGTTCCTACCTCTACCTACAGGACAAAAATTATATAGGTAGAAGTTCCCATCAATAAATTGGTCTTTTGTCTGTTTACTTGTTTTTCAGTAGGGCCATAGAAATGATTTCTCAAAAGCGAATCCATCTTCTAAAAGCCTAGTGGAAAGTCTAGGTCAACTGTGGCACCTACATGAATTGGGATAGTGTCTGTACATTAAGCATATATATTAAATATGTCCTACATAATCCTCCCTTATTCAAAATGGACAAGAACTAATCCTTTCCCATCCTGACTGGCCATCTTTACTCAGGCTGATGTACCAGAACACTAAGCCTCCCAAACTAGGCATGGTGGTATATGCCTCTAATCCCAGCAGAGGATGTCCATGACTTTGAGGACAGCCTGGTCTACACAGTGAGTTCTAGGCTTAGCTAAGGCTACACACAAGACCCTGTCTCGAATTAATCCATTTCAATTCTTTTTTTTTTTTTTTTTTGGTTTTTTGAGACAGGGTTTCTCTGTGTAGTGCTGGCTGTCCTGGAACTCACTCTGTAGACCAGGCTGGCTTTGAACTCAGAAATCTGCCTGTCTCTGCTTCCCAAGTGATGGGATTAAAGGCGTGCGCCACCACTGCCCAACCCCATTTCAATTCTTTAAGACTGAACTTACTAATTTCTTTCCTGTAAGACCTCAATGAGGATCAAGTTCTTAAATTATGTATGGACTGAGCATATGTCAGTTCTTAGCACACTATTTGTAGCCAATTCAGGAACATAAGCAAAAATAGTATCTAGTAATGCCTATAATAAAAGGATGTGAACACGCCGCACACAAGGCAGAGAATAAGCAATAAATATACTTTACTAAGAACAAATAGTAATAATTGAAATAATAATCTCAGAAAGAGGGAGGGAGAGAGGGAGAGGGAGAGGGAGAGGGAGAGAGGGAGAGAGAGAGAAGGGCTGGAGACAGGTCTCAGTGAATAAGAACACTGATTGCTCTTCCGAAGGTCATAAGCTCAAATCCCAGCAACCACATGGTGGCTCACACCATCTGTAATGGGATCTGATGCCTTCTTCTGGTGTGTCTGAAGAAAGCAACAGTGTACTTACATAAAATAAATCTTTAAATCCTCCTCCTACTCCTCCTCCTCCTCCTCCTCCTCCTCCTCCTCCTCCTCCTCCTCCTCCTCCTCAGCCCCCTCTAAGCACATCATATACAAATCAAATTTCCACTGTGCATCAACACCTAACCAGCATAAGAGGAATTTAAGATTTTTTTCATTCTTAGGTAATACTTTAGGTAATTCTTCGGTAATTCTTTCTAGTTTTAAAATTAAAAATCAGACACAAAGAAAATGAAAGAATTATTTTGACTGGTTAGTGCATACCCTACTCAAGAGTCTACAGAGTGAAGTATGTGTGTCCTTAAGCCAGGTCTAGGGAAGCAGACAAAACTAGAACTACCTGATTGAAGGTGTATACCATCTTTGGCTTTAAAACAATAATGTGGGAGAGGCAGGCCCTATGGCAGTAATACTCTGAGGGGACTGGAAATACACGCATTCTGCTAGAGACCAAGATTACCCAGCTTCTGTCAGACACTTTCTTCCACCATAGAACCTTTTCCTGAAGCTGCTGTTTCCGCAGACCCCTTGTCTCTTCCCTGGTGCTTATCCTACCAACTCTTTAACAGGTATTTCTGGGCCAGATGTGTAGTGCAGTGGCAGGTACTTTACCTAACTTACCAGAACCAAACATACAAGCTGTTTCTAACTTGCTACTTCAACCCTGGATCTTTATTTTTAGGTGGCCATGACACCGCTTTAGAGTGCCACCGTTGTGCCTGATAAAGGAAAGGTTTTATTTTAATTCCCCCCTCCACAGTTTAGACTGAACACATTATGGGAAATATAAACTTCTATGTAAACAAGATAGAAATTTGTCATCTGTAACTGACATACATTTAATAGGCTGGAAATGAAGCTTATTAGTGGGACACTTGCCTAGCATGCACAGGCCCTTGCTTGCTTCAATTCTTAGCCCCACCACACACACACACACACACACACACACACACACACACACATTTACTTGTTATAAATATGTTTATTATATGTAAATAAGAGGAATTTAATATTCTCTTATTAAAACAAATGTCCTAAGATTTTTTTTTTTACAAAGCTCAGTTTTGTGTAATTTAAAGTCCTAAAATTCATTGAAATGTTTCATCTTTAGACAGTCCCTGAGGTAAATAGGCTGTTTATGAAGGGCTGAGAAGAAGGAAACTTCTCTATCAATACACATCTGTTAAATTTCTAGTTACTTTTGAAAATTAAATTTCCAATTCTCAATATAAGTGGGGATGCTAATAATGACCACTTCATATAGCTATCACAGAAAGAAGTTATAGTAAAAGGTATTTTGTACAATGTCAATGTCACAGTAACTGTTCTAAAAATGTTATCTAGAGGCAAAAAATAACTGGCCTAACATAAAATACTTACTCCAAAGCATCCACTAAGTGAACAGGCAACTGCACTCTTAGTATATTACTAAGAGTCTCTGTAGTAGGCAATGTAAAGTAAAAAAAGAACATGAAAGGTTAGTGGTGTGGCTCAGTGATAGAGTGCTTGCTTAACAGGCACAAAGGCACTGCAAAACATTACAGATCACACCCAAGTAGCTTGTTTTGAGTAACTTCTTTATTTGCCAACATATTTCCAGACATGTACACTAAAAAAGAGAATATACTTGATTTCCTACCATGTGGTTCCCTGATCTCATACCCAACATTAATTAAGTCTTTCTATCCCACCAATCTTTCACTATTTCTGTCTAGCTAGAATTTAGTACTGCATACCTGAGCCTGACAATACTAATAGCAGAAGGCCACACCACTAGAACAAGATTGGGTCCTGTTTTTATGTCACACTACTCCAAACCAAAAGCAGCTTCATAAAATCTAATCTTTAGGTGGCTACCCCACCAGTACCCGCTGTGGCTCCCTACGTGAGGTGCATGGCATTTAAACTGATTCTTCATGCCTTTCCTCATGTTACACCATGCTTCTGTTTTGTAACCGAGAACTCACTACCACTCCGGCAGCAGTCTTTGTAAACAGCAGTCTGTTTCATTAGCACTGAAGGCCAGATTCAGAATCTAGCAGTCATGCCCACAGCCCCGCACAAACGCCCTGCTACACTTTTAACTGTTGCCAAGCTTGGCCCAAATTGGACAGCAAACGACAGTAGAAAATTTGCTTGAACTCTTTTTAATTGTTTCAAACAGGGTCTTACCTGTTTGAAACACAGGCTAGCCTTAGACTTGAAATCCTTCTGTCTCCATCTTGCAAGTGGTAGGATAGCAGGTGTACACCACCACTTGGAAGGTGCCATTCTTTAAATACTTAATAACTAACATAATGGACAATCAATGATGTTTGAGGCAAAAATGACGTTTCCCAACTATGAAATAAAAAAAGACAAAATGTCTCAAAGAGAATTTACAGGAAACGATCTTGTCAAAATAAGGTGATCCAAAGTTGAGTTTTCTTTTCCTTGTGAGTCTGTTTAAAGTAGACATGGTAGCATGTTATTAATCCAAGTTACGAGAAGCAGGTGCAGCTAGAAATTTGTTCCAGGTCATCCAGAACCAAACAGCCAGTTCCAAGCTAGCCAGATAATTTAAAAATAAAAAATAAAAAACATTTTGTAAAATGTCAAGTATCCACAGGGCAGTGGTGGCACATGCCTTTAATCCCAGCACTTGGGAGGCAGAGGCAGGCGGATTTCTGAGTTCAAGGCCAGCCTGGTCTACAGAGTGAGTTCCAGGACAGCCAGGGCTGCACAGAGAAACCCTGTCTTGAAAAACCAAAAAAAAAAAAAAAAAAAAAAAAAAAAAGTGTGCCACCACCAACCTGCCATTCTCAACTTCTATCATAGTTCCAGGGATCAAACTCAGGTGTTAGACTTTTGAAGCAAGCAATTCTACCTATTGAACCATCTCACTGGCTCCTGAGTTTATTCTCTGCAGCACAATGAAGTAGAAATAGAAGCAGAAGTGACAGCACACACAGATGAAACTGGATCAAGAGTTTGTGGCCACAGGTTGAGACCCTGTGTCAAATGAATAAACAGATAGACAAACTAGTAAGGTTTGGTTAATACTGAGTATTAAATTTTCTATCATTTCACTTTTTTCAAGTCTTACTATATGGCCACAGCTGGCCTGTCTCTGCCTCCTGAGTGCTGAGATTAAAAGCATGAGCCACAGAGTTTGGCTGTTATGCCAATTTTTAAAACAAACAAACAGCCAGGTCGTGGTGGTGCACGCCTTTAGTCCCAGCACTTGGGAGGCAGAGGCAGGTGGATTTCTGAGTTCGAGGCCAGCCTGGTCTACAGAGTGAGTTCCAGGACAGCCAGGGCTCCACAGAGAAACCCTGTCTCGAAAAAAGGAAAAAAAAAAAAAAAAAAAGTCAAGTATCAGTATAGAGATGGTTCAGCAGTTTAGAGCAGTGGTTGTTGTTATAGAAGACCCGTGTTTGATTTTCAGCATCCACATTGAGACCTGTAACAGTCTGTAACCCCAGTTCCAGGGGGATTCAATGCCCTCTTCCAGCCTCCAAATGGGGCCAGGTACCCATGTGGCTGGTGCACATACATGCAGGCAAAATACCCCTATATAATAAAAAAATAAAATTGAGCTAAGCACATGTGTAACTACAGTCTTGCCTTATTACTTATTAGCAAGCTATGCAGTTTTTCCAAATCTGTCTTTTTGCAAAAGTCAAGCAATACATTAAGATCACTCATCCAATGTTCTAGAAAGTGATAAGTCAGACTATGCATAAAACCAAGTTCTTATGTAGTCACTCAACAAATTAAAAAAATGTAGTGACAAACTTCAATATTAAGTATCTTTTAAAACATCATATAAAATGACTAAATATGAAGAAAGGATGTATGCAAATGCTACCCTAAGAAGGAAAAGACAAGAATCCACACAAAGAAGGTATGATTTTTAAAAACAACAACTTTCTACCTCGGGTTTGTAAACTAGAAGGTAAAGTTCCGGTGTCATGCCTGGCTGCCTGGTGTCATGCTCTCTGTTACGGTCTCACCCTCTCAAACTGTAAGTCCACAATGGACTCTTCTAGTAACCAAATCCAGAAATCTGCGTATATAAAACCAACTCCAATTAGAAACTAAGCTTATCCTCACTGAGGACACTACCAAAACTTAACCTTACAGAGCTAACTCGTAAAACAACTCTAGGCTGGCAAGATAACTCAGAAGGTAAATGCACCAGCAGCCACCTATAGTAGCTGACACACACAGTGAGAAAGAGGGGGGACACTAACTATCCTGACCTCAACACATATACAGACAAAATTAAGAGTTAATGCTCATATTAACTTATAACTTTGGGACTGCTCATTATTCATTTTATACATTTGCCCTTAATTTACGTAAAAATCCTTAATTTCATGAGTTGCTTCTATGAACTAAACTTGTTTGTTGGGTTTAATTTTCAGAACTAGGATAAAAAAAAAAAAGTCATCTTTTTTTCTTTATTCTTAGGGAAATGATCCCCTGGATACCCAAATCTCAGTAGCAAGTCTAAATGGTGTAATGTTCACCTGACACAATCTACTACAGTGTAAATGTCTGTAAACAGTTGCTAGATGAATAGCTGAGGGAATTCTAACTGGAAGACTTTGAGTGTACATAGTAATAACACACTTGCTTACCTGTTACTTTTTATCTCTGGTAGTTCTAACCTCTCAGTACTCTTGCCTGAGCTCAGAGTTCAAGTATGTACTGCTATACCTACTCCTTTTTAATAAAAACTTATTTTTATTTTATGTGTATAGGTGTTTTGCCTACATTTTTTTGTGAGTATATCACAGGCATGCCAGGTGCCTTCTGAGGGCAGAAGCTGTGTCAGATCTCCTTGAATTGGAGTCACAGATGGCTCTGAGCCTTCATGTGGGTGCTAGGAATCACTTAAGTATCCTCTAGAAATGTAACAAGTGCTCTTAACTGATAAACCATCTCTTCAGCACCCCAACTCCCAACTCCTACTATTTATTGAACACCTGCCTAAGTATTGTCATTAATTTCTAGTCAATAAGACAAAATTATTAATACATATTTCACTGAGACAACAATAGGGAGAAATATCAAAATATGTCAGTCATGCTCAAACCTAGTGAATTTTAGAATTTCAATGGCAGGAGAAAAGAGTTGAATTTTTTTCAAATGACAGTGTTAGGATGATGTAGCACCTGTGTGACCCTGGCACTCTGGAATCTAACTACCCTGGCATTTGGGGATGGCCTGAACTATGCAGGAAAACCGTATCTCAAAACAAAAATAGTAAAAATAAATAAATATCATAAAAACGACCAGCATGTGCATACTAAACTTAAAATGAGAACTAAGATGGCTACAAGACACCATTTTTAGCATTCAGATTGCCACTAATTAAAAGGTAACAAACAATGTGCACTGGCTTCACAACTCTGACACATAATTAACCTAGAAAGGTAGTGTTTGGAACAAGATTTATCTCTATTTAAATTCTACCTACTCCACTAGGGCTCAATAACTTTAGCATCTCAGTTTATGATCTACAAATTGAAATTTTGTATACCTTTACAGAGTTGGTAAGGAGGAGAGCAATGACATACATTAGAATCCTTTACAATGCCTAGGAATTTTTTTTTTTAAATCACTAAAAGTGGTGGATATTAAGCTTCATTGCTTAATAGCTTCATAATTAACCCCAGTTCCTTTTCCCAGAAGTATCATCAAAGGATCCCACACATGAAGAAAACTATACCAACACTTTGCACTTTCAGGCCAGGTAAAAATCCCTCCTCCAATCTCTGATTATCTGAATTTTAAAGTCCACGTATGGTCCTAACATTATTTCTGAGCTGGGTATGTAGCTCAGCAATTTAGGTGGTCCTTCACATTTATAGTTGGCTATAAATGATAGAGGGAAGAGCTGGATAGATAGATGGCTTAGCAGCTAACAACACTTGTTCTTTCAAAGTTCCCAGCATCTATAGAACAACTCCTAACTCTCCACAACTCCAATTCCAGGGTATCCAATGCCATGTAAAATAATCTAAAACAAAAGTTTTTAAATTTAAAATGATCCTATTATATTTATACAGAATATATGGGTGATGCTTGACTTCCATGTCTATACAAAGTAACCAGAAATCATCTCAGAAAAAAAAAAATTCATCTTGCTTTGTCAGGTGTGGTGGCACACATCTGCACACCTTTAATCCCAGCCCTGAGGAGGCACAGATAGTAAATCCAGAGATGGAGGCCAGTCTGGTCTACATAGTAAGTTCCAAACCAGCCAAAGCTTCAGTGAGAATTTGTTTCAAAATTAATCTAACTGTCTAGCCAACTTTTCAACTGAGTTAATTCAAAATTTCCTCTTGAAAAATTACCACTGTGATAATAAGGCCCACCACTTTAGCGTTACCACCAATTTTCTAAAATACTAAATCCCAGAATTTGCTTTCTTACATTTCAAAGTTTTCAAGACTTTCAAAACTAAACACTCATTAGACTCCCACTACTTGGGGTGGGGGTGGGAGTGGGGAAGATCTAAATAAGCCAGGCATGGTACTAGGTGCTAGGAATATAAATACTTTCAAGTGGCTTTCAAGTTTAATAGAGCACAAGATCTGGATGTTACTAAAGAAAGCAAACCAAAGGCCTTGTGAAGAAAAGCAATTTGAAATCATTTTATCTTGTTTCTAATTCTGCAAACTGCAATTCTTAGCAATTCTACCACTGAGTGATGACTGGTTTCTGCATCAATGAAAATAGCATTCACCACAAAAGCCATATGGGTGGCTCAGACCAAGAACTGGGTGTCAGCCTCTGCAAATCAGACGCACCCCATATACCACCACCAAGAGAAAACAGGAGTAGGACAGGCATTGCCTTCACACTCTACAAAGAAAACCTGTTTCATAAAGGTTCATATCTAAGTGTGTGCCTTCTGACACTAGATAAGCATGCTCAGGTAAGCGCTCCATGGAGACAACTAATATAACATGCTCGTGACCAAAACAGAACAGAAATCTTTTAAATCAGAAATGGAATTTAGTAGTAGAGTAGGAGCATGCATATACACTATAATCTGGTTTTATAAAAATGAGGTCAGCCAGGGCTACATAGTTAAGAGTGTCTGTCTGTGACTGTCTCTCTCCTTCCTTTTATAGACAATACATACATACATACATACATACATACATACATACATACATACATACATACGTGTGTGAACATGAATGCAGGTACTTAAAGAGACCAAAAGATGGTGTTGGATCCCCTAGAGCTGGAGTTACAGCTGGTTGTGAGCAATCTAATATGGGTGCTGGAACTGAATTGGGGTCCTCTGGAGGAGTGAGTGCTCTTAACTGTTGATTCATTTCCAGCCCCCAATTTTTTAAAGATTACATACATTTATTTTATGAGTGCATTTGCGACAGTGCATGTGAAGATTAAAGAACAAGTTTTATTCAGTTTTATTTCCACCACGATGCCATACATACTAGCGTATACCTTACCTGGACTGCATAATATGGAAATTATTCGACATTAGAGCATTAACATATTACTCATTCTGGTGTCATATCTAATTCATCAAATTTCTAGTTGTATATTTTACTTTACAGTGTATACTAACTATGAAACAAAACCCAAATTACCTATATAATAATGAATTAGCTTTTACTCTATCAAACCAAGACTATAAACATAGGGCAGTATCAAAAAGCATTCTCAAATGTCATTTGCTGTCAAAGTCTTAGGCTATGGAAAGAACAAGAGTAGTGAATTCTAATCTAGATACATATTCTGTGGGCAGTTACTGACCAATTTTTATATAAGGATAGTGAAGGAAAATCTGATGTCAATAGTCTCAAACAAGATGAAAACAGATCACTACAATGTTCATGTTTTCATAATTACAGGTCAATGTGAGAATTCAATCCAGCAAAATCTGTAATCTTGAGGGCACTCATTAAACATGAGAAAGCTGAAGCTACTCATAAAAGGCTGCTTGTGAGCATTCAAGTTCTGCACATACTTGTAGACTCACTAGACTCAACTGTACAGAAGGATGAAAAGAAAAAGTAATGCTCTTAGGACCTTTGACAATGGCCAGTTTTATAATAAGCAAATTAGGTTTCCTAGGTCCATAATGCAGAAAGAATACTAGAAAAAAGCACTAAATATATTATGTTTTTATCTAAAAAGTACATTGTTTAACCTAACACTCCACACTGGGGCATATAACACCCTCAGGCCCAAGGGCCTCTTCTCCCATTGATGGTCAACAAGGCCCTCCTTTGCCACATATGTGGCCAGCACCATGGGTCCCTCCATGTGTATTCTTTGATTGATGGTCCAGTCTCCGGGAGTTCTGGGGGGAGGGGGGGCAGTTGACACTGTTGTTCCCTCCATAGGGCTGCAAACCCCCTCAGCTCCTTCAATTCCTTCTCCAACTCCTCCATCCAGGACCCCACGCTCAGTCCAACTCCAACACTCTAACCTCCTTTCTAAACTAGCAATTGATATTTGTCATTTTGCCTT
This sequence comes from Uromys caudimaculatus, assembly GCA_028551405.1. Classification (NCBI taxonomy): domain Eukaryota; kingdom Metazoa; phylum Chordata; class Mammalia; order Rodentia; family Muridae; genus Uromys; species Uromys caudimaculatus. Next base: position 26,894,552 of record CM052702.1, on the reverse strand, counting down.
CTTTAAAATGCCCAATGGTTTACTCTAGTTCACTGTTATACACAAGCGTACTTTGTAGGATCAATCTATAGAATAGATTCGGGTCCAACTGTTCCCCAGACACGCAGGATCTATTGACACTAAACTCTGTGCCATTATACATGCTGGGTCCATATGGGCCACATTTTTACCTTATTTTTTTTTTAAACTACTGACATAAAAAGTGAATGTCTATGGAATGCCTCTTCCTACTACTACCCCTCACTCCAGGTATTCCATCTTCAGGAACCTTTTTCATGGACTATGCCTTCAATCAGAGCCTTCCATATTTTCTATTTCTTCTCCTCCTAGTCCCTCCAAAAGTGTCCTTTTGACAACAAGCCATAGCTTCTTAAATTCTCTTGGGTCTTTACTCAAGACAGTAAGACACCTTATCCAAAGTTGCACACCCACCCTCCAATACAGACACTCACTTCTTAACCTTCCTGGCTTGCTTAAATATTCACTTATGTTCTCATGTTTCTTCTGAACGATAAGAGACTTAAATGTGTCTGCTGCTGAATACTGAGCAAAGCATCACTAATGAATACTTAGCAAAACTTGTCAAAACTCTGAGATGACAGGTCTTAGCAAAAGGGGCCAAGAGCTGAAGGCCAACCTGAGCTACACAATGTGTACCTCTAAACAAAGCTCTCTTCGGATAGCCCTGGAAACATTTTTTTCCTCAGGCCTAACAGTGGCTCAGGGATGCAACACTTTACAGAGCATGCTGGAAGCTCTGGGTTTTATTCCTTGCAGTACACACTAACAAGGCAAGAAACAAAACAAGCAAACAAATACAATCCCGGGAGAAATCAGTTCTTTAATCTTTTGTCCTTTGACTTTTATGCATTTATGTGCAAACTCAAATCTGCTGTGCATTCTAACCCTGATGTTTGTCATAAAGAGCCGAAAACAAAAAAGCAAACAAACAAAAAAACCTTTTCTCTCCAGGCAGAGGACTGCTTCATTGTCTTCCTACCTAACTCAAAACAAGACAAAATTTAAAAATTTTGCCTAAGTCCATTAACCAATTACATTAATAGATTTATCAGTGCAAATGCTACATTATGTGCCTGACACATCCATGGCATAACTTGTAAATAGCATTTTTGTTGTTTTTCTTTCATCTAAAGCCATCTTTCTATCTCAGTCTCCTGCAATGCTGAGATGACTACATCAACTGTGTTCTAATCCTAGGCTAACATTTAAAACAGATATAACGTTAAGAAACATGACGAAAAACTTCATTGGAAGGCGATGATTTGTGCCATATTTTGTAGTAACACTAAATAAAATATTTCTCACATAGTAACAGCAGTCCATTTATAGATCCAGTAATCAAAAAACAAAAAACAAACAAACAAAAAAACCTACCCACTGAAATACAGTTACAACGTTTGATTAAGCACACAGGCTGGTCCATTTTTAGGCGCTTCTAAACTGCTAGCTTTGCAAACCTCAAATATGTCTCATCAGTCCTTTACAGAAAATGGTTAGCAAATGGACAATCTTTAACGCTCATAATAGACTTGTCAACATCCGCACCCAACTGAATGTCTTTTCGTTTCGAGACAGGGTTTCTCTGTGTAGCCCTGGCTGTCCTGGAACTCACTCTGTAGATCAGGCTGGCCTCAAACTCAGAAATCCACCTGCCTCTGCCTCCCAACTGCTGGGATTAAAGGTGTGCGCCACCACTGCCAGGCTCCAACTTAATGTCTTGCAGGGACTTTATCAGTGAGTGCAAGAAGTGTTCCGAGGCATCAGGCCTATACCAGTTCATGGGATGATCACACTTTAAAGACTCATGACAGAAACGCCAGGATTACGAAACCATAAACAGTCACCATAGCACATCCACCACTCTGCAGAGAAAGTATAGACACCACGTTCGGAAGCTGTCATTTGTATTAAGTTTTGGAACCCGCATAAACCCCCACCCCAAATCCATCCGTGGGGCGAGCGAGGCTGAGTCATTCCAAGGAGTAACTTTACACCGATGCTTGCACTCCGGGGTCGGGACAAAGGCATCACCTCTAGGTTCCTCCCTTCTGGGCACTCCGGCCCTAGCCCAAACCCTCTCCGATTTCCCGAGCCCGACACTCCAGTGCGCCGAGCCCTGAAGCCGGAGGCCGCAATTCAGGCCTCCAGTGAGCGTAGGCGCTCTGCCGCTCCCGCGATCCTGTCAGCGACCAGCGGGCCACACTGTCCCAGTGGGGCTGGTGCGGCGACCCTCCCAGCCGGCGCCGTTGGACGCTGTGGCGAACCTGTCAGGTGCTGACCTGCCCGGCCAAGCCCGCCGCCAGATGGGAGCAGGGGCGGCACTTACCCGGCAGCGCCTCCTCCGCCCGCGGCAGCAACACAGCCGGCGGCCCCCCGCACCATCTTCTGCCGCCGCCCTCACCTCGGCGGCGGCTACCAACCGCCCCTGCGGCGCCGCCAACCGACACAACCGTCGGCGCCCGGGCACCGAGCACCCGGCGAGGACCGGAGGTCCGGCGGGATGGGAGTCGGGCGCAGCCGCTGCTCCGGCACCTCGGCTCCGCGCGGGGACCCGAGTCCGCGGGCCGAGGCACTGGGAGCTTGGCAGGGCTGGGTCTCGGCCGCCGTGGGGTTTGTTATTGTCGACTCGGCCTTTCCGCCGCAGAGCACGCCGGGAAACAGCCTGCCGGGGGAGGGGCGACCCGGGCATCTGCGCAAATCCGGAAGTCGCTAGGCTGCCCGGACGGGCGCGGCTCGGCCCACGACCGTTGTCCCTGGCTGGTGACTTGTCTGTCCTTCCCTGACCCTGGAAGGTATTTCGGTGCTTACCGTGGACGGCTCCCAGGTGAGCGTGACCTTCTGGCCGTGGCAGACCGACCCCGCCAAACCTGGAGCAGCCCCAACATGGGAACCGGAGGCTGAAGAGTGAGCACCAGCACAGCTCTGGGGCCCTCGTCGGCTGCCCCGAGTCAGCCGCCTGTCATCTGGGCCACCCACACCGCGACCACTGGGTTGGCAGGCAACTCGGAAAGTGTGCCTGGCATCATTGCAAGGGTGGGGCGGCACAAAGTCAGACCAGGTGAGTAAAGAGCACGTCCAGAAGAGAAGAACCGAAGCAAAATGTACTGGACTGTAAGCGGCACGACCCTACAGTACTGAGGTCGATAATGGGTCAACAACATTAAGATTAGAGAAGAAAATGTCAGCTTGGGAGAATATTGCATTTGTATACGGGCTCAGGCAAGGACTTGAAGCTACAAAACTTGAGTATTAAAATTTGATGTACAGATGTTACATGCAGACTAATCAATTATGTTGCATAAACACGTATTAAATAACTATTTCCAGGAATATCTGATAGATGTAAAAGGTTAGGAATGATCGCTCTAAACCAACAATGAGTGGTTCCCGGACAACGTGAGATATACAGGGTATTAAACTGATCGAGATCTGCAGCTCTTTATTGTGATATACACTGGGAAAACTTTTCGGTGTTTAGAGTTGTTTGGAGAAGAGCTTGTTGTATGTACTTTGTTTTTAACTTTGCACTTCTGCCATATCCCAGAAAAATGTTGTCTTCATGATTTTTGATCACACTGTTATACATATTGACTATTTCTTAAACTGGAATCTTAGTACATTACACGAGCAAATAAAGCAAAAGTAGGAGAAAAAAAAAAGCACTCAATTATTGTGCGCCAGGGAAAGTAGTGAATTGGCAAGACCAAAGCTATTCGATGTCACAGTCTAGCTAGAAACTATGAAAAACAAAGTTGGCCAGGAGGTGGTGGTGGCAGCCCATATCTTTAACCCCTTCACTCAGAGACAGAGGCCTGGTCTACAGAGTGAGCTTTAGGACAGCCAAGGCTACACAGAAAAAGGGAAATCAGGGCTGGTGAGATGGCCTGGAGGGTAAGGTCATCTACTGACTACCAAAACTAACCACCCCAGTTTCATCCTAGGACTGACATCGTGGGAGGAGAGAACTACTCCTTGAAGTTCACACACACTAAAGAGCACTAAAAAGCTTTGTTTCCTCACAATTAATCAGTGGTATTGATCAGGAGAGGTACACTCCAGTTTCAAATGTTAAAGCACCACATATCTCAAGATGTACTTGTCCCTGACTTCTTTAGGAAACTGTAACTTCAAATGTCTGTTACTTTATACCCCAGGGTGATTGTTTAGGATTTATATGCATCTCAAATTGTTTACTAAGACTAAAGTGAAAATATGTTACATGAATTCTGCTAAATAAACTTTTAAGTACATAGGAGATAAATGTTACTAATCATGCATATCTATAAGTTTTCTGTAACAAGCTATTTTCTCTCATTCTCTTGAGCATTCTATTCTCCATAATAAACAAGAACAAACTCCTCCTGCAACATCATGGGAAGCTTCGTAATCCATCTTCACTTTTGGGTTCTGGGCATTTCTCAGTGAAACTGCAAACAGATTTACAAGGATCTTAGAATTATCTTTCTTTCGTGAAGAGTGCTGAAACATCATTTAGACTTACTAATGCATGAGCCATTCTTCATTCCACCTTCTTTTGTTATCGCTTTCCTGTTGCTTGTAAAAACCCCTGTCCATTTACTGGAATATTTTCTCAATTCTCAATTACAATACACTGTGAGTGATGAAAAGATTAGGTTCTGTGTAAGGTAAGACTACTTATTCTTGTATAGCCCTGGCTGTCTTGGAACTCACTCTGTAGACCAGGCTGGCCTCGAACTCAGAAATCCACCTGCCTCTGCCTCCCAAGTGCTGGGATTAAAGGTGTGCGCCACCACTGCCCAGCTCAGTAAATGTAATTTTTAAAGTGATTTTTTTTTCTTTTAGAAGTGTGGAGGGATTATGCAGTCTACCTGAGTACTTCAAATCATTTGAATTTTTAAGTCTGTTTTTCTCAGCTTTAACTTCAGTGCCTCCTAGTCTTTACCTGACACATCTTTAACTCTGAATCTTTTAAGTGTCTTAACATGCTGATTATAAGCTCCTCTTTAAATATTAACCCCAATCCCTGAATAATGCATATGTGTTCAGTATTTGTTAGCAGCACCTTACAACTTGCTCAAGCCACCTGCTTCTGGCTAGCTTTGTATTAACCTTCATTATTTTTCTATCAGAAACCATCCAATTATGTCTCTCCCCTTTCTAAGGATTTTCAGTGGTTTTGTCTTGTAGATGGATAAAATTTGAATATAGCACAACAAATCTTGTCTGGATTGGGATTAGGTACCAACTCATCTCACACTATACTTGATTAAATTCTCCTCTTCCTATGAATCTTTAAATTGGATGAATTTTTTAAATTCATAGGATTCTGGAGAGGTTGACACAAATTATAAGGCCTTTATAGAATTCAATAAATTCTGTAAATATTAAATGTTAGCATTTAATATCATTAATAACTAAGTTGTAAGTTTCTATGAAAAATTCTTGCCCTCAGATGTCTCAAAGGCTACAAGTAATACAGGGGCCACTCAAACAAAACTGCAGGGATAGCTGAGCCTTTGGGAAGTAGAGTTAGGAAGATTAGGAGTTTAAGGACATCCTTAGCTACACAGCCATTTAAAGACAAGCCTATGATACCCCTGTTATGCACTGTAAAACAAACTGCAATGACAAGTTTCTATGGCATCTCTTACAAAAAGCCCTTAAGGATACTGAGAGACACCTAAATTTTTTTGTACACACCTAAATATTTTCAGCTCTGCCTAGTTCGAAATTCAACTCAGAACATATACTTGCTACGTCTTAAACTTAGTGCTGTTGCCCTAATTTAAGATAATGTTCAAGTATAAATTGATCAGTTATGTTTATATATCTGACTGAGTTGTATTCAATACATATCAAAATTAAGTCTGTTAGTTAAATACTGGTAGAAATTTTGCTTTTAAAATTGTAACTAGAAGGATAGAGAGCTGGGTCAATGGTTAAGAAGAGGACTGAATACTCTTGCAGAAGACCACTTGGTTCCCAAAACCCACCTGGTCACTCAACTCCAGTTCCAGGGCATGCTACACCAATCTGACCTCCTTGGGCATCAGGCATGCATATAGTGCAGGCAAAACACTCATAAACATAAAATTCTTCTTAAAAGAATTGTCAGGCACTCTTGAAAATGCTGGGGGCACTGTTCATAAGGCTCTTCTCTGTTCTCAGTACTGTTTATAGACCTTATAGCTGTTCTATGTAGTTGATTTATTGGTGTTCATAGGTGTTACTAGTGGTAATGATAGTTAACTTGAGTGTCTTCAAGGATAGTAATGAATCTGAAGAGCTAGTAACTAACACTGTCAAATGCTGCAGGACATGCAAGAAAGTATATCACCCTTGATGTTCTAAAAGATTTGAATCAATAAAGAAGGCTGTTTTTCAGATTTGAAAGAGATAGTATCCCAAACTTTATAAAAACATTAGTTCTTATATTAATTATCTCAAATTTTACCAAAATGTCCAGAAGTAGAGCCAATACTTTGTGGAATATTTTCAATGATAAATTAGTCAATCGTGTAGACAGAACTGATTCCAGATGTCAAGTGAGAGTTGGGCTTTTAACTTACATACATTATAATATACGTTTTTTAATTGAGATGAAAGGTGTAACTCAATACAATGGGTGCTAGCAAGGCCTTGTATTTGGTCCCTATTACCTAAATTCATAAAACAGCTGGATGTAGTAATACTTCTAATCTTAGCACATAGAAGCTGAGGTGGGACAACTGAGGCCACCCATCCAAATTAACACCAGAACCAAGTACAAATCTCTATATCAAAACAAACATAAATCCTAAGGGGAAAAATACCTGTTGTTTCTGAGGCAGTAATATTTTCTATTCTTTCTAGTATTAACCATTGATTTTTATCATTATAGCTTGAAAGACCATTTGATTCAGAGCCAGATCTTGAGACCCGTACTATTTTAATTTCATACATCTGGCAGTGCTTGTCATTTTTTATTTTTAAAATGTAATTTTTTTAGCTGGGCAGTGGTGGCGCACGCCTTTAATCCCAGCACTTGGGAGGCAGAGGCAGGCGGATTTCTGAGTTCGAGGCCACCCTGTTCTACAGCGTGAGTTCCAGGACAGCCAGGGCTACACAGAGAAACCCTGTCTTGAAAAACCAAAAAAAAAAAAAAAAAAAAAAAAAAAAAGAGCAGCCAGTGATCTAGATGGCTGAGTCTAGAGCCCACTCTAGCCCCACATTTTGGGATTTTTGACATCTCTGGCTTCCATCACCTGAAACCAGTGATACTCCTAGCCGGAATACTTGGTTTCCCACCACAGGACAAGGGGCTGAGGTGCATATTTTACATACCAAAGCAGACCTGGCCTTCAGGTTCTCCCAACATTCCTCAGTCCCTACCTGACATACCCTGCGCCCAAACCTTGAACTTTCCAGCCTAGGGCTAGGCTTTTCTCCCCCTCTCCCCCTAGACTCTTCCCTATATAATCCAGACCTTGTGCATCTGCCCCCCACTCCATGATGTGTTTTTTTTCTTCCCCCTCCCCTCTTTTCCCTCCTCATGGCAATAAATCTACCTATGTATACTTTGACTGGAATTGGCTCCTTTCACTGGCAGAGAAATAATTTATCAATACTGACTTAAAAATGCCTCTTCAGGCTGGGCAGTGGTGGCACACGCCTTTAATCCCTTAGGAGGCAGAGGCAGGCGGATTTCTGAGTTTGAAGCCAACCTGGTCTACAGAGTGAGTTCTAGGACAGCCAGGGCTGCAGAGAAACCCTGTCTCGAAAAACCAAAAAAAAAAAAAAATAAAAAGATTCTAAAATCTTGCCATTCATTCCCTATGCATATAAAACTTCAACCATAATAGCATAGAAAATAAAATTCTAAAGATTTCTAAAAATATTTTATTTCTAAAACAATCTATAGTGATGGTATAAACATGAGGTAGTGGTATGATTAAAAATAAATAAGAAATGGAATTTATCAAAAACTCTTTGCCCCACTTTGGTTTTTCAAGACAGGGTTTCCCTGCGTAGCCCTGGATGTTCTAGAATTCAACTCTGTGTACTTACTGGCCTTGAACTCTGAGATCTGCCTGCCTCTGCCTTGAGTGCTGGCATTAAAGGCTTGTGCCACTACTTCAGCAATCAAAATTCTTTAAGTAAAATACAAAGGGATTTTTTTTTCTTATTTGTACATATTCTATATCTTTTAAACCATACCTTTTCTATATCTTTTAAACTATGTGTCTTTTGTGACTTATAATAATAAGGTTTCTTCCTACTTTCCTAAAATCATTTTATTTTAGTAGCATTTGTTTTCAATCCTATGTCCTCAAATGGTCAGGATGTGCCTATGCTTGTGTTTATGAGAAGAAACCGTGTAGGAGTCAATTCTCCCTCAAACATGGGTTCCAGAAATGGAGCTCAGTCATCAGGCTCGGCAGCAGGCACATTTACTCTCTGAGCCATCTTACTTGACAACCCCCCCCCCCC
>CM052702.1:26842627-26885580 GCA_028551405.1 Uromys caudimaculatus | reverse complement strand
TGATCAAGCCTGTCCCTTGTCATCTTGACACACAATCATATCTCCTTATATCATGGTTAATATCCAAATAAAACCAATAGCTAGGCCAGGCAGTGGTGGCACACGCCTTTAGACCCAGCACTTTGGAGGCCCAGGCAGGTGGATTTCTGAGTTCAAGGCCAGCCTGGTCTACAGACTGAGTTCCAGGACAGCCAGGGCTACACAGAGAAACCCTGTCTCGAAAAACAAAAAACAAACAAACAAACAAACAAAAAAAGTAAGAGAACTGACCCTGAATCTTGTCTTTAGAATAGAAGCCATCAAAACGTTAACTGATGAATGGTAAATGTGCTCAGTTGCTTTGAATAAAACATGAGCAAGAAACTCACTGTACATCAGTAGCCCACCTTGCTAAGTAAACTGTGTTATTTAACCACCATTGAGTGATGTTTAAGATAGCTCTTGGATTTAAACCCCCTTGCATCTACTACACTAAGGAGAACAAAATAGTGAACAAGAGCTCTGGATTGGTTGTATGGGAACGGATTCCTGTAGATGTGGCCACCAAGGGGCACATTGTCTAAAGTTATCATTGGCCTGTCATGAAGAGGCACATATAGTGGTCCATGCTTATAAATCCAACCATTTAGGGGCTAAAGCAGCAGGACCCTCAGTTACAATCCAAACTGGGATAGGTAGTGAATAAAACCTCTCAAATAGTTAAGGTAGATCCTGCTTCACTTTGTACTGAGTGTGTGCCACCCATCCCAACAGGGTAGTGAAGCAGGCCCCTCACAATTTAACTTCAGTAGTAACCCCTTTCTTCTGGTAACAGCCTTTAGTGTTTCCAGATAGTGTCAAATACCTCTTCAGATTCAAAACAAGATTGAGAACTACTGGCCTAGTTTATAAACCAAGGGCCTAGTTTCCTGTTGAATATTAGTAAGTGACTAAGCTTTGATCTAGCACATTTTTTTTTATCTTTCTTTTTGGTGCTGAGTGGTATTGCTGGTGTTATCTCAAATTAAACATTTATATGCTTTTTTTTTCCTTTTTGTTGTTGTTTGTTTTTTGAGACAATTTCTCTGGGTAGCCCTGGTTGTCTGGGAACTTACTATGATAATCAGGCTGGCCTTGAGTTCAGAAATCCAACTGCCTGTGGGATTAAAGGTGTGGACTACCACACCCTGCGCCATTTTCCTCTTTTGATAAGTTTATCTGAAGTCTTACATAGTTGACCCACACATACAAGGACTCAGCTTCCCATGGGTAGTGGTATGTAGAGTACACTCACAGGCTGTGAATTGAGTTGAGCACTTTAAACCCAAGAGTTTAATAGCATTTTCAAAATAATGAGAGTAAACCATGACTGTCAAATGGTCAAGCCACAAACTAAGGAAGTTCAGTCCTATCATTCTATATGCAGATGCCCCTCAGAACTACTGCATTTTCCTGAACATCTTCTGAACACCTTAGCCTACCTTCAAAGTATCTATTCACATAATAGAAAACTATTTTGAACTGTGTTTAAATTTACTGGGAAAAGTTTGAATTGTATAATATCAATCAAAACCAATAAAATATTGGTGATGCTTCTCATTATTTTTCATTTTGTTTCATGAGTATGAAGAGTAATTGTCTGAAACTGGCTGTTGTGGCACATGCCTGTAATTCCAGCACTCAGGTGGTAGAAGCAGGATGATCACAAGTTCAAAGTCATCTTTAGGTACATAGGGAGTTCAAAACCAGTTGAGGCTAAAACTACTATCTCAAAATATAATAATTTTCTTGAACTAGGGGTGTAGCTCAATGGCTGAGGGCATGATAACTTTACTCAAGGACTCATTTTTCACTCCAGATTGGAAAGGAATAGTAATATCCACTTGGTGTGGTGGGAAAGCCTACAATGACAGCCCCTGCAAGGCTGAGGCCAGCCTAGGTTTAACAGTAAGACTATGTGTTTATGATGGTGGTGGTGGTGGTGGTGGTGGTGGTGGTGGTGGTGGTGGTGATGGTGATGATGATTGTACTGCTGGTTTTATGTGTCAACTTGACACAAACTGGAATTGTCACAGAGAAAGGAGTCTCCCTTAAGGAAATGTCTCCATGAGATCCAGCTGTAAGGCATTTTCTCAATTAGTGATCAAAGGGGTAGGGCCCATTGTGGGTGGTGCCACTCCTGGGCTGGTAGTCTTGAATTCTGTAAGAAAGCAAGCTGAGCTGGACGGTGGTGGTGCACGCCTTTAATCCCAGCACTCGGGAGGCAGAGGCAGGCGGATTTCTGAGTTTGAGGCCAGCCTGGTCTACAGAGTGAGTTCCAGGACAGCCAGGGCTACACAGAGAAACCCTGTCTCGAAAAAACAAAAAACGAAAAAAAAAAAAAAGAAAAAGAAAAAAGAAAAAGAGAAAGCAAGCTGAGCAAGCCAGGGGAAGCAAGCCAGTAAGTAACATCCCTCCATGGCCTCTGCATCAGCTTCTGCTTTCTTTCCGACCTGCTTGAGTTCCAGTCCTGACTTCCTTTGGTGATGGAATAGCACTGTGGAAATGTAAGCTGAATAAATCCTTTCCTCCCCAACTTGCCTCTTGGTCATGATGTTTGTGCAGGAATAGAAACCCTGACTAAGACAATGGTGATGACAAACATTAACAATAGAGAATATGGTAAAGATGGCCCATTCTGGGCACACCCACTAGAGTTTTTAGGGAAGGAAAGACAAAAAGAACATGTTAAAGTGAAAAATAATAGTTAAAAGATGGATCCAAACTTGTGAATTTAAGATGAGAAAGATGGAAATCCGAGGCTGAGACCACAGAGGGGAAGCTGCTAACTTCCAAAGTGTGTAATCAATGGGTTGTGTTTATCATGGCCTGCTTTTATTTCCTTGGTGTGAATTTAGGCAGTGGGCTAAGATTTGTGAATGTTCTGTTTTTAATCATACATTTGAAATGTATATTTCCAATTAATTATGATAGGGATGAGCTGGGGTGAGCCCTAGTGTCTCCCACACAAAAGAGAATTAGTGTATACTGAGCTACTCCATCAGCCCTCATGATTTAATACTTCAAGAGCTAGCAGTGGTAGCTGTGCTTGTTTATCTATCATACAGCAAACCAAACTAGAAACAAACAAAATCTTTGTAAAACTGTAGAGTCTTTAAATTCACAGCTATGGAAATCTTAGAATGTATTAATTGTGGTGGGTGTGGGATATGGGCCACTTTGCCTCAGAATTTTTAACACATGATATGCTGTCTTGCCCTAGCCTCAAAACATTTCATGACACAAATATTAAATAGTGCCAGTGTACAGTTACAAAGTTCTTAAATGAAGCTACCTCTTTGTCATGATAGATGGATGTGAACTTGAGCTTTACAGGCCTGGTGTGCCACTTTCACAGGGCAATCTAGCCAGATGTATTAATTCTGCATAAATATAGCTGGGTTTGGTGGCTGTTAGGGAGCTTGAACTATTTCTTTTATTCCAAAAAAAAAAAAAAAGGCTCACAGGGCACTGTTTACATTAGAGTAGAAAAACCAGTCTTGATGTAGTTTCTTTGACTAACTCGTGATTGTTTTTTTAAAGTTATGAATTGAAAGAGTAACCAGAGTCCAAGAACAATAAAAGGTTATACAGGGCTTGGAATTGTGGCTCAGTGGTACAACCTGGCCTAACAAATAAGAGACCCTAGATTCAAGCCACCATTGGAAACAAAAACAAAAGACTATTCCCTCTCAACCTGTTCATCTTAGCCTTTAAACAACAGCCACAGACAGTTTTGAACTTTCTGGAGAACACCAGCTGTGCCTATGACTACTTCCCTTAGGCATTACAGGTCTTAAGGATATCAACCACAGTCTGCCACATGTCTACACCATGACACTCTGCACGCCCTGCATTCAGTGTCTTACTGATTCATTGTTAGTTCACTCAACAAAGGCCTGTCATGGATCAGACACTCTAACAGGTGTTTTTGTATAACTAATTACAACTATGCTATGCATGCTTTTCCTTACCTCATAGCATACTGAAACTCTGCAGTCTGCCTTGTTCACCTCCTATAACAAGTTCTGATGGAGCTCTTGAAACATGTAGAGAATAACCTTAACTGTCTGTCCTTCAGAAGGTATACAGATAAACCATAGTTCATTCACACAACTGAACACCACTCTGTAATAAATAAAAAGTCACAAACCAGAGCCACCCACATGTATTAGTATGGATATGTAGAAAATATTTAAGTGAAAACTTAAACATTTAACAAGATGATGTATTAGAAAGAATGAAAAAGTCAGGTACTATGGTTTTGTTTTTGTTTATTTGTTTGTTTGTTTTGTTGTTGGGTTTGTTTGAGAGCATACAAATACTGCAGCCTGAAGGACGATGATTTTGGCAGTTGATTACAATATTAAAATTAAAAGTAGCAGATCTAGTTTATCCTACACCAATATTTGCATGCACAGAAAATAGCATGAACAATAGCAGCTAATACAATATTATTTTGGCATAAAAGGCTATGTATCCCTACTAGAGAGATTCATTAAATTGTACATAAATTTTCTGCATCTAGGACAAAAACAAAAAATAAGGAATCTATACAATGTATATAATTAGCTATAAGACACTTCTAGAAAACACAAATGCTGTAAACTTTGCTTATTTCCAGGAAATTATTCTGGGCACTTTGGGAAAACTTGTGGCAAAAGAAACTTTTCACTCTGCCCTGGAAATGTTTGAGCCTTGAAGCATAGTCTATCTATCAGAAACTTTTAGTAACTTATCACAAAGGATCTTCCCTGGCTGGAGGGAAGGCATGAGGTGGGGCACAAGGCTGGGAGTGTGGAGCAATGTGGCCTCTCACAAAGCTAGATTCTCAAGATGAGAAGCAGTAGAAGAGAAATTTCACATCTGGACCTTGCTGCAGGCCTCTTGCCTTAGGTTGCTCTGGTCTTAACTTAGATGCAGTAAAACCTGCAAAGAGCAAGAGCTGAAACTGGCTCTGGACTCTACCCATGCCTAATAGTAGATGAATGATCTCCATTAAAAGTACCTAACTCTGCTGGGCATGGTTGCACACACCTTTAATCCCGGCACTCAGAGACAGAGGCAGGTGGACTTTTTTGTGAGTTCAAGGCCAGCCTGGTCTACAAATGGATTTGTTTGTTATACAGAGAAACCCTGTCTCCAAAACAAAAACAAAGAAGGACCTAACTTTCTGTATGCTTTAGTCTCTCCACCTCTAACATGTGAGCGTGCTATGAACAATAATACTTATAACAAGTTGAATGCAGCACCTGACATGTACTAGGTGCTCTGTTAACATAGCCCTGTCTCAACCTTAGGAGTGATGGGATTAAAAGCATTAGTCAGTACACCCAGCTTCTAGCCTGCCTTTATCTGAACACTTGTCCTATTCTCCATCATAATCTGGAAGTGCCTGAGGGTTCTGTCTTTTCAAAGATGCCTTTACCAGTTAATGACACAAAGCAATGAAACAGTTTCTAAAAAGGAAGATCTTGGGGTTGGGGAGATAGTACCCATGGATGGCACATACCCATAACTCAGTATTTGAGAGAAAAAGTCAGGGTTATCACATGGTTGAGACCACTATGGTTTACCTGGACCCAAAAAAAGGAAATTGAGGTTTTTTAATATGTTATAATTTATAAGGTCATTTATCTGACTCTATCTTAAACCACTGTCTTGTTGGGGTAGAGATCAACTATTACCAATGGAATTTAGATTCTTTCCCCTAAAAATAGAAAAAGAACCTTATTAGGTATCACCTATTCTTGTTGTTACAGAAATTACAATGTAATTTGTGAACAAATGCATTGTTTCTTTCTTCCCCTCTTCCACTTTCCTCTTTTGCCTTTCTCTCTCATCTCACCATGTCCTATGGAAGATAAGTAAAAACTGACATTATATAATTATATCTCTATGCATGATCTGAGCTACTGGTGATTTCTTAAATTTGAAATTGTATCATTCTTTAAGATGTTGGCATTGAGGAGTCACCCCACAAACCCCACAAACACAGATCTTAGTCAGACAGGGATAGTTTATTGAATGCATACCTTAAGACTGATTGGTCAGGGTGGCAGCTCCCAGCTCCTGAGTCTGAAATTGTTTCAAAGATAGCATTAGGTGCTGGAGATGTAACTCAGGTGTAGAGTACATACATACCATGGACAAGGTTATGGATTTGATTCCCAGTATCCACTCTCCCAGCTACCCAAAAATGGTCTGTCAGATTACAGGCATGGAACTTGGAAAGTCTGGCACAGTTATTGGAGAGCTTGTCTGGCATTCATGAAGGCCTGGATCCAGTCCCTCACACCACATAAGTCTGGCACATTGGCACAGGTCTTTCATCTCAGCATTTTTAGATAGTTGAGGCAGAAGGATCTGACTTCTGAGGCCAGGCTGGTCTACATTAAGTTCTAGGCCAGCCAAGACAACACAGTGAGATCCTGTATCAAAAAGATAAAAGATTATAGAGATCTGTTTATACATGACCGTGTGCACTTAGAGACAGGAGGATCAGACATTCAACATCAGCTTCGGTTACTAAGCCAGATTCTGTTCTCAAAAAAACAAAACCAGGAGAGACACAAGAGAGCAAACACATTGCGCGCCTTTCTTTGTAACACCAGAGGTCACTGTAAGATAGAAATTTCCAACACTATCTTAAAGTGTTGAGCTAATGTTATTCACAAGATTTATTTTTATTTATTTTTGTCATTCCACAAACCACACAAACACTGATCTCAGTCATACAGGGATGGTTTATTGAATGCACACCCTAAGACTGATCAATCAGGGCTGTAGCTCAGGATTTAGGGGCTGAGGTTACAACCCCAAAGATTTTTCTATGTCAGCTTATAAAGGAAAAAAACCACAAAAATCATAATGAGCATATGCAAATACAAGCATAGCATGATACATGGTCATTGACCTTTAATTTGATGGGTCCTACATGAAACTTACAGTTGAGGAAGTTCATAGCATACAGAACATAACAGGGCATGTAGTTAGCATGACCCTGCTCAGAGTTGTTATTTTTCAGTGCCAGTGACTGACAGGTATATTACAGCAACAATCTGAAATAGCTAACAGGCATGGAACAAAATGGCTACAGCTATACTAGTGGGGTAGACCTCAACAATCTGAATGCTTGCTTATTCATGAGACTATTTTTAACCTTCCCACATTTTACTTGCCTGTATTACATTTAAACTTATAGAGAGCCTTGCCTCAAAGTAGTTTTCCTTGAAGTGTCTTCAGAATCCTTTTTCCAGGAAAAATGTAATACAATTTCATAGTTCAGTAGATAAAAGCAGACGTGAATTAGAAGACATGAATTATTACAATTACTGAATGTGAGCAGTTGCTTATAGATATTCACTCCTGACCCTGCTCACATTTCAGAATTCTAACTCAAAAAAATCACAATTTTTCCATTCTACCTATACACCCTATGTGGAGCTGGAGAGATGGCACTTAGGTTTAAGAATACTTGTTCCTGCAGAGGACTGGATTCTGGATCTCAGCACCCACAACAGACATCCTACAACTGCCTGTAACTCCAACTCTGGGGGAATGCAGTCCTTCTGGTCTTTGAATACCCACACACATACACATTTTTTTTGAAAAAAAAAATTAAAAATTCATATTATGAGTTTGATAAGGAGACTATCTTTCATACCAACACTTTCCAGGGTATTCAGGAACTATGGCAGAATATAAGTTGAAGTGGGCTGAGCAGGAAGCTCTGGGTTGCGGTAGATATTTACCATGTTCAAGGCCCTTGATTAGATGTCCTGAACAAAATATATTAAACAAAAAAGAAAGAAGGAGGACATGGAAACTCATGAAACAAAGCACTGCACTCATCCCAGAGGGAACGAATGATCTCTTATTCTAAGGCAAGGGTGATCATGCCCTGTGAACATTAAGTTGTCTCGAAAAATTGCATTATCTAGTGTGAAAGTAATTACATGAACTTAAAAAAAGGCCCAAGGTCATGTAACCACACTCACTTTGTACGAAGGCCTGGCTGACCCTGGAACTCACAGTATAGATCAAGGTGTTCTAGGACTCAGAGCTGCCTGCTTCTGTTCCACCACCCAGGACTCGGATTACAGGTGGGTTGTCACATCTATCAGAAATTTTTTACTTTGAGATTGGGTCTCTCTCTCTCTCTCTCCCTCCCTCTCTCTCTCTAGTTTTTCGAGACAGGGTTTCTCTGTGTAGCCCTGGCTGTCCTGGAACTCACTCTGTAGACGAGGCTGGCATCGAACTCAGAAATCCGCCTGCCTGTGCCTCCCAAGTGCTGGGTCTAAAGGTGTGCACCACCACTGCCCTGTTCATCTATCAGAAATTTATATGTGAGTTCTGGGGATCCCAGCTCCATTCCCCATGCTTATGTGAGCCATTTCCCCAGCCTTTATAGGGTGTCTAGCCAGTCAATCCTAAAGAACCTGAAATAGGTGTCTCCCCTTTCTGGGGATTTCTGTTATTTAATGCTAGCTTATAATCCTGTAACAGACATTTAAAAACCACTTTTGCTAAAAAGCACTGACCTCTTACTTGAACCAACAAGAAGAACTAAAAGCAAGATAGAAGCTTGGCACCTCTGCCTTCATTTTGTGTCTGTGTCATTCTGGCTCCAGCTTAACTTGCATAGGCACGTTAGTCATTCCAGGAGTGCCTGTTTACACAGCCAGTCTTACTCCTTCAAAGCTGAAGGTGCTCATTTCCCTACACCTGAATTCACCTTAGATTCCTGCAACAGCAAGTCCTCATGGGGCAGAGCACAGGCAGATAAGGGTAGTTAAGGAAGAATGTGAGGCTGCTCCTTATTTAAGTTAAGTAATCAACTTGTAGGTACAAGATTGTTTCATGTCAGGGCTTCTTCAGACCACCTTGCAGAGCCAGGGCTGAAATACAGATTAAAAGGCGACACCATGACTGAGACTTCTAATAGGTATACATCTCACCCCAGAAACTATAGTTACTATATTTAAACCTAATGGTCATGTCAGAACCCCCCAAAAGAGGAACCCGAGGGTCACTGAAATTTGTCTGTTCCTTTGCTCAACAAAGAAATAGGTTAAATCTCCCTCTGCTTTTTATCTCTTTAATTGGAGAGTCGGTGTGGAGGCCAAACTGAGCTTGTTGAAACTGGGACCTCTGCCCTTCCATTTTGAATACAGTTCCAGCACTGTAGAGACTATTGCATGAGTATCATGCCAGGGGAGGAATCCAGGCCAGCCTAACTGTACAGTGAGCCTCAGCCTCAAACATATGGGAGAGGGATGCCTAGCACACATGTGGCTACTGGACTCAATTTCCAGCATCTTAAATTAAAATTTTAAAAAAGAGTATTAACTTGTATATTGTGATTCACATGTGCCATTCCAGCACTTAGGAAACTGAGGCAGGAGGATTTCTAAGAGTTCCAGGTAAGCTGGACTATACTATATTATGTTACACAGATATATTAGGACATTGCTATATAATAGTAGGTTTGTATTTAAATCCAACTTTGTCTTTTTAGCTGGGTGGTATTGGGCAAACTATTAAACCATTTGTTTGACTTTGGAAAATGAAATCTGATCAAAACACTGTAAAAAATTTTCAAAGAGCTAATAAATTTTAAAAATAAAAGTACAGGAAAGGGAAAGATGTACAAGAGCTGGGGCCTGGTGGCACATGCCAGAGTCAGGAGTTCAAGGTCATCCTTGGCTATATACTTAGTTGGAGGTCAGCACAGGCTACAGAAAGTCAAGTATCAAGACCAAAGGAGCAAAGGGTATGTATGTTAGTTACTTCTCTGTTGCTGAGATAAAACAACACAGGTTACATTCCTCGATGTCTAGGAGTCTGTCACAGCCAGTAAGCATAGCAGCAAGTGGCAGGGTTGCAGAACAAAGCAGAGTTCAAACAGAGAATGCTACTCAGCACTCTTAGTCTTTGTATTTTGCCCAGAGAAACCAATGCATGTGTCCACACAAAATAGAACATGGTCCTCAAAGCCTTACTCACTATAGTCAGTGTCATGATGGGGATATAGCTCAAGTGGCAGAGCATCTCTCCAATACATGCAAGGCCTTGGGTCCGTTCCTGGCACAAACAAAAAGGAACAGTATCTGTCAGTACATAAGCAAGTCAATCAGGGCAGACTCCTATAGATTTAGAACTATCACTGATCCAATCCACAGATTCTGGCAATGAAGTCTTAGCACCTTAGAAGCACTGAAGAGCAAAAGAAAGCAGATCAAAAGGGCTCTGCTCATTCTACCCACCTCTATGTGAAAGATTATATACTATCTCACTCTGTTTCTATAACACTTTAGGAAAGGAAAATTCACAATTACAGAAGACACCATGGGTTCTAGGGACAGACAAGATACTGACTTAAAGATGACTTTGTTGAGTAAGGGCAAGACATAATAGATTTGGGGGGTAGAGAGATGAGTTCTCAACCTGTAACCCAACATGGTCTTGAACTTGAAGTAATTAATCTGCTATAGTGCTAGGATTACAGGCACACCTCTCCACAATGGGTTTTAGGTACCAAGGATTGAACCCAGGGTGGTCTTCTACACCACACAACCAGTCTCCTAGCTGAGCTTAAGTTATGCCCCAGTCTTATTGGTAGTCTTTTATATGGTAACTTTGGTGGTGATTATATAGCTTCATATACTTGTCAAGATACAATTTATACATCCAAAATTACATACTTTAACTTTAGCAGGTGTGGTGATGCTTGCCTGTAATCTCTAATATCAGAAGTAGAGATTAGATACAATAATTGCCAGGCTGGATACAAGAGATCAAGTCCCCCAAAACAAAAGAAACAAATGTACCCAGCTTGGTGGGAACAGCCTGTAATCTAAAATCCAAACCCCCAACTGAGGACAGCCTGGGATATTATACATATATGTATATGCCTCATCTCAAAAAAAATGACTTTATTTCTTGTAAATTATATCTGACCAGATAAAACTTCATAGAGTTTCTGATGAAAACAGTAAGAGAGAGAGAGAGAGAGAGAGAGAGAGAGAGAGAGAGAGAGAGAGAGAGAGAGAGAGAGAGAGAGAGAGAGAGGCCAAACAGGGACTTGAGATTACAGGAATCTTGAAAGCAAATCTACAGACTGCCTACTCTGATACATTCTAATGGATAATTGATATGCTTGCCAAGGATGGAGCAGGATGCACTTATGTCTCCTCACCATCATCAGCACTAAGCCATGGGGCAAAAAAAGGATAAGGGAAAGAGTCTATGAAGTATTGTTGGGCCCCATTTTGGCCCTGGTTTGGCCCTTGAGGACAAACCTGAGCCTTTCATATCTGGATGACTCAGCAAGACCTGTTTGGCCCTGCCTCTGCCCCATCGTTTCTGATGTGAAGCTTTGCCATTGGCCCTGACAGTTACCCCTTACCCTCCATCACCCTTCCCTGCCTCCTATGTCATCTCTTCCCATACCTAAGTGCCCACCTCCTCGCCTCTCTACATAAGCAAGTGCCTAGTTTAATAAAGTGAGTTCCTGCTTCGACAAGACTCCCTGCCTGGTGTGTTTCTTTCTACACTCGCCATCCCACTCAGCCTGGACAGACCCAGCTGGATTGGATTCTCTCTTCTTGCCTGGACCTGCGGGCAAGGAGCGGACAAAGTATCACAAGAACTATAAGCAGACTATGACAATAAAACTAATTTTTAAAAAGAAAAGTAAATATAGGAGGTTGAAATGCTACGCAAAGTTGTAGGCAGTTGGCTCTATTTGGCTTGCATTTGACACATAAAGCAATAGATAGTTGTCTAAAAACACTTTTCTTCCAAATGCTGTTTGTTTTGAGACAGCATCTTACTCTATGACCCAGACTGACAAGGAAGTTTTTATGTAACCCAGGTTGGCTGCAAATTTAAGGCAAACCTCTTGTTTTGACTCCCCAACTTCTGAGATTGCAAGTGCATGCTGTTATGAGCACTTAGTAACTGCTGTTAGTTGGTAGGTGGCTTGTTTCCAAACAGATCATGCCAGGCCAGCACAATTCCATGAGAAGAGATTCTTAATTGAATGGGGGGAAGAAGCAAGGAAGAGAAGAAAAGAGAGAGAGGGGTTGGGGGTCTTTGTCTTTTATTTGGGCCATGATGTAGATGCCAGGTAATGATGCTCACCACCGTGCACAGGTGTACTCCAGAAGTGTGTGGCAACACAAGAGGGTCCTTGTCACCTGGGGATGATGTCATCACTGGATTTGTAGGCTAACTGTAGACTGCTTCTGATGCTAACAGTTGTGTTTTGGTGAAGCTTTTTTTTTCTTCTTTTGATACAGGTTGTGCTAGTCCCCATAGGCTCTTGTATTTGAAAACATTGGTCATAGGGAGTGGCACCACTGGGAGGTGTGGCCTTGTTTGAGGAAGTGGGTCATTCCAGGGAGGCTTTGAGGTTTAAAATGCTTCTTCTGCTGCCTGTGGATCAAGATGTAGAAGTCTCGGGGCTGGAAAGATGGCTCGGTGATTAAGAGCACTGACTAGTCTTCCAAAGGTCCTGAGTTCAATTCCCAGCAACCACACGGTGACTCACAATCATCTGTAAAGGGATCTGATACCTTCTTCTGGTGTGTCTGGAAACAGCTACAGTGTACTCACAAATAAAATAAATCTAAAAAATAAATAAATAAATAAATAAATAAATAAATAAATAAATAAATAAATAAATGTAGCAGTCTTAGCTCCTCCAGCACCTGTGTGCTGCCATGCTTCCAGTCATGATAATAATAGGCTAAACCTCTGAAACTGTAAGCTAGCCACAAAGAAATGTTTTCTTTTATAAGAGTTGCCTTGGTCATGGTGTCCCATCACGACAGTAAAACCCTAAGACACTGGGTCTCGTGTAATTCAGGCTGCCCTTTAACTCACTCTGTAGCTGAATATAACCTTGAACTTCAGACCTCCAAGTCTCCTTCAGTTAACAGCTGGGATTGAGGGCATGGCAACTGATTTTTGACAAGTTGGAGCTTGGAGCAGTGGTACGTACTTTAATCCCAGCACCCAGGAGGAATCTCTGTGAGTTCCAGGGAAGCCTAGCCTACAAAATGATCCTAGATAGTCAAGGGTAGATATTAAGACCATCTCTCAGAAAGTAAAAACCAAACAAACAAAAAAGAAGTGTAACAACTGGTCGTCTTGTCATAACTCCCCCATAGGACTCTACAGTGTTGACTTTGCAAATAAATTTACAAATGAGACATTTGTTGATCCCACCTAGCAAGAACGAGGGCCACCACCCAAATTAAGGCCAATTAATTACTATGCATCAGCTTTGACTCTCCAAAATGGGATTTGAGAGACCAGTGAGGGCAAACTTTTCGGGCCTCTTTTTATGAGGAAAAGGTGTTTTCAGAGGAATTTGGCAGCATAAGGATTTGGCAAGCAGACTGCAGAAGCTGGCAAAGGTATGATTATTTGACAGATCAATTTGGCAGAACACCTGTAGATACCGCAAGATTCCTTGGCTGAACATCTTATGAGGGCAGAGTTCAGAATATGTTCAAACTGTGAGTTAAACTCCATAGGTAGGGAACATGTCAGATTCTAGAAATAGTTTAAAGCATGGTCAAACTTAAGTTGTACAGTAAAGAGAAACAAGCTTATTGTGACCTTGTAACAAAATGGCTTCCAACCTTAAGATGGAGTCAGGTTGGTCCGTCATTCCCTCTTGTGTTATATGTCCTTTTCAAATTCTTGATCGGGAACTATCATTTCTGTCCATTTTATGGGCTGACAATACCAGCAGAGGGTAGGTATTTCATCACTTTCTATTTAGCAAGAAATGAAATTTGTAATGCATCAGAAGATACATGGCCTGATTATGCATTAGTGGACCTGCAGCCCCTGAAATGAAAGTGGTTAGCCAGGGTGACAAGTTGAATAGGGATTGGTGCCAATTATTTCCTCCTTGGTAATCTAAGTATTTTGGTTTTAAGAGCATTTCTTTCTTTCTTTTTAAAAAATGATTTATTTTTATTTATATGAGTTCACTCATCAGAAGGTGGCATCAGATCCCATTACAGATAGTTGTGAGCCACTATGTGGTTGCTGGGAATTGAACTCAGGACCTCTGGAAGAGCAGCCAGTGCTCTTAAACACTGAGCCATCTCTCCAGCCCTTAAGATCATTTCTTACCACAGCTATTGTTTCTTGAATTACTCCTGATTGGTTAGTATAGAAACAGCAAGTTTCTCCCATGGCCACATACACCCCTCTTTGTTTTGTAAAGAGCAAGATGAGACTTATCCTATTTTGGAACACTACTTTGGCCAAAGCGTCTACTTGTTCTAGAGACTGAGTTTTGTTAAAAATTCCAAGTCCCATTTAATTTGGGCATTTAAAGTTTTGATCTCTTGGTCTTGTAGGACTAGTGCTGATGCTCCCAGGGCTGCAGAAGTACCTATTTCTATACCTACTAAAAAAAGTATTATTTCAGTGAAAGCTACCCTCTTGGCTCTGGGATGGTCTGATGTTATAGCTAGATGTAAGTGGTCAGCATCCCCATCATAAATATAATTTTGAGGAATATGAGTGAAAATACAAAAAAAAAAAAAATTGGATGTGTCTCATTTACAATGGAGGAGACTAATAAGCAACACATAATTCCACCAGTACAGGCCTACCAGACGTCTGTACAGGCAGGAAGAAATAGCTGTTTGTTCTCCATGCCAGTAACAGTTAGTTGCATACAATGGTCACACAATTAGCCAAATAAAGAGATGGCAAGTGATCTGATGCACTGAAGATAATGCATAGTACCTGCCCTATTCATCGCCTAGGATTAGTTCACTGTTTTTCCTTCTGATGTTAAATGGCCCCTTTGTTTATGTAGCTGTCCGTGAACATGAGTTGTAGCAAAGCATGTTGGCTATCTGTAGAAATGTTTATCTTCTTTCTTTCAGCCCATTTCAGTGTCTGAGTGAAGGCTATTGTTTCTACTCTCTGGGCAGATGTGTCACTGGACAGGGCTTGTACCCAGTGATTTCTTGTTGATCTGTAACCACCATTGATCTTGCACACCTAATTTTTTCTTTGATGTAAGTGCTGCCATCAGTGTAGCCATCTGCCACTCTGTCAATAAAGAGAGATATCCGTCAGGTCTGGTTGAATACCTTGGATGACATCCAACATTTCAAGACAGTCATGAACAAGTTCCTCAGGGATGTCATCTGGCAACATGGTGGCAGGGTTTATGGCCAAATATTTGTTAAAATCTAGTCTGTCTTTGTCTAAATGGAGAGCTTGGTATTGAGTCAAATAGTCCTTTGATATCTACCAGTTAGTTGCATCCCTGAGCAGAACTCTGTCACATGTGGGACCATTATAGTTAGAGTTTATCCCAACCTAAGTTGTCTGATTCTTTCACAAGGATTGTGGTAGCCGCTATAGCCCACAAGCAGGGTGGCTATCCCAAGGCCACTGGATCCAGTCTTTTTGAAATATAGTGTGACTGGCCTTTTCCATGGACCCATGGTTTTGATCAGGACTCCTTTGGCAATGCTTTTTTTCATGGACATAAAGATGGAAGTGGTGGCGCACGCCTTTAGTCCCAGCACTTGGGAGGCAGAGGCAGGCGGATTTCTGAGTTTGAGGCCAGCCTGGTCTACAGAGTGAGTTCCAGGACAGCCAGGGCTACACAGAGAAACCCTGTCTTGAAAAACCAAAACCAACCAAACAAACAAAAATGTTGCAAACAAGAACCAGAATAAGATAGACAGAGCAATGTCTTACTTGTGCCCTGGACAGGATTTGATGTACCTTATCAGGTACCTTCTGTCTCCAGACAGGCAGGATCCCACGAGAACAGTGTCAGCTGTTACAGGAGGAGATGCCTTACTATCACTTATGACTTATAGATGGAGGAATTCTCAGGTGTGTGCTATCTCTTTTAGTCTCCCCCGTTCACCTCAGCAGTCTATGGAACCAAGAGCATGTCCCTGGGCCTTGAAGTTTCCTCAAGGTGTACACCCCAAAGGGAAGTATCTCCCTAGGCCCCTGAGTCTGGATTGGCGTCTAATTTCACTGGGGACTCCAAGAATGTTGATCCCACCAAGCACGAATGAAGACTGCCACCCAAGTTAAGGCGAATTAAGAAAACCGAATTCGCCGGGCAGTGGTGGCGCACGCCTTTAATCCCAGCACTCGGGAGGCAGAGACAGGCAGATTTCTGAGTTCAAGGCCAGCCTGGTCTACAGAGTGAGTTCCAGGACAGCCAGGGCTACACAGAGAAACCCTGTCTCGGAAAACCAAAAAAAAAAAAAAAAAAAAGAAAGCCGTATTTGCTCTGCATACGCTGGACTCTCCAAAGGGGTTTGAGAAACCAGTTAGGGTGAACTTTTTTGAGCCTCCTTTTAAAAGGTGCAAAATGGATTTTCTGAGGAATTTGGTAGCATAAGGACTTGGCAAGCAAGTTACAGGTAAGATTATTTGACAAATCATTTTGGCAGAACATCTCAAGATACCTCAAGATTCCTTAACAAAGTATCTTAATCTTATTAGGGCACAGTTCAGGGTATGTTCAAAGTGTGAGTAAAACTCCATAGAGTGGGGAATGGAGAACATGTCAGTGTCAAGTTCCAGACTTGCGTTTTATAGTAAACAAAAATGAACTTATTCTGACCTTGTAACAAAATGGCATCAAAAGTTTAAGGTAGATTCAGGCTGATCCATCAATTCTTAACTGTATTCCCCA
Organism: Uromys caudimaculatus; assembly: GCA_028551405.1. Classification (NCBI taxonomy): domain Eukaryota; kingdom Metazoa; phylum Chordata; class Mammalia; order Rodentia; family Muridae; genus Uromys; species Uromys caudimaculatus. Next base: position 26,868,848 of record CM052702.1, on the reverse strand, counting down.
ACTCGCTAAAAGCCTGTGTATTAGTCAGGGTTCTCTAGAGTCACAGAACTTATATGTAGTCTCTATATAGTAAGGGAATTTGTTAATGACTTACAGTCTGTAGTCAAACTCCCCAACAATGGTCAGCAGTAGCTGTGAATGAAAACCCGAGGATCTAGCAGTCGCTTAGTCCCACAAGGCTCACAGGCGAAGAAGATTGAATCTTCCTTCTTCCAATGTCCTTATGTAGATCTCCAGCAACAGGCGTAGCCCAGATTAGAGGTGTGCGTACCACCACACCTGAAACTTGTGTCTTCCAGACTCAAGATCTAGATCACAGGTGAGCCCTCTAATTCTGGAATGTAATTCACTCCAGATATAGTCAAGTTGACAATCAGAAATAGCCACTACAGCCTGGGAACTCACATATCCTTGAACTTTCAAAGCACCTAGAAGTATTGTTGAAAGCATAAATTCCTGCCCCAGAACATTTATTTCAGTTGACATAATCTCTCTTTATTTGGTCGGGGTGTCTTGAGTGTTGCCTCATTTGGAAGACTAACAACCAATAACAAAAAAAGACATTAGCAATTTAAACATGCCCTCCAAAAGAAAAGGTAACTGTCCCATGTTCAGGTTTGTACAATGGTTATGAACCGATTTTTGTCTTAAAACCATTTTAATATAAATATGTTGGGGTAATTTAAGACTCTATTGAAGGCTTATCAGAAGGCTATGAAGGTTTAGCAATCGCATTTAAAAAAATGGTTTCTGTATTTGAAAATTAGTTTCTAATAAATAATATTTACAAGATAAACTGTTTGAGTTTTTTTTTTTTTTTTTTTTTGTTTTTCAAGACAGGGTTTCTCTGTGTAGCCCTGGCTGTCCTGGAACTCACTCTGTAGACCAGGCTGGCCTTGAACTCAGAAATCTGCCTGCCTCTGCCTCCCAAGTGCTGGGATTAAAGGCGTGCGCCACCACTGCCCGGCTTTTTTTTTTTTTTTTTTTGGTTTTTCGAGATAGGATTTCTCTGTGTAGCCCTGGCTGTCCTGGAACTCATTTTGTAGATCAGGCTGGCCTCGAACTCAGAACTCCACCTGCCTCTGCCTCCCAAGTGCTGGGATTAAAGGCGTGTGCCACCACTGCCTGGCGAGATTGACATTGTATAAGGAATTTTTCAGATTCTGCAGTGGAATAAACCTGGATTGTTTCATGGACCATGCAAGAAGTTGTTGAGCCCCTCCTGTGCTCCAGGCATTGCCAGGTAATGGTAAGTGGTGTTGCTGGTGGGCAATCTAACAAATCGTGTCTTTCTTTTCTTGTCCTTCACCTCCCTAGCCCTCAGGCTTTCCTGTGGCCCAGACTGGCCTTGAACTTGCTTTGTAACTGAGAATGATCTTAAACTACTTACCATCCTTGTTCTACTTCCTAAGATCACAGCTATGTGAAACCAGGGGTTTTCCAACAAAAACAAGTCTTTTTTTTTTTTTAATTGAAAATAGATTTTTCTCTCATACAATACATTCTGACAACAGTTCCCACCCCTCCACTTGCCCAACATTTTCCTTCAGGAAGGAGCAGGCCTCCAAGAGATAACAATACAAGGCAAAAATCTTCAGACACTTCAGGCTGAACAGAGCAATCTAATAAGAAGAAATGAGTCCCGAGAACAGGCAGAAGTGTCAAACACACCAGATCCCACTGTTGGAAATCTCACAAATACACCAATGGAACAGCCGTAACATATACACAGAAGACCTGGTACAGACCCATGCAGACCTGGGGCTTGTTGCTTTATTCTGTGAGTCGACGTGAGGCCTGCTTAGCTGAATGGTGGGTCATGTTCTCCTGCTGTCCTCCATCCCCTATAATTCCTACAGTCTTTCCTCCTCCTCTTCCGTGGGGTTCCCTGATTTCTGAGGGGAGGGACCCAGTAAGAGACCTCCAATTTAGGCTTTTTCTCCTCATAATGTGTGGCTGTGGGTCTCTGCACCTGCTTTCATTTGCTTCCAGAGGAAGCCACTCTCACGACTCCTGGACAAGGCATCAATCTGTGAGTATAGCAGAATATTATTAGGAATTTAGTGTGCTTGTTTATTTGTTTATTATCAGTCTTGTTTGGCTCTATCCTAGGTCTCTGGGCTAGTCAATATCTAGTTCCTGGCCACCCAGGTAGTGTTGGACAAGGGCTCCCTCTGCTGCTATGGGTGTTAAGTTAAACTACTCATTGGTTGGTCACTCCCAAAGTTCTGAGTTACCAGCCCCAGCACATCTTGCAGACAGGGAAGATTGTATATAGGTCAACGGTTTTGTGGCTGGGTAGGTAATTAAGGTTTCTATTCAGTAGTCTGCAGAGTACCTTCCTGTATTAGAGACTAGAACATAGGGGTGAAAGTTCTGTGAAGGTACAGGTTCAACCTCTCTACATTCAATGAGCTGTGTGGATGTTGTCCTATGCAATAGGACCCTTCTGTCAGCCTAGCATCAGCCTTGGTTTTGGGGATGTTGTGCCAGGGAAATGTTAGTGATTCCCCAAAAATCAGGCAGGAGCTGATCTGATGCTACTCACAGCAGGGTCTTTATTCTATTTGAGCTAACTTATCCCCAACCCCAACAGACCACCATCACACAGGATGGTTTTGGTGGTGGTGGTGGAGCCCCAAATGTCTATTGGAGCTAGCTTTATAAGTAAGTAGCAAGCAGGGATTACGTATGCAAGCATCTAATTGGAAAGCTACTATGGCCTTTAACATAATTGGCTGGTGCTGGGAGTACCATATCATAAACTTAATTTCTTCTCTCCTCTGCATTGGTTGTCATTAGGCAGGGGGTGGACTTGTAACCTGGGGGGTGCAGATTTGTTGGAATAACCTGGAGACACTGGTCTTGTTGAGGGTGTAACCTGGAAACTCTGGTCTTGTTGGGGCTTAACCTAGAGACTGGAGCTAGGCTCGGGTTTTGTTGGGGAGCAACTTGGAAACTAATGCTAGGTACCAGCCTGTTAGTTTACCTGAGTTCTAACTTAGGTCAGGTTCTCTAAAATGGAGTCTGAACTTAAAAGATTTGGCATCTCAGGGGGATGTTCAAGGGAGCCCCTTGGCCACAAAACTTTGACTCAGGATCATTATCTGGCTATTCACTAGTTCTTTAATGTATGTGAGGCTCCATGGTAAAGTTCAGTATTTATAGTAGGCACTAATGAATATCTCTCTTATGGAGGGTTGTGTGTTATGCAAAAAGGCTGTGGAACTGCAATGCAAAGCCTGTGTCCTCATACTAGAATCTTCTACACAATTGGAACCTTCCACGGGAGATTGACCTTTCCAAATCTTCCCTCATCTATAAAAAGAGGTGAAGCTAGACATGGCGATGCATGCTTACATTCCTAGCACTTGAGAGGTAGAGAGGCTGGAGGTTCAAAGTCATCCCAGCCAAAGTTCCAGGTCATCTGAAACCCTATCTCAAAAAGAAAACAAATAAATAAATGAAACAAACCACAACAAAAAAAGATGATAAAGGTACCATTTCATAATGCTGTGTGTTACCTGGAATACTATTACAGAGCTAATCGCTTGAAGAAACCTATTCAGTCAATGGTAGTAGATATTAGTGATTAATCGTCACTTCCCTGAAGAAAGGGCCAGACCTTCCTTCTCTTATCAGTTACTCAGCTTTTTCTAAGGGTTGGTCATGGAAGGCCTTACATACCTCTGAGGTATGTCCTCAACCCCCTAAATTTGAATTTGATATATGTGTTCTACTAACAAAATAATTTAAAATTATTTATTTATGTCTTCATATTGTTTCACCATCATTTTTTTAAATCAGAACTTTTAAAAATGAAATTTGTCTTCTAGAACTCCTGTATTGTCCTATATTTTCTTAGGTTTTTATTGTTGTTTGTTCTGTGGTGGTCTTTGTTTGTTTAAAATAGAGTCTCTTGTCCCTCTTGATGTCTTTTAACTATTCCTGAAAGCTGGGTAGAATGCAGTTAGTTTAAGCTTGATTAATTTGGTATGAATGTGTAACCATGAGATTGTATACTTCCTTATTCATCAGTACTGGAGTCATGTAGCTCTAGATGGTCCCGATAGCAATGATGTCACATTTGATTACTTTGAACTATGCAGCATGGTGCTCAACCATAATCCCAGAACTTAGCTAGGTAGGAGAATGAAGAGTTTGAGACTAACCTAGGTACATTCAGACGTCCCATCTCAAGAAAATACAAGAATATTTCTAAAAAACAACAAAAACAAACAAAGAAAAAGCCAAATAAAACAACAACACACACAAAACCAAAACCAAAACAAACAAACAAACAAAAACTAAACATAAACCTAATGACACATCAAACTCAAAAGACATTGAATCCCACACCCAGAGGAACACATCATACTTCATCATACTAGTTGTCACATTTTTCTAAGCTAATCTATGCATTAATACACAGGTAGAGATTTATCCATGTATATACTATGTAAGTGTATTTATGTGTAAATATACATATTTGTTATGGTTTGAATCTGACATGTCCCTCACTAGCTTATATTTCAAATGTTTGCTCTTCAGCTGCTGCTGCTTTTCTGGGAAGCCATGGGACCACTAGGAAATGAGACTTTGCTGAGAGAATTAGGGTCCTAGGTCAGGCCTTAGAAACCATCTCTGCTTCATGATCTGCAGTGATATGAGAAACTGGTACCTATACTGTCTAGTTTTGTGTGTTGACTTGACACAAGCTGAAGTTATCACAGAGAAAGGAGTTTCAGTTGAGAAAATGCCTCTGAGATCCAGTGATAAGGCATTTTCTCAATTAGTGATCAAGGGGGGAGAGCCCCTTGTAAGTGGTACCATCTATGGGCTGGTAGTCTTGGGTTCTATAAGAAAGCAGGCTGAGCAAGCCAGGAGAAGCAAGCAAGCCAGTAAGTAACATCCCTCCACAGCCTCTGCATCAGCTCCTGAAACCTGACCTGCTTGAGTTCCAGTCCTGACTTCCTTTCGTGATGAACAGCAGCATGGAAGTGTAAGCGCAATAAACCCTTTCCTCTCCAACTTGCTTCTTGGTCATGATGTTTGTGCAGGAATAGAAACCCTAACTAAGACAGTACCACATCCTTTCACTGCCACCAATCTGCCATGTTCTCTCTGCCACAAAGAATTGAAACCCTGTATGGTGTTTCTGTCAGGTATTTCGAGCACAGCAATTCAAAAGCAATTACTTTATCATTTGCTTGGTTTTTCTAATTCTGGAGATTTAATATAGACCTTATGCATGGTACTAAGTACATCTGAGTTACAGCCCTAGCCCCCCTCTGTATTCTACCTCCTCCATCTCTATATAATAGAATCTGTGTGTATGAACATATAATTGATAGATAAATAGGTAGGTAGATACAGATATATAGCTCACATTGGTCTTTAACTCCTATTGGTCCTTCTGCATCAGTAACCTGAGAGCTTAGATTGTACATATACCCTGTGGTGCCTAACTTCTGCTATATTGTTCTTGGTTTATGGATAGCATATAGTAATTTTGTTGCTTTTTTCCCAATTGTGTATTATATGTATGTTTTCTTTTTTGAAAACTAACTTACTTTTTTTTTCTTCTTTTACTAGTTGGTAGGGATATAACTATTTTCTAGTTGTTACTTTCTCTCTTTTTTTTTTTTTTTTTGTTTTTTGTTTTTTGTTTTTTTGAGACAGGGTTTCTCTGTGTAGCCCTAGTTGTTACTTTCTTACCAGTAACTTTGTCCTGTCCTTGGTCTTTTTTGTTACACGGTAAGTTTAGTTATGTCCTTTGACTTCTGACCCCTTTTTGTGTAATTATATATGTATCTTATATGATATTACATATACACATGTTCACAACACACATTTCTTTTTGCTATTATCTCTAATTCATAACTCTCTCCGAAGACAGGCTACAGAGACTATTTTTCTTCCCCGAGGAACACACACACACACACACACCCCATAGAGTTAGTGCCATACGGTAGGGGCATAGTGCTCAAAACACTTCAGATTCAAACCATAGCATGTGATTGACTTTTACTTATTTAAAAAAAATTAAACGGTGTAGTTTTATTTGTGTGTGTGTGTGTGTGTGTGTGTGTGTGTGTGTGAGAGAGAGAGAGAGAGAGAGAGAGAGAGAGAGAGAGCGAGAGACAGACAGACAGACAGACAGACGTGTGTATGCAAGTGCCCAGGGAGTCCAGAACACAGTGTCAGGACTCCAGGAGTTGGAGTTATAGGCAACTGTGAGCCAGCAGTGTGAAATCTTGACAGAGAACATTTTTCATAGCTGCCTCAATGAATGCCTCAACAAAGACACAGGGTAGCCTGACTTTGCTGTTTCTTGCAAAGTGCTCCATCCTTTCCGTCTCTGTTCAAAGCTGCCAGTATTTCATTTGTTCTTTTTCGCTTCCTTTTCCGGCAAGGCACTAGATGATGTGACTCTAGCCTTAGGTTGCTCCACTAGGACTGAGGCAAGTTTCTATTTTCTTTTAAAAGTGCTTGTGTACGCATGGAGCAGGGATATATCAGACTGACCAAGGAGCCAACTGAAAAACTTTTAATGGCCAAAGCTAAAATAATTTGAAAAACTAAATAAAGTAGTACTGATTCATAACCCAAAGCAAAAGTTAAATATCCCCAAGTCCACACTGGTAGAAAAGGCAGAATGATTCGAAATGAAGACAGAAATCCTCCTCTTTCAACCCTTCTTAAACAGTAGTTACACATGGGATGCCTAGCTGTTACATGGGCTGGGATCTGGACAATGGTCATCATGATTGCATAGTAAGTGTTCATCATAATCATTGAATCATCTCTTCACCCTCCTTCCCCTACTATTCATTCATAAAGTTATTGATTAGTTCTTTTCTGATTTGTTGGTTGGTTGAGACAGGGTTCTCTGTATTATATAGCAGTGGTTATCTTGGTAATCACTGAATAGACTATGCTGGCCTAGAACGGAGATCCACCTGCCTCTGCCTCCCAAGTGCTGGGATTAAAGGCATCTGTCACCATGCCAACTGTATGGGTTTGTTTTTGCTTGTTTGTTTTTTGTTTTGTTTTGGTTTTTACTAAGACATGGCAAGTGATCTGGGGGCTGGTTGCTGAAATGTAAGGGTTAGAAGCTGTAAGTTGCTTCTTTGAGAATCTGTTTCCTTTGTAACTCCAGGCATATCTTGTATATGTATGTGCCCCTGGGATTCTCTAGTGCTAGAACTTGCTTGTGAACTGACTGACATGGATACTGGAACCAAACTCGGGTTCTGCAAGTGCAGGAAGCATTCTTAGCCTTTGACCCATCTGTCTAGCCCTCTCTCCCAGGATCTTGTATTGGACAGTATTAGAAACTTTGATCTAGTTGTTGGTGCTAGGGTATTTGTTATTGCTCCAAAGGTTCTTTTAAGCTGACAGGACATTGAGACACATATGCACACAATACTCTATGAACATCCTGTCAAAGGTGCTCCCACTCTGAAAGCAGTCTGTGTTTAATCTGGTGTCTTATGATAACATCATTGAGAGAGGACAAGGCTAAAGGCAAAAGACAGGGCACAGATCTACTTGCCTTTGGTCTCCCCTCAGTGATCTCTACTCATGCCGGAGGAATGCAGTCTGGATACTCTTCCCAGGTAGAATCCCAGCCTGTAGGAAGGTCCACTTAGAACCACATGTTTGGGACCTTTCTGGATTGCTATTGGCAATTTATAGTTTCTAAGGTAGGAAAAGCCATTGTCTTCAGTGGTTTAGCAACTGAGGAATTACCCAAAGATATAATAGAGAGCTTGATAACCATGCCTGTGAGGATGGTCTTGGTTCAAAACCAAGAAGACATGACTTTGATAGTGGGGGAAGGGGTTTTCTTGGGAAGAGGAGGACTTTGGTGGCACTGTGGTATAAGACAGGATGGGGTGGTGAGTGAGACCAGAGTGTATTATAGAATAAATAATTTAAAAAAATTATAGGTTTATGTTTCCAGGATTTATCAACTGAAGTGATTCATAGCATGTCTTCCAGCTTAGGGAAGAAAACTGGCCTCTTTGAAACTGATGGTTCTGAGTCTTGGGATTCAGTCATAGGCAGAAAATATTCAGAGATCAAAGCTGTCTGTACACAGAGATTTTTACATTATTTTTCAAATTATACAGTATAATAATTATTTACATAGAATATACATTGTATCAGGTATTATGAGTGACCTAGTGATGGTTCAGAGTATATGGGGAAATGTGGTTATGTACTCTGTAAGTAGAATGTCATTTTATATAAGGGCCTTGGGCATACATGGATTTTGTAAGGCTCCAAGGACCATCGTATGGATAGTCACAGGCAGTTGTAGTTAGTCATGGATAGGTAACCCAGGTAAAAAGCCCCAGACAAAAGATAATAAGCTGTGTTTAAACTGTCACACAGGCTGTGACACATGCCTTGTAACCTTGATATTTAAACATTTTTGAGGTTGGTCTAGAACTCATTATGTGGCCACGATGACCTCATGCCAACCTCCTGGCTCAGTCTTCTGAATTCGGGGCTTGTAGAAGTGTACCACCGCAGCTCTGTTGTTTATTTTCTTTACACGTGACAGGCATTGACCTCTTTCCCATTTCTTCTGCTATCAGCAACTTCTTGTTATCTTATTTTCTATTGAGACTAAAAATGGAATTTGTTGTGAGCTTGTCCTTTGAAAAATGAACTGAACCCAGCACAGTTCCGAGTGGGCCCTGCGGCTTGTCACTGTCAACAAAAAATGCAGCTCAACTACCAGCCATGCAGCCTGAGGAGTCCCTGTAGAACCTTGGGTGGCCTCCCCTCAGGTGCACCTTAGTCCTTTGTATCTTCCACAGAAAAGAATTCAGAACGACTCTGATTGAAACAAAGTTAGTGAATTTACTGATTAAATAGGAAGATGTGGCAGGTTATTCTTAATTTATTCTTTAGAAGAATAGACCTATATATCTTAGAGGGAGCTCTGTATATGTGATCTGGGAGTTTTAAAGCTATTAATTTTCATCTTTTTTTTTTTGGTTTTTCGAGACAGGGTTTCTCTGTGTAGCTCTGACTGTCCTGGAACTCACTCTGTAGACCAGGCTGGCCTGGAACTCAGAAATCCGCCTGCCTCTGCCTTCCAAGTGCTGGGATTAAAGGCATGAGCCACCACCACCTGGCTGCTATTAATTTTCAAATGAGTTTAGATATAAAGAAAATTTTGTATTGGCAAAAGTTTTTTGCATATGTCTAATATGTCTAATTGTAATCCACAGATTTCTGTCCCTGAAGATACTTTTTGAGGTACCTTGTGCAGTTAGAGAAAAGATAATAGAGACAGAACACACATCAAGGGATCCTTGCTTACACACAGGTTCATGGGTGTTAGTAAGCATAGTTCAGGTCGTTTTTTTTTTTTTTTTTAAACAATCTCATCTCTCATGTCTTCGAAATGGGCAGTGCAGCTTTTCCTGAGGGCAGTCTTGTCAGTTCTGTGGAAACTGTTGAGTGTCAACCAACAGCAGATATAAATTCGAACCAGGAGAGGGATGAGGTGTTTTGTTTGTTTGTTTGTTTTTTGGTTTCTTTTCTTTTTCTTTTAAAAATATTTTTATTCTTGACGTATATGACTACTTTGCTGCATGTAAGTATATGATCTATGTACATGCCTTGTCAGAAGGGGACATTAGATCCCCTGGAGCTGAAGATTTGGTTATGAAGCTCGTTGTGGGTTCTGGGAATGGGATCCGATCCCCTGGAAGGGCAAGAAGAGCTTGAAAACGCTGAGCTGTCTCTCCAGCCCTGGTCCTTTGCCCTTTTGTTCCCCTTCGTTCCTAGACTGCTGCCCTGCCACAGATGGAGAGCTATCCGCACTGCCTGGGAGCTTGATTGGAAAGCAAGCTCTTAGGTCCCATTCCTCTGGGAGTTAGGCCCCAGGACTCCCTCCTCAGTTGATTTCTTTTTTTTTTTTTTTTCTTTTCTTTTTCTTTTTCTTTTTCTTTTCTGGTACGCGAGGAAATTTTATTGGAGTTTAAAAGACAAACCCCAGGGTCAGCAAACTATAGATCTTATAGCTGTGTGGAGAATAGAGATCAGCCACAAGGTGGCAGGCAACTGCAGAGTGAGAGAGAGCAGGAGGGGGCCTTTAGAGAGAAAGCAAAGAAGCCCAAAGCTTTGGCTAGGGACTTTTAAAGTATACTTAGTGCACCTTTGTTTTCTGTGTATCACTTACAGTGTAACTCTGAGGTAGTTATCAAAGTACCGAGTTTCATCACCTTCATATTCTGAGTGGTATTTTCCTCACACACCCTCGTTTCCTGCTGCCCTTCACAGTAAACCCCTCCTGTTTCCTGCTAGTTTCCTTACTTAGAGCTCAGTTAGCCCCTACTTCTACTTACATGCTCTAGTCCCTTCTATTTCCCAATTCCTCAAAGAGCTCTTCCCCGGCTCTCATGATCTGCTTTCTACTGTTGTGCCTTACAAACGCAGTTCTGTGTATGACACATCTATTTTAAATCTAGATTCCACAGATGAGAGAAGTCACGCGGTGTTTCTCTCTATGGTGCATTCTCATGCAGACCTTCAGGGGTATATAGAAGAGTGGTATCACTGAATCATGCAGTGGGTATACCTTTAGCGTTCTGAGGAACATTCACGCTGATTTCTACAGTGGCTCTACACATCTACATTTCCACTTGCAGTGAATAAGCTTTCTTGTTCACAGTGTTCTCACCAGCGTATGTTGCTATTTTTTTCATTAGTGATAGTTATTCTGGTTGGGGTGAGATGGAATCTCAAAGCCGTTTACTTTCATTATTAAAGGTTTATATTTTATTTTTATTTACGTTCTGTGGATGTTCCTGTGTGTGCATGTGTAGGTGTCAACTGCAGGTGTCCACAAAGGCATGAAGAGGCCAGTGGATCCTCCGAAGCTCAATTTACAAGAGTTGTAAGTTGCCCAATGCTGAGAATTGAACCAGAGTCCTCTTAGCCACTGAGCCTTTCCCCCCACCTCATCATAGAAGTTTTATTTAGCATCTACTGATGGCTAAGGATGTTGAACATCTTTTCTTTTTTTTTTGGTTTTTCGAGACAGGGTTTCTCTGTGTAGCCTGGCTGTCCTGGAACTCACACTGTAGACCAGGCTGGCCTCGAACTCAGAACTCCACCTGCCTCTGCCTCCCAAGTGCTGGGATTAAAGGCGTGCGCCACCGCTGCCTGGCCTGAACATCTTTTCAAGTACTTACTGATCATCTCTATTTCTTCTGCTTTTAAAAAAATTATCACATTTAAATTTATTTTATGTGCATGCATATATGCATATGTACATGAGTGTGTACGGGGTGGGGGCAGCACCAGAGGACATTTGTAGGAGTCTGCTGTTTTTTACTACCATATGGATTTGAGGGACTGAATGCAGGTCACCAGGACAGGCTGCAAGTGTGTACTGGCTCAGCTCCCCTGCTGCTCTGTATTTCTTTTCTGAGAACAACTTCTTCAGTTCATTATCTCATTTATCAGTTGAGTAACTTATGTCGGGGTGTTTCATTTTTTTGGATCTTTATGTATCCTGGATAGTAATTCCCTGTTTGATGTGTAGATTTGAAGGATACCTCTCTGTTTTTGTAGGCTCCTCTCATATTCTCTTTCCCTCTCTCCCCCCCATCTCTCTCTCTTTCTCTCTCTTTTGAGACAGGGTTTCTCTGCACCAAGTTAGCCTGGCTCAAACTCACAAAGATCTTCTTAACTTGCCTCCCAAGCTCTGAGCTTAAAGGCATGCCCCACTGCAGCTTGGCAGTAGGCCCCGCTTTATTCTGGCTATGTGTTGAACAGAGGCTTCTTAGTTTCATACAATTCCATTTATTAATTCTTAGGGCTGTTTCCTATACTATTGGAGTTCTGTTTAAACAATCTTTCCCTGTATCTTGAAGTATCTATCCACAGTAGTTTTAAAGTTTGGGTTACTGCAGTAGTTTGTTTAATCTATTTTTAATTAATTATTTTATTTTTTGCAGGATGAGAGAATTGAATCTAGAGATTTTTTTTTCGTGTAGAAATCCATATTTTCCAGCACCATTTGCCTTTTCTATAATGTATGTTTTTGACTGCTTCATTTAAAAAAAAAAAAAAAAAAAGGTTAACTGGGCCAGGCACCATAGTGTACCCTTTTTAATACCAGCGCTTGGGAAGTAGAGGCAAGTATATCTCTGAGTTTGAAGCCAGTCTTGCCAACATAGTGAGCTTCAGGCTATCCAAGGCTATATGCAGTGATCCTGTCTCAAAAATCTAAACTAAACCAACCAAACAAAAGAGTTGACTATAACTTTTCTGGGCCACACTGGATAAAGAGGAATTTTCTTGCACCACAAGCATTAATGAAAGCTTATGGGAAAACATGGGTCTATTTATAATTTTTGTGATATCTGCACCACAGATAAGCAAAAACTTCCTCACATCATAATTCCAGTTGTTAAACTTGGTGTGGCTGCACAACCTGTGATCCCATCACTTATAGTTGGCAATGGGAGAATCCAAGTTCAAGGTTATCTCCACACATAGTAAGCTTCAGGGTAGCCTGGGCAAACTAATTTTTTTTTAATTAAAAAAAAAAAAAGTTTAAGCTTGAGAGATGACTCAGCGGTTAAGAGTACTGACTGCTCTTCCAGAGGTCCTGAGTTCAATTCCCAGCAACCACATGGTGGCTCACAACCATCTGTAATGGGATCTCTTCTGGTGTGTCTGAAGACAGTGTACTCACATACATAAAATAAATTAATTAAAAAAAAAGGTGTACACCACCACAGCCAGCCCCCCCCCCCAAAAAAAAAAAAAACCCATACCAAACCAAAGGAGAAACATTTAAGACAGTGTCTCTCCTAACTAACCCAAGGCTTGTCTGGAACTCACTATTGTATCTCAACATTCGTCAAATTCATGCCCCTTCTGTCTTGGTGCTGAGATTGTGTATGAATTCCACAATGACCAGCTAAAAATCCTTTTTATTTATTTTTAATTTAATTTTTATTTTTAGTATCTGTATGTGTGAGTTTGTGCTTGTGTGGTGCAGTTCCTGATGTGGCCAGAAGAGGGAGAAGGATCCTCAGGAGCTGGAGGTAGAGGTAATTGTAAGCTGCCTGATGTGGGTGCTAGGAACTTGGGTCTTCTGTAAAAGCAGAAACTGCTCTTAACCACTGAGATATCTCTCCAGCCCCATAATTATTCTTTTTAGGTTTTTTTTTTTTTTTTTGGTTTTTCGAGGCAGGGTTTCTCTGTATGGCCCTGGCTGTCCTGGAACTCACTCTGTAGACCAGGCTGGCCTTGAACTCAGAAATCCGCCTGCCTCTGCCTCCCAAGTGCTGGGATTAAAGGCGTGCGCCACCACTACCCGGCTCCCATAATTATTATTATTATTTTTTTTTAGAGAAGAGAGGCAAGAGGCCAGTGCTCTTTTTTTTTAAAATTTATTTATTTATTTATTTATTTATTAATTATATGTAAGTACACTGTAGCTGTCTTCAGACACCCCAGAAGAGGGCATCAGATCTCATTACGGATGGTTGTGAGCCACCATGTGGTTGCTGGGATTTGAACTCATGACCTTCGGAAGAGCAGTCAGAGCTCTTAACCGCTGAGCCATCTCTCCAGCCCCTCCCATAATTATTTTTATCATTATCACTGTTACTCCTGTTGTAAATTGTAGACTCTGGTGGAGAGAGAAGAGAATCTAAGAAAATCAGTGTTTATAATATGGTGAATCATAGCTGGCTCAAATCTAAGATGTTAAACCTTTCTAATAAAAGTGCTCTCTAGCAAGGAATAATAGTTATGGCACAGTTCCCGCCACTGGAAAAGTGTGTGAGCATTGGCTCACAGCACTCGACTGACACTTTTAGCCCTCACTAACAATGAACCTCAGGAGCTGCAGAAGGGCCTCTGCTTAGGCTCAGGACAGCCAGATCTTCCAGAAATCATTCTACCCCAAACACACCTCTGCAGCTAAGCTCTTTTGTACCGTGGGCACACAGACATGTGTTTTGTCATTTTCTCCCGGTACTCACACTGAATTCACCTCCCCCATTTGCTTGTGAATTCCTCTTGGAGTTACTTTTTCCTTCCTGATCCAATTCAGGAGTTTTCTCACAAGCTGCTTGTATTGTTATTATTGACCCAGGCTGCACATAGTGAGCCCAGACTAGAAATATTGTGCTATTTGGTCACTGGGAGAACCTAGAGGATAGCAAGCTGGTGTTATTTCCCTTTTAAGAGAAGTAGAGCTGTCTCTTTTTCAAAGCCACTATTTGGATTCATCTTGATATGACTACAGACATCGTAGATGGAAAACGCCATGATTGCCAGAGTGCTGCTCATCAGCAGCACTTACCATAGTGTCCTAGCACACCAAAGCTGAACAAAGCCCGTGTCACAGTGATATGACACTGGCTGCATGGCTGTCAGCACCATGGGTGTAACTGAAGACCTTACCAGTACAGCTGCCCACTGTGGTTTGAGTGTGTTTGTTTGCTTGTTTGTTTTATGAGACAGAGTCTCCATATGTAGCCCTGGCTGTCCTGTAACTTTCTATGTAGACCAGGCTGGCCTCGAATTCATAGAGATCCACTTGCCTCTGCCTCCCCAGTGCTGGGACTCTAGGTGTGCCAAGATAGGTAGATTTGCTGGGATTAAAGGCACATGCACTGCTCGGGGCTCCTTTCCCACACCGTCATCCTAACTGAAGGTTTAAAGACCTAACACAATGAATCTCAAACAAACTGAGAAACAACTCCCACATCACTCTACCCATAAGAACCCCTGCAGGACAAGAGCCTACACACTGGTAAGAACCCCTGCAGGGATCATTGTCCTTGAAGCGACAAAGAACAAATCTAAAATAAAACTTTCCTCTCTACCTCTATAGAAGCCACTCTCCTCCTTTTAGTTCCACATCTCCTCAATCAATCTAGACCTAACACTAACCACTAAACACACCTTCCTTCTGGCCCAAATCATGGGAATTGCCTTGGTCTTGCTGATACCCAGGGTCCTACTTCTGTCAGTAAGTTCCCAATATATTATACTTTCTGGTCTATTTTTCTCCTGACATCTTGAATTCTGACACTAAATTAATGCATGCATGTTGTGTGTTTTGCCCCACAAAAGAGGTAGGTTCCAATGAGAATAGAGAGGGAACGCACGTGTATGAATATGAGAGGAATTATGAAGCAATTTCTACCCCGCCCCCGCCCTTTTTTTTTTTTTTTTGTTAAAAATACATTACCGAAAAAAGATGCATCATGCAATGTAATGAATTAAGGTAAGAGACCATCCAGGAGCACAGGATGGTGAGAAATATATTCAACTAAGATGGTGTATTAAGAAGGAAAAGCCAGGTATGTTCAAATGAACCAAAGGTTCGTCTTAGGGCATACAAGGAAGACCCGAGAAGGTGCTATTATTCTTCTTGCTCTCTCTGGAAGAGAAGCTTCTGATTCATTAGTAGTATTGTGACTCTGCTGACAGGTAGGGCTCCCTTCAGAGTCTGAATTCTCATTCAAAAATAGCTTTGAAACACCAAAAGGAGTCATAGCTTTGTGCTCTTGTGAGATGTGCTTGTGGTTATTAGGACTGTAGAACTTTAACTTTGTAAAATTCTAGACAGCTGCACTACTGAGTTTGAAGTATCACAAAAGAGGGTTTCACCTTCACTTTCATCATTCCTTTCCACCCTTTCCTCCAATTTAACTCTCACCTTGCCCACGCCTATTCCTCTTAGAATCAATATGGCAACTGGAGGGTTGAGGCAGACCAAAGAATTTGAGGCCAACCTGGACTATAACACGTTTTCAAAAAGAAATTGGGGGGTGTGGTGTATAAAGAAAGGAAGCAAAGCCTTCACTTTTATTTATTTGTATTTGTAAGTGCCTGCATGGGTTTATGAGCAGGTGCCCTTGCAGGCCAGAGTGCACTGAATCCCTTGGAACCACAGCTACAAACAGCTAGGAGCTGGCTGATTTGTGTGTTAGGAATCAAACCGAGGTCTTCTATAAAAGCAGCAAGTACTTTTAACCACTGAACCATTTCACTAGCCTCAAGAATCTTGATGCTACCTGGCTGCTGGTTTCTAGACTATTCTGTTTCTTCTAATGACAGCCATTGTGTGCTACCAGAAAGCTAGCCTTCTAGACACATACAAGTCTGACTGTTGTGTCTGAGCGGAGCTTTAACCGAAGTGTTCCGCCAACCCAACCCCTGATTATTGTCTTCTCCCCATGCACTTCAGACCTTCTTCAGTCATTCCCCTTCTCTTCTGCTCTGGTTCTTGCATGGCATGCTTCAGAATGTAGGACACTGTAGAACTAAATGTTGACTACAAGTGGAAGGACATGAAAGGTCAGGCAGGAGAAATGAGTTCTTCACGTCCATCTCAGCGTGTCTCAGCAACAAACAAGAAAACCTAACAAACAAAAGTGAGGGGCTACTTCTAAATCAGCCAGTGTTGGGTGTTTAAATTCCTCCTCCTCCAGAAGTTCTCGACATTGAATGTTGTTGTTTACATGCTTTAAGACAGGGTCTCACTACAGAGGACGGCTGTCCTTGAACTCAGTCTTCCTGCTTCAGTTTCTACCTTCGTTTAAACAACAACAACAACAACAAACAAACAAACAAACAAAAAGCAAAACCAGAATACCTAATTACTGTTGGAGTCCAGAAATCACCTTACAAACCACACGAACATGTATTTCAATCAGATAGGGATACTTTATTGAGCCCTATGAAGTATAAATCCCAGGACTGATAGACCCTGGCCATGGTCCAGCTAGAAGAAGTGAACCACAACATTGAGTTAAGATCCTACAGTGCTTTTAAGCCAAAAATCTACAAATATCTGTGTCAAGTTATTCTACCAATCAGGATTTAGGGATAGGGGATTTTCTTAGGACTATGTCTTTGTTGTACATTTATCCTGGTACCTAAAGTGAAACTTTATCAGACATCTGGTTCTTACTTCAGGTTAGGGCATTCAACTCTGACAGATGACTTACCTTGTCTTACATTCATGTCCTAACTTGTCTACCAAGATGGGATTTGTCTTGTCTAACATGTCTTAAACTTGCTAACCACCAGAATGTCAGTTACCCATGTACATGTCTTTCTGCCAAGTAGGATGTCAGTTCCCAGGGAGGTCTTGGGAACTTAATCTTTACTCAACCACTGCTCAAAACAGAAGTCTTATTTTAAATAGTTTCTTATATCTCTTATGTTGGGGTCCATCACAGGGGCAGCTTATAAAAGCAAATACTATAAAAGCTTATACACAGGTGCAGGAAGTGCTGCTGTGGGGTTGGTTTGGGTTCAGGCTTAGTGTGGGTAACTATACAATGCAGTTTTACTGACTTCTATCATGATTGGTTTCAAGGGACACAGAACATAACAGAATATGTAACCAACTTGGCATAGAACGGTTCCTCATAACAGCGGAAATATATAAGAAAGTTTCCTTATAATGAATGACCGGCTAGCAAGGTAACAGTTACCTAGGCCTTAACATTTTGCCTAGGCTTTAACAATCTCTTTTGATAGAAACAATAAAACCCCAAAATGGTTTCTTTGATTCTCCATTTTATTTTACTTTTTTTTTCAAAATGTAGCTAGAATATTTTGACTATGAAATATCTGGTAACAATAAGTTATTGTTACAATGAGTGATGGTTTAAGCATGCTTTAAGGTGAGCCTGGTGCCTTGACTGAGTGATTGACCTGGCCCAACTGGAAGGTGAGGTTTTCATCCTAGCTAGAAATTCTATTCTCTTGACTAGAAGAATTTTGTCTTAACAAGCCTTCAGTGATTATTTTGGTTTGGTGTTGTTTATTTTGTTTTTGAGTCAATGTCTTTCTAGATAGCCTTGTTTGTCCTAGAACTCACTATATATACATCAGGCTGCTCTGAACTTACAGAAATCCTCCTGTTTCTGCCTCCTAAATAACAGGATTAAAGGTGTGTGCCATCATACCCAGCTACTGGTATTTTATTATTTTCCTCTCTGAAAAGGTAACCCAATGATCATTTTGAAACCGGGCCAGAAATCAGGGTCTGTGCTGGCTGTTTATGACAACGTGACACAAGGGAACCTCTATTGAGGATAAACCTCCATAAGACTGGGCTGTAAGCAAGCCTGTAGGGCATTTCTGAATTAGTGACTGGTGAGGGAGGACACAGCCTGTTGTAGGTGGTGCCATCTCTGGGCTGGTGTCCTTGGTTCTATAAAAAGCAGACTGAGCAAGCCCTGAGGGGCAAGCCAGTAAGAAGCATCCCTCCATCGCCTCTGCATCAGCTCCTGCCTCCAGGTTCTTGCTCTCACTGCTTTTGGTGAGGAACAGCAGTATGGAAGCATAAGCAATGCATGCATGCAGGAAAATATTCATACACATAAAATAAATAAATGAATCTAAAAAAACATACAAATATTTCCATTGTAACTTTTTTTTTTTTTCCTTGAGACAGAGTATCTCTGTTATATAGCTGTGACTGTCCTGGAACAAGCTATGTAGACCAGGCTGGCCTTGAATCTACTTGCCTCTGCCTCTTGAGTACTGGGATTAAAGGCATACACCATCATAGCTGGCCTCGTTTTCTTTCTTATTGAGTTATAGTGATATCAACGAACCTGTTTTGAGAATCTCTCCCTGGCGAATGAGGAGGATTAAGCAATTTTTATCCCCTTTCATAAGATCCCAATAACTAAAGTTCAAAGTTCAGCTTCATCAAAGATCATCCGGGGGAGGGGACAATAGTTTGTTGGGTTTATTTGTAGAGTATTGGTAAGGGGCTACTGACAGCCCCCTCTCCCTATTCTTTCACAGTTTTTGTATTCTAACTCCTCCCTAATCTCCAAAAGCCACATGAAATTAGGGCAGAATTGCCTAACAAAGCTGGACTTATGAAGATGGTAATTATTTGACTTAGAGGACAGTGCTGTGTAATGCCATCCTAAAAAAAAAAATGAAAAAGAAAAAGAAAAAAAGAAAGCTGGATCCAAATTACATACATGGGATAATGTAATAAATAATAATAATAATAAAAAAACCAATGTGGCTTTTCAGGGCCCAGATAAATCGTACCTAAAACACAAGGCAGTCAAAACATTTTAAAAATGCTTTCTATGGTCCAAGGAGTGGTTTTCATAGCCTTGTTTTTATTTTGCATGGATGTAAGTAGCAGACAGAAACAGCGAATCCTCAAACTGCCGTTTATAGTGTCCAGCAGAACTCAGCTAAGGAGGCCTATTAACCTATGATGCTGAAGTTATTATTACTGCAAGGGTTTTTTTCTTTTTCTTTTTTCTTTTGGGTTGGATGGCAGAGATTCCTCTCTATTTTTTTCCATGGACTGTATCTTAGTCAATGTTCTATTGCTGTGAAGCGACACCATGACCACAGCAACTAATATAAAAGGAAACATTTAATTTAATTGGGGCTTACTTACAGATTTAGGGGTTAGTCCACTATCAGCATAGTGGAAAGCATGGGACACGCAGGTGCTGGAGAAGGAGCCTAGGCAGCAGGAAGAAGAAAAACACTGGACCTGGCTTGAGCATTTGAAACCCCAAAGCCTACCTGCTCAGTGACACACTTTCTTCAACAAGGACACACCTAATTTAACAAGGCCACACCTCCTAATGCTGCCACTTCCTGTTGACCAACCATTCAAACTGTAACAGTGGACAGCAAGTGATATCATGTAGACCTCTTTGAGTTCCCCTCAGCTTACAGACAGACACAAGGAACTCATGAAGGAAGTAGGAATGAGGTGTGCCCACTGTCAGTAGATGGAGCTATTGATTTGTTACACAGAGAAGCTGGGAGTGTTCTCTTAGCATTGTTTTGCCTTATTCAAGAATGTCATAGGCTGTGATCAGATGCCTCTGTGCCCCTCTCTGTTGGCTGGAATTTAAGCCTCTGAAAAAACAAGTTTCTTAAAATAGTTAAATCCTGATTAAAAACCAGAGTAGTCTTGCCAGGCAATTTTACTATGAAAAGCATCTGCTTGGGGTCTAGGGTAATATCAGGCCTAAGTTTACATGAGTAACTATTTTCCTCTCTTCTCCAAAACCTGATCCAAGCACTCTCAGGTTCTAAGGAAACATGGTTGAGAGGGAAGAAAAGAGAATCATTCAGGTTATTTTTTGGGGGGGGGGGTGTGTGAAGATGGAGAGATGGAGGGAGGGAGAGAGGATGAAAGAGGAGAGAGGGAGAGAGAGAGAGAGAGAGAAGACAGGAGTTAAACTGACTTTTTGAAGGTCTCTTCTACATTGTTCATGTCTCTGTAGCCCAGGCAGGCAGGGTATATTGAAAGGAATGAAAGAGCTTGTGGGGCGGCCAAAGACAAATTTCCTGTCGAGGGGAATCTATTTTACTTTGCTTGGAGCGTTTTTTTTTTTTGGCCTGATTGTTTCCTATTTTGGTGCTTAGTGCTCAATCCTCTATCTCTAAGGATGTCTAACGTGTAAGTTGAGAGGCCCTAAGAGGTACAGCCCTTCACTCAGGCCCTCTCCAGCAACCTCCAGAAAACCTGATTGTCAAGCAGCTTTTACCTCACTCTCTGCAGGTTTCCTGGTTGCTATGGTACTTCCCTGGGCTCTTTCCCCAGATTTTCAAGAGATTTTGGATCCTGGGGTCATGACCCATCCAAAGAGAGTAGTTCACCGGAGAGACTCAGGGAATCACAGCAACAGGACAGGAATGTTTCTCCCATGGGAGGGTATCTGGTCTGAGCACTCTCCGAGATGAATTTGAAATGAACAACCAAAACTGTTAAAAAAACAGAGTGATCTCAGTTGTGCACAAAGGGACATAGGAGCAAAGCAAACGTAGCTTGGCAAAGCAATCCTTTTTTTTTTTGTAGTAAGGATGTGCCAGGACCCATCTTTTATCCTTGATGTAGGTGGTAACCATGTGTCACCCTATTGGTGGGAGCTCTGCTTCACAATCTGCTACAATAGGCTCCTCAGCACAAAGGGGAAGAGAAGGTTCAGGAGATATGAGTCCTTGTCAGGCTCACTACCTTTGATATAAACAACAACGACGACAACAAAATAACAACAATAAACAACAACCCTTTTCTCTCACTAGCATACACTAGCACACGACCGTGCTGACCTTTGACTCCTTCCTAGTTCACAAAATTCTACATTTACTTTGAAAACCCAAAGCACTGTGGAAAGAGTCAAGTTTCTTCCGAAAATTTTCAAAGCAGTTAAATATTCACTCCCCTGCTTCTAGCTGTAGCATCTTCTTTGTTTTCAGCTCCCTTCAATCTGCATTGGGAGGAGATCTGGGTTAAGGGCTGAGGAATGAAACAGGAATCTAGACAGCGACATCTTTCAGGGAATCACAATGTTATTTAATAGAAAGTTTCTACGTCTTGGTGTAGTGACTGATGCTGGCCCACATCATTCTTTTTCCCAAGGGGAAGCACTGTCTTCACACTGGCTATGGCACCCTGCAGCATGCACTATCCCAGAGCAATGTCTCAGTTAGGCTTTCTCTATACTGCTAGTACGCATTATCCAAAATGATTCTTCTACTCAGCTACAGAATTGTTATATCTAGTTCTAAGTGGCAACAGCTTGTCACCTGTCTGAAATATCTCTTTGTTTGTTTAAACAACGTTCTTGTGGCAGTCCTTTGCATAAACTGTTCAGTATTTTCCACTGTGGTTAGAAGAAATCCCAAACTTTGTAATGGCCTCTGTGGCTTCCTGTGTCTGTCCCAGCCTCCAGCTACATGCCCTCCTTACTGCAAGGCACAGACACACCTTGCCTTTTCATAAACACTTCAGACTCATTGTCATTTGCGGTGACCTGGTTCCTTCTTTCACAACAGGCTCAGCTTGCACAGACTCTCAGGAGGGCCTTCCCTCTCTCCAGCCTTCTGTAGCCTCCTCCCGCCCACACAACCTCATTCTTTTATCCCATCGTCCATTCTGTTTTATTCTAAAAAGAGAGTCACAATAAAAACTCATGCATAGATTATTATTGTTAAATTTGTTTTCCTACTTCCCATTCAAACATAATTCCCATGAGTCAAGGACGACCTTTATGTGTTTTCCGTCATATTTCCCTCGTGTAGAAAGGTGTGTGTCAGTAAATTCTAACTAGGCGAGGACAATGTATCAGCACCAAAAATTAATCATCAGTGGGATTTCTGTTCTTGTGCTAAGCAGACAAAAGAAAGATGTTACACAGAAAGCAGGATAGGAGTGGGACTTAGGCCCTGCACTCTTCCAAAAATGCCTCCAAATTATTGATATAGGCAAATAGAAACAAGTAATTATTTTATTTATTTATTTATTTATTTATTTATTTATTTATTTATTTATTTATTTATTTTGAGACAGGGTTTCTCTGTGTAGTCCTGGCTGTCCATAGACCAGGCTGGTCTCAAACTCAGAAATCCACCTGCCTCTGCCTCCCGAGTGCTGGGATTAAAGGCATGTGCCCAGCAAGTAATTATTTGAATATGCAATCATTTAGTTACTACAGTTAACTTGATAAGCCACTCCTCATGATGAATTTGAAACTTTTTTCCCTGTTACACCAACTGGGAATAAATAAAATACAAACAATTTTAGCTGGGGGAAGCCTGTAATTCTAGTACTCAGGAGATGGAGGCTAGAGTATTGAAAGTTCTAGGCCATCTTAGGGTAAATGATGAGACGTCTTAGTTAGGTTTTCTATTGCTGTGAAGAGACATCATGACTACAGTAATTCTTATAAAGCAAAACATTTAATTGGGGGTGGCTTACCGCTCAAAGGTATAGTCCATTATTATCATGGCATGAAGCCTGGTGACATGTAGTCAGACATGGTACTGGAGAAGGAGTTGAGAGTTTTACTACCCCACTTTAAGCTCTGGGTACACTATCAGCCCCTGCCAAGATTCCCTTGGGTCTGAGGATGAAAGACACACACACACACACACACACACACACACACACACACACACACACACACACTCATTTTTAACCTGCCTCATGGCTCAGAGGCTGGGCTATTCTAAGCCTCCCTCCACTAGCGTGAACTTCTCTTTATTTCTTGACCAATACTCTAAATCTACCCTCAATTTAGTTGTGTTTCTAATCTCCTGTTTGTTACCCCAGGCTCATTTGGGGAAACAACCAATGGGCACTCCACCCGAGATCTCACATAGCTGGTGGCTCTCTCTCACTTCAAAGCATGGTAAATCCTCTTTCCTCCTCCTGTGTCTCCTAGCCTGCCTTTGGGAACCTGGAAGTCCCACCTGTTCCACCCAGCCATTGGCCACTGGCATCTTTATTAATTGATCAAGAACCCAATTGGGGAACAGGACCTTGAGCATTCACAAGCAGATTCCTGATCAAAGCATCAGAACCACTCTCCACATCTGGATCCACAGGCAGCAAGCAAAGAGCTGGATTGAGTTTCTTAGACCTCAAAACCCACTGGTAATGACACACCTGTTCTAACAAACCCACACCTACTTCAACAAGGCCACACCTCCCTATAGTGTCATTCCCTATGGGCCTATGGGTCAATCCATTTTCATCCAAACTACCACAGAGATAGTCTCAAACAATGGTTATATAAAAATGCAAACAGCAATCCATGGGAAGCAAGTCAGTAAGCAGCTTTCATCCGTGCCTTCTGCTTCAGTTCTTTTTTTCTTTTCTTTTTTTTTTTTTTGGTTTTTTGAGACAGAGTTTCTCTGTGTAGCCCTGGCTGTCCTGGAACTCACTCTGTAGACCAGGCTGGCCTTGAACTCAGAAATCCACCTGCCTCTGCCTCCTAAGTGCTGGGATTAAAGGCATGCATCACCACTGCCCAGCTCTGTTTCAGTTCTTACCTCCAGGTTTCTGCCTTGAGTTCTTTTCCTGGTTTCCCTCAGCAATGAACTGTGATGTGGAAGTAGACGTCAAATAAACCCATTCCTCCCCATTTTGTTTTTTTGGTGCTTAATGTGACTTGAACATATCTGATATTTATTTATATTAAATTATTTTAAGTAATACTATTTCTTCTTTGCAGTTATGAGTCTTGAACCCAGGGCCTGGCACATGCTAAACACATATTCTATCATTGTGCCCATCCTTGGCACTTTGAATCAGGATCCTGGAGTGTAACTGAGGCTGAGCTGTAACTCCCTATAGTGCCTAGGTAGGATTCTCTTGCCTCAGCTTCCTTAATGCTGAGGTTACAGTGGCTTGTCACTCTGCTTGGATAAGACTACACTGTTTTTTATTTATTTACTTTTGGATTTTTGATGCAACATTTCTATGTCTAGCTCTGGCTGTCTTGGAAGTAGCTCTGTAGAACAGATTGGCCTCAAACTCAGAAATCCACCTGCCACTGTTTCCAGAGTTCTGGGATTAAAGGTGTGTGACACTTCTCCTGGCAAGACCACACTCTTTTCATTACTTAATACATATAAAATTCTTGATTATTTTCTGTGATAGTTTAACCAGTTATATAATTTTTTCTAAACTACTTAAGTCATTCTTGTATTTATTCTCTAAATAAACTAGAAAACACTTGTGAATATAGGGGAAAATGGCAGCTGTCTTACACTCATCGATTAATTTGGATTAGTTACTTCTAAAAATAAAAAGGGAACCTTCAGGTTTCCATCTGTGGGTGGAAACCTCTGCCTGGGCCACCAGGGTTCCATAGCCAAGGAGCACCAGGAGAACACTACCCTCCCAGGAGTGTAGAAAAGCCTTGAGTGGGGTTAGGGCGAGCACCACTGATCACTGAGACTTGCCCGGAACCTGCGGGATACGGGGCCTGAGGAAAACTCAGGGACAGGAAACCTCTGAACCTTCTGGTTTCCATCTGTGGGTGGAGACCTCTGCCTGGGCCACCAGGGGTCCATAGCCAAGAGGTGCCAGGAGAAGGCTACCCTCCCAGGAGTGTGGAAAAGCTGTGAGTGGGGTAAGGGCGAGCACCACTGCTCATCAGGACCTGCCCGGAACCCTCGGGTCACAGGGACTGAGGTAATGTCGGGGACAGGAACTTTCCAGTTTCCATCTGTGCCTGGGGACCTCAGCCTGGGCCATGGGGCTCCAGGGGAGGCAGGTATCCCAGGAGTGCTGACACACCTTTGAGCATAGGCAGGGGCACCACTTCTGTTTAAGCTCACTGGATCAAGAGGGACCCTTGCAGAGCCATCAGGACATAGGAGCCAAGGGACAGCTGGGGACAGGATCCTTTTGGTTTCTGTTTGTACCCCAGAGCTGACCCTGTGCCACAGCTCTCCAGGCCCAAGTACCTCTCATAGAGAGCTGGTCTTCAAGGAGTATTGACACAGAGGCCTGCAGGAGGGGCAAGCCATAGCCAGACAGAGTAAGACCAGCTAACATCAGAGTTAACAAGATGGCAAAAGGCAAGGGTAAGAACATAAGGAATAGAAACCAAGGATATTTGGCATCATCAGAACCCAGCTCTCCCACCACAGCAAGCCCTGTATACCCCAAAACACCAGAAAAGCCAGACTCAGATTTAAAATCATTTCTCATGTTGAAGATAGAAGACTTTAAGAAAGAAATTAACACACTTAAAGAAATACAAGAGAACAGAAATAAACAATTAGAAGCCCTTAAAGAGGAAACACAAAAATCCACTAAAGAATTACAGGAAAACTCAATCAAACAGACAAAGGAAATGAACAAAACTATCCAGGAGCTAAAAATAGAAATAGAAACAATAAAGAAATCACAAAGGGAGATAACCCTGGAGTTAGAAAACCTAGGAAAGAGAGCAGGAGTCGTTGATGTAAGCATCACCAACAGAATACAACAGATAGAAGAGAGAATCTCAGAAGCAGAAGATACCATAGATAACATTGACACAACAGTAAAAAAAAATGCAAAATGCAAAAAGCTTCTAACCCAAAACATCCATGAAATCCAGGACACAATGAGAAGACAGAAGCTAAGGATAATAGGTATAGAAGAGAGTGAAGATTCCCAACTTAAAGGACCAGTAAATATCTTCAACAAAATTATAGAAGAAAACTTCCTTAGCCTAAAGAAAGAAATGATCATAAATATACAAGAAGCTTACAGAACTCCAAACAGATTGGACCAGAAAAGAAATTTGTCCTGTCACATTATAGTGAAACCACCAAATACACAAAACAAGGAAAGAATATTAAAAGCAGTAAGGGAAAAATGTCAAGTAACATATAAAGGCAGACCTATCAGAATTACAAGACT